>CM077194.1:37678951-38278951 GCA_039654625.1 Rhinogobio ventralis
TTCTCATCTTTCAACAGTTGTTGAAATATGACTTTTTGAACATATTTATGGCCAAAAAGGCTTTGAACTTTAATTTTATATACATACTCTTACACTCCTTCTGATGTTTTATCAGACTGAGAGTAGTCCAATTTTGACCTATTGAACGCATTTCTGGACAAAGAATCCTCAATATTGAACTTTCTATTCAAACTCACATTCGTCTTCTCATGTTTCATCAGTAGTTCAAATATGACTTTTTGAACATAATTTTATGGCCAAAGAGTGTTTGAACTTTAATTTTATATACATACTCTTACACTCCTTCTGATGTTTTATCATACTGAGAGTAGACCAATTTTGACCTACTGAACGCATTTCTGGACAAAGAATCCTCAATATTGAACTTTCTATTCAAACTCACATTCGTCTTCTCATGTTTCATCAATAGTTCAAATATGACTTTTTGAACATATTTATGGCCAGAAAGTCTTTGAACTTTAATTTTATATACATACTCTTACACTCCTTCTGATGTTTTATCATACTGAGAGTAGTCCAATTTTGACCTATTGAACGCATTTCTGGACAAAGAATCCTCAATATTGAACTTTCTATTGAAAATCACATTCTTCTTCTCATATTTCATCAGTAGTTGAAATACGACTTTTTGAACATATTTATGGCCAGAAAGTCTTTGAACTTTAATTTTATATACATACTCTTACACTCCTTCTGATGTTTTATCATACTGAGAGTAGTCCAATTTTGACCTATTGAACGCATTTCTGGACAAAGAATCCTCAATATTGAACTTTCTATTGAAAATCACATTCTTCTTCTCATATTTCATCAGTAGTTGAAATACGACTTTTTGAACATATTTATGGCCAGAAAGTCTTTGAACTTTAATTTTATATACATACTCTTACACTCCTTCTGATGTTTTATCATACTGAGAGTAGTCCAATTTTGACCTATTGAACGCATTTCTGGACAAAGAATCCTCAATATTGAACTTTCTATTCAAACTCACATTCTTCTTCTCATGTTTCAACAGTTGTTGAAATATGACTTTTTGAACATATTTATGGCCAAAAAGGCTTTGAACTTTAATTTTATATACATACTCTTACACTCCTTCTGATGTTTTATCAGACTGAGAGTAGTCCAATTTTGACCTATTGAACGCATTTCTGGACAAAGAATCCTCAATATTGAACTTTCTATTCAAACTCACATTCGTCTTCTCATGTTTCATCAGTAGTTCAAATATGACTTTTTGAACATAATTTTATGGCCAAAGAGTGTTTGAACTTTAATTTTATATACATACTCTTACACTCCTTCTGATGTTTTATCATACTGAGAGTAGACCAATTTTGACCTACTGAACGCATTTCTGGACAAAGAATCCTCAATATTGAACTTTCTATTCAAACTCACATTCTTCTTCTCATGTTTCAACAGTTGTTGAAATATGACTTTTTGAACATATTTATGGCCAAAAAGTTTTTGAACTTTAATTTTATATACATACTCTTACACTCCTTCTGATGTTTTATCAGACTGAGAGTAGTCCAATTTTGATCTATTGAACGCATTTCTGGACAAAGAATCCTCAATATTGAACTTTCTATTCAAACTCACATTCTTCTTCTCATGTTTCAACAGTAGTTCAAATATGACTTTTTGAACATAATTTTATGGCCAAAGAGTGTTTGAACTTTAATTTTATATACATACTCTTACACTCCTTCTGATGTTTTATCATACTGAGAGTAGTCCAATTTTGACCTATTGAACGCATTTCTGGACAAAGAATCCTCAATATTGAACTTTCTATTCAAACTCACATTCTTCTTCTCATGTTTCAACAGTTGTTGAAATATGACTTTTTGAACATATTTATGGCCAAAAAGTCTTTGAACTTTAATTTTATATACATACTCTTACACTCCTTCTGATGTTTTATCAGACTGAGAGTAGTCCAATTTTGACCTATTGAACGCATTTCTGGACAAAGAATCCTCAATATTGAACTTTCTATTCAAACTCACATTCGTCTTCTCATGTTTCATCAGTAGTTCAAATATGACTTTTTGAACATAATTTTATGGCCAAAGAGTGTTTGAACTTTAATTTTATATACATACTCTTACACTCCTTCTGATGTTTTATCATACTGAGAGTAGACCAATTTTGACCTACTGAACGCATTTCTGGACAAAGAATCCTCAATATTGAACTTTCTATTCAAACTCACATTCTTCTTCTCATGTTTCAACAGTTGTTGAAATATGACTTTTTGAACATATTTATGGCCAAAAAGTTTTTGAACTTTAATTTTATATACATACTCTTACACTCCTTCTGATGTTTTATCAGACTGAGAGTAGTCCAATTTTGATCTATTGAACGCATTTCTGGACAAAGAATCCTCAATATTGAACTTTCTATTCAAACTCACATTCTTCTTCTCATGTTTCAACAGTAGTTCAAATATGACTTTTTGAACATAATTTTATGGCCAAAGAGTGTTTGAACTTTAATTTTATATACATACTCTTACACTCCTTCTGATGTTTTATCAGACTGAGAGTAGTCCAATTTTGACCTATTGAACGCATTTCTGGACAAAGAATCCTCAATATTGAACTTTCTATTCAAACTCACATTCGTCTTCTCATGTTTCATCAGTAGTTCAAATATGACTTTTTGAACATAATTTTATGGCCAAAGAGTGTTTGAACTTTAATTTTATATACATACTCTTACACTCCTTCTGATGTTTTATCATACTGAGAGTAGACCAATTTTGACCTACTGAACGCATTTCTGGACAAAGAATCCTCAATATTGAACTTTCTATTCAAACTCACATTCTTCTTCTCATGTTTCAACAGTTGTTGAAATATGACTTTTTGAACATATTTATGGCCAAAAAGTTTTTGAACTTTAATTTTATATACATACTCTTACACTCCTTCTGATGTTTTATCAGACTGAGAGTAGTCCAATTTTGATCTATTGAACGCATTTCTGGACAAAGAATCCTCAATATTGAACTTTCTATTCAAACTCACATTCTTCTTCTCATGTTTCAACAGTAGTTCAAATATGACTTTTTGAACATAATTTTATGGCCAAAGAGTGTTTGAACTTTAATTTTATATACATACTCTTACACTCCTTCTGATGTTTTATCATACTGAGAGTAGTCCAATTTTGACCTATTGAACGCATTTCTGGACAAAGAATCCTCAATATTGAACTTTCTATTCAAACTCACATTCTTCTTTTCATGTTTCAACAGTTGTTGAAATATGACTTTTTGAACATATTTATGGCCAAAAAGTCTTTGAACTTTAATTTTATATACATACTCTTACACTCCTTCTGATGTTTTATCAGACTGAGAGTAGTCCAATTTTGACCTATTGAACGCATTTCTGGACAAAGAATCCTCAATATTGAACTTTCTATTCAAACTCACATTCGTCTTCTCATGTTTCATCAGTAGTTCAAATATGACTTTTTGAACATAATTTTATGGCCAAAGAGTGTTTGAACTTTAATTTTATATACATACTCTTACACTCCTTCTGATGTTTTATCATACTGAGAGTAGACCAATTTTGACCTACTGAACGCATTTCTGGACAAAGAATCCTCAATATTGAACTTTCTATTCAAACTCACATTCTTCTTCTCATGTTTCAACAGTTGTTGAAATATGACTTTTTGAACATATTTATGGCCAAAAAGTTTTTGAACTTTAATTTTATATACATACTCTTACACTCCTTCTGATGTTTTATCAGACTGAGAGTAGTCCAATTTTGACCTACTGAACGCATTTCTGGACAAAGAATCCTCAATATTGAACTTTCTATTCAAACTCACATTCTTCTTCTCATGTTTCAACAGTTGTTGAAATATGACTTTTTGAACATATTTATGGCCAAAAAGTTTTTGAACTTTAATTTTATATACATACTCTTACACTCCTTCTGATGTTTTATCAGACTGAGAGTAGTCCAATTTTGATCTATTGAACGCATTTCTGGACAAAGAATCCTCAATATTGAACTTTCTATTCAAACTCTCATTCTTCTTCTCATGTTTCAACAGTAGTTCAAATATGACTTTTTGAACATAATTTTATGGCCAAAAAGTGTTTGAACTTTAATTTTATATACATACTCTTACACTCCTTCTGATGTTTTATCATACTGAGAGTAGTCCAATTTTGACCTATTGAACGCATTTCTGGACAAAGAATCCTCAATATTGAACTTTCTATTCAAACTCACATTCTTCTTCTCATGTTTCAACAGTTGTTGAAATATGACTTTTTGAACATATTTATGGCCAAAAAGTCTTTGAACTTTAATTTTATATACATACTCTTACACTCCTTCTGATGTTTTATCAGACTGAGAGTAGTCCAATTTTGACCTATTGAACGCATTTCTGGACAAAGAATCCTCAATATTGAACTTTCTATTCAAACTCACATTCGTCTTCTCATGTTTCATCAGTAGTTCAAATATGACTTTTTGAACATATTTATGGCCAGAAAGTCTTTGAACTTTAATTTTATATACATACTCTTACACTCCTTCTGATGTTTTATCATACTGAGAGTAGTCCAATTTTGACCTATTGAACGCATTTCTGGACAAAGAATCCTCAATATTGAACTTTCTATTCAAACTCACATTCGTCTTCTCATGTTTCATCAGTAGTTCAAATATGACTTTTTGAACATAATTTTATGGCCAAAGAGTGTTTGAACTTTAATTTTATATACATACTCTTACACTCCTTCTGATGTTTTATCATACTGAGAGTAGTCCAATTTTGACCTATTGAACGCATTTCTGGACAAAGAATCCTCAATATTGAACTTTCTATTCAAACTCACATTCTTCTTCTCATGTTTCAACAGTTGTTGAAATATGACTTTTTGAACATATTTATGGCCAAAAAGTCTTTGAACTTTAATTTTATATACATACTCTTACACTCCTTCTGATGTTTTATCAGACTGAGAGTAGTCCAATTTTGACCTATTGAACGCATTTCTGGACAAAGAATCCTCAATATTGAACTTTCTATTCAAACTCACATTCGTCTTCTTATGTTTCATCAGTAGTTCAAATATGACTTTTTGAACATAATTTTATGGCCAAAGAGTGTTTGAACTTTAATTTTATATACATACTCTTACACTCCTTCTGGTGTTTTATCATACTGAGAGTAGACCAATTTTGACCTACTGAACGCATTTCTGGACAAAGAATCCTCAATATTGAACTTTCTATTCAAACTCACATTCTTCTTCTCATGTTTCAACAGTTGTTGAAATATGACTTTTTGAACATATTTATGGCCAAAAAGTTTTTGAACTTTAATTTTATATACATACTCTTACACTCCTTCTGATGTTTTATCAGACTGAGAGTAGTCCAATTTTGATCTATTGAACGCATTTCTGGACAAAGAATCCTCAATATTGAACTTTCTATTCAAACTCACATTCTTCTTCTCATGTTTCAACAGTAGTTCAAATATGACTTTTTGAACATAATTTTATGGCCAAAGAGTGTTTGAACTTTAATTTTTATATACATACTCTTACACTCCTTCTGATGTTTTATCATACTGAGAGTAGTCCAATTTTGACCTATTGAACGCATTTCTGGACAAAGAATCCTCAATATTGAACTTTCTATTCAAACTCACATTCTTCTTCTCATGTTTCAACAGTTGTTGAAATATGACTTTTTGAACATATTTATGGCCAAAAAGGCTTTGAACTTTAATTTTATATACATACTCTTACACTCCTTCTGATGTTTTATCAGACTGAGAGTAGTCCAATTTTGACCTATTGAACGCATTTCTGGACAAAGAATCCTCAATATTGAACTTTCTATTCAAACTCACATTCTTCTTCTCATGTTTCAACAGTTGTTGAAATATGACTTTTTGAACATATTTATGGCCAAAAAGTCTTTGAACTTTAATTTTATATACATACTCTTACACTCCTTCTGATGTTTTATCAGACTGAGAGTAGTCCAATTTTGACCTATTGAACGCATTTCTGGACAAAGAATCCTCAATATTGAACTTTCTATTCAAACTCACATTCGTCTTCTCATGTTTCATCAGTAGTTCAAATATGACTTTTTGAACATAATTTTATGGCCAAAGAGTGTTTGAACTTTAATTTTATATACATACTCTTACACTCCTTCTGATGTTTTATCATACTGAGAGTAGACCAATTTTGACCTACTGAACGCATTTCTGGACAAAGAATCCTCAATATTGAACTTTCTATTCAAACTCACATTCTTCTTCTCATGTTTCAACAGTTGTTGAAATATGACTTTTTGAACATATTTATGGCCAAAAAGTTTTTGAACTTTAATTTTATATACATACTCTTACACTCCTTCTGATGTTTTATCAGACTGAGAGTAGTCCAATTTTGATCTATTGAACGCATTTCTGGACAAAGAATCCTCAATATTGAACTTTCTATTCAAACTCACATTCTTCTTCTCATGTTTCAACAGTAGTTCAAATATGACTTTTTGAACATAATTTTATGGCCAAAGAGTGTTTGAACTTTAATTTTATATACATACTCTTACACTCCTTCTGATGTTTTATCATACTGAGAGTAGTCCAATTTTGACCTATTGAACGCATTTCTGGACAAAGAATCCTCAATATTGAACTTTCTATTCAAACTCACATTCTTCTTTTCATGTTTCAACAGTTGTTGAAATATGACTTTTTGAACATATTTATGGCCAAAAAGTCTTTGAACTTTAATTTTATATACATACTCTTACACTCCTTCTGATGTTTTATCAGACTGAGAGTAGTCCAATTTTGACCTATTGAACGCATTTCTGGACAAAGAATCCTCAATATTGAACTTTCTATTCAAACTCACATTCGTCTTCTCATGTTTCATCAGTAGTTCAAATATGACTTTTTGAACATAATTTTATGGCCAAAGAGTGTTTGAACTTTAATTTTATATACATACTCTTACACTCCTTCTGATGTTTTATCATACTGAGAGTAGACCAATTTTGACCTACTGAACGCATTTCTGGACAAAGAATCCTCAATATTGAACTTTCTATTCAAACTCACATTCTTCTTCTCATGTTTCAACAGTTGTTGAAATATGACTTTTTGAACATATTTATGGCCAAAAAGTTTTTGAACTTTAATTTTATATACATACTCTTACACTCCTTCTGATGTTTTATCAGACTGAGAGTAGTCCAATTTTGACCTACTGAACGCATTTCTGGACAAAGAATCCTCAATATTGAACTTTCTATTCAAACTCACATTCTTCTTCTCATGTTTCAACAGTTGTTGAAATATGACTTTTTGAACATATTTATGGCCAAAAAGTTTTTGAACTTTAATTTTATATACATACTCTTACACTCCTTCTGATGTTTTATCAGACTGAGAGTAGTCCAATTTTGATCTATTGAACGCATTTCTGGACAAAGAATCCTCAATATTGAACTTTCTATTCAAACTCTCATTCTTCTTCTCATGTTTCAACAGTAGTTCAAATATGACTTTTTGAACATAATTTTATGGCCAAAAAGTGTTTGAACTTTAATTTTATATACATACTCTTACACTCCTTCTGATGTTTTATCATACTGAGAGTAGTCCAATTTTGACCTATTGAACGCATTTCTGGACAAAGAATCCTCAATATTGAACTTTCTATTCAAACTCACATTCTTCTTCTCATGTTTCAACAGTTGTTGAAATATGACTTTTTGAACATATTTATGGCCAAAAAGTCTTTGAACTTTAATTTTATATACATACTCTTACACTCCTTCTGATGTTTTATCAGACTGAGAGTAGTCCAATTTTGACCTATTGAACGCATTTCTGGACAAAGAATCCTCAATATTGAACTTTCTATTCAAACTCACATTCGTCTTCTCATGTTTCATCAGTAGTTCAAATATGACTTTTTGAACATATTTATGGCCAGAAAGTCTTTGAACTTTAATTTTATATACATACTCTTACACTCCTTCTGATGTTTTATCATACTGAGAGTAGTCCAATTTTGACCTATTGAACGCATTTCTGGACAAAGAATCCTCAATATTGAACTTTCTATTCAAACTCACATTCGTCTTCTCATGTTTCATCAGTAGTTCAAATATGACTTTTTGAACATAATTTTATGGCCAAAGAGTGTTTGAACTTTAATTTTATATACATACTCTTACACTCCTTCTGATGTTTTATCATACTGAGAGTAGTCCAATTTTGACCTATTGAACGCATTTCTGGACAAAGAATCCTCAATATTGAACTTTCTATTCAAACTCACATTCTTCTTCTCATGTTTCAACAGTTGTTGAAATATGACTTTTTGAACATATTTATGGCCAAAAAGTCTTTGAACTTTAATTTTATATACATACTCTTACACTCCTTCTGATGTTTTATCAGACTGAGAGTAGTCCAATTTTGACCTATTGAACGCATTTCTGGACAAAGAATCCTCAATATTGAACTTTCTATTCAAACTCACATTCGTCTTCTTATGTTTCATCAGTAGTTCAAATATGACTTTTTGAACATAATTTTATGGCCAAAGAGTGTTTGAACTTTAATTTTATATACATACTCTTACACTCCTTCTGGTGTTTTATCATACTGAGAGTAGACCAATTTTGACCTACTGAACGCATTTCTGGACAAAGAATCCTCAATATTGAACTTTCTATTCAAACTCACATTCTTCTTCTCATGTTTCAACAGTTGTTGAAATATGACTTTTTGAACATATTTATGGCCAAAAAGTTTTTGAACTTTAATTTTATATACATACTCTTACACTCCTTCTGATGTTTTATCAGACTGAGAGTAGTCCAATTTTGATCTATTGAACGCATTTCTGGACAAAGAATCCTCAATATTGAACTTTCTATTCAAACTCACATTCTTCTTCTCATGTTTCAACAGTAGTTCAAATATGACTTTTTGAACATAATTTTATGGCCAAAGAGTGTTTGAACTTTAATTTTATATACATACTCTTACACTCCTTCTGATGTTTTATCATACTGAGAGTAGTCCAATTTTGACCTATTGAACGCATTTCTGGACAAAGAATCCTCAATATTGAACTTTCTATTCAAACTCACATTCTTCTTCTCATGTTTCAACAGTTGTTGAAATATGACTTTTTGAACATATTTATGGCCAAAAAGTCTTTGAACTTTAATTTTATATACATACTCTTACACTCCTTCTGATGTTTTATCATACTGAGAGTAGTCCAATTTTGACCTATTGAACGCATTTCTGGACAAAGAATCCTCAATATTGAACTTTCTATTCAAACTCACATTCGTCTTCTCATGTTTCATCAGTAGTTCAAATATGACTTTTTGAACATAATTTTATGGCCAAAGAGTGTTTGAACTTTAATTTTATATACATACTCTTACACTCCTTCTGATGTTTTATCATACTGAGAGTAGACCAATTTTGACCTACTGAACGAATTTCTGGACAAAGAATCCTCAATATTGAACTTTCTATTCAAACTCACATTCTTCTTCTCATGTTTCAACAGTAGTTCAAATATGACTTTTTGAACATAATTTTATGGCCAAATAGTGTTTGAACTTTAATTTTATATACATACTCTTACACTCCTTCTGATGTTTTATCATACTGAGAGTAGTCCAATTTTGACCTATTGAACGCATTTCTGGACAAAGAATCCTCAATATTGAACTTTCTATTCAAACTCACATTCTTCTTCTCATGTTTCAACAGTTGTTGAAATATGACTTTTTGAACATATTTATGGCCAAAAAGTCTTTGAACTTTAATTTTATATACATACTCTTACACTCCTTCTGATGTTTTATCAGACTGAGAGTAGTCCAATTTTGACCTATTGAACGCATTTCTGGACAAAGAATCCTCGATATTGAACTTTCTATTCAAACTCACATTCGTCTTCTCATGTTTCATCAGTAGTTCAAATATGACTTTTTGAACATAATTTTATGGCCAAAGAGTGTTTGAACTTTAATTTTATATACATACTCTTACACTCCTTCTGATGTTTTATCATACTGAGAGTAGTCCAATTTTGACCTATTGAACGCATTTCTGGACAAAGAATCCTCAATATTGAACTTTCTATTCAAACTCACATTCGTCTTCTCATGTTTCATCAATAGTTCAAATATGACTTTTTGAACATATTTATGGCCAGAAAGTCTTTGAACTTTAATTTTATATACATACTCTTACACTCCTTCTGATGTTTTATCATACTGAGAGTAGTCCAATTTTGACCTATTGAACGCATTTCTGGACAAAGAATCCTCAATATTGAACTTTCTATTGAAAATCACATTCTTCTTCTCATATTTCATCAGTAGTTGAAATACGACGTTTTGAACATATTTATGGCCAGAAAGTCTTTGAACTTTAATTTTATATACATACTCTTACACTCCTTCTGATGTTTTATCATACTGAGAGTAGTCCAATTTTGACCTATTGAACGCATTTCTGGACAAAGAATCCTCAATATTGAACTTTCTATTGAAAATCACATTCTTCTTCTCATATTTCATCAGTAGTTGAAATACGACTTTTTGAACATATTTATGGCCAGAAAGTCTTTGAACTTTAATTTTATATACATACTCTTACACTCCTTCTGATGTTTTATCATACTGAGAGTAGTCCAATTTTGACCTATTGAACGCATTTCTGGACAAAGAATCCTCAATATTGAACTTTCTATTCAAACTCACATTCGTCTTCTCATGTTTCATCAGTAGTTCAAATATGACTTTTTGAACATAATTTTATGGCCAAAGAGTGTTTGAACTTTAATTTTATATACATACTCTTACACTCCTTCTGATGTTTTATCATACTGAGAGTAGTCCAATTTTGACCTATTGAACGCATTTCTGGACAAAGAATCCTCAATATTGAACTTTCTATTCAAACTCACATTCTTCTTCTCATGTTTCAACAGTTGTTGAAATATGACTTTTTGAACATATTTATGGCCAAAAAGGCTTTGAACTTTAATTTTATATACATACTCTTACACTCCTTCTGATGTTTTATCAGACTGAGAGTAGTCCAATTTTGACCTATTGAACGCATTTCTGGACAAAGAATCCTCAATATTGAACTTTCTATTCAAACTCACATTCTTCTTCTCATGTTTCAACAGTTGTTGAAATATGACTTTTTGAACATATTTATGGCCAAAAAGGCTTTGAACTTTAATTTTATATACATACTCTTACACTCCTTCTGATGTTTTATCAGACTGAGAGTAGTCCAATTTTGACCTATTGAACGCATTTCTGGACAAAGAATCCTCAATATTGAACTTTCTATTCAAACTCACATTCTTCTTCTCATGTTTCAACAGTTGTTGAAATATGACTTTTTGAACATATTTATGGCCAAAAAGTCTTTGAACTTTAATTTTATATACATACTCTTACACTCCTTCTGATGTTTTATCAGACTGAGAGTAGTCCAATTTTGACCTATTGAACGCATTTCTGGACAAAGAATCCTCAATATTGAACTTTCTATTCAAACTCACATTCGTCTTCTCATGTTTCATCAGTAGTTCAAATATGACTTTTTGAACATAATTTTATGGCCAAAGAGTGTTTGAACTTTAATTTTATATACATACTCTTACACTCCTTCTGATGTTTTATCATACTGAGAGTAGACCAATTTTGACCTACTGAACGCATTTCTGGACAAAGAATCCTCAATATTGAACTTTCTATTCAAACTCACATTCTTCTTCTCATGTTTCAACAGTTGTTGAAATATGACTTTTTGAACATATTTATGGCCAAAAAGTTTTTGAACTTTAATTTTATATACATACTCTTACACTCCTTCTGATGTTTTATCAGACTGAGAGTAGTCCAATTTTGATCTATTGAACGCATTTCTGGACAAAGAATCCTCAATATTGAACTTTCTATTCAAACTCACATTCTTCTTCTCATGTTTCAACAGTAGTTCAAATATGACTTTTTGAACATAATTTTATGGCCAAAGAGTGTTTGAACTTTAATTTTATATACATACTCTTACACTCCTTCTGATGTTTTATCATACTGAGAGTAGTCCAATTTTGACCTATTGAACGCATTTCTGGACAAAGAATCCTCAATATTGAACTTTCTATTCAAACTCACATTCGTCTTCTCATGTTTCATCAATAGTTCAAATATGACTTTTTGAACATATTTATGGCCAGAAAGTCTTTGAACTTTAATTTTATATACATACTCTTACACTCCTTCTGATGTTTTATCATACTGAGAGTAGTCCAATTTTGACCTATTGAACGCATTTCTGGACAAAGAATCCTCAATATTGAACTTTCTATTGAAAATCACATTCTTCTTCTCATATTTCATCAGTAGTTGAAATACGACTTTTTGAACATATTTATGGCCAGAAAGTCTTTGAACTTTAATTTGATATACATACTCTTACACTCCTTCTGATGTTTTATCATACTGAGAGTAGTCCAATTTTGACCTATTGAACGCATTTCTGGACAAAGAATCCTCAATATTGAACTTTCTATTCAAACTCACATTCTTCTTCTCATCTTTCAACAGTTGTTGAAATATGACTTTTTGAACATATTTATGGCCAAAAAGGCTTTGAACTTTAATTTTATATACATACTCTTACACTCCTTCTGATGTTTTATCAGACTGAGAGTAGTCCAATTTTGACCTATTGAACGCATTTCTGGACAAAGAATCCTCAATATTGAACTTTCTATTCAAACTCACATTCGTCTTCTCATGTTTCATCAGTAGTTCAAATATGACTTTTTGAACATAATTTTATGGCCAAAGAGTGTTTGAACTTTAATTTTATATACATACTCTTACACTCCTTCTGATGTTTTATCATACTGAGAGTAGACCAATTTTGACCTACTGAACGCATTTCTGGACAAAGAATCCTCAATATTGAACTTTCTATTCAAACTCACATTCTTCTTCTCATGTTTCAACAGTTGTTGAAATATGACTTTTTGAACATATTTATGGCCAAAAAGTTTTTGAACTTTAATTTTATATACATACTCTTACACTCCTTCTGATGTTTTATCAGACTGAGAGTAGTCCAATTTTGATCTATTGAACGCATTTCTGGACAAAGAATCCTCAATATTGAACTTTCTATTCAAACTCACATTCTTCTTCTCATGTTTCAACAGTAGTTCAAATATGACTTTTTGAACATAATTTTATGGCCAAAGAGTGTTTGAACTTTAATTTTATATACATACTCTTACACTCCTTCTGATGTTTTATCATACTGAGAGTAGTCCAATTTTGACCTATTGAACGCATTTCTGGACAAAGAATCCTCAATATTGAACTTTCTATTCAAACTCACATTCTTCTTCTCATGTTTCAACAGTTGTTGAAATATGACTTTTTGAACATATTTATGGCCAAAAAGTCTTTGAACTTTAATTTTATATACATACTCTTACACTCCTTCTGATGTTTTATCAGACTGAGAGTAGTCCAATTTTGACCTATTGAACGCATTTCTGGACAAAGAATCCTCAATATTCAACTTTCTATTCAAACTCACATTCGTCTTCTCATGTTTCATCAGTAGTTCAAATATGACTTTTTGAACATATTTATGGCCAGAAAGTCTTTGAACTTTAATTTTATATACATACTCTTACACTCCTTCTGATGTTTTATCATACTGAGAGTAGTCCAATTTTGACCTATTGAACGCATTTCTGGACAAAGAATCCTCAATATTGAACTTTCTATTCAAACTCACATTCTTCTTCTCATGTTTCAACAGTTGTTGAAATATGACTTTTTGAACATATTTATGGCCAAAAAGTTTTTGAACTTTAATTTTATATACATACTCTTACACTCCTTCTGATGTTTTATCAGACTGAGAGTAGTCCAATTTTGACCTACTGAACGCATTTCTGGACAAAGAATCCTCAATATTGAACTTTCTATTCAAACTCACATTCGTCTTCTCATGTTTCATCAGTAGTTCAAATATGACTTTTTGAACATAATTTTATGGCCAAAGAGTGTCTGAACTTTAATTTTATATACATACTCTTACACTCCTTCTGATGTTTTATCATACTGAGAGTAGTCCAATTTTGACCTATTGAACGCATTTCTGGACAAAGAATCCTCAATATTGAACTTTCTATTCAAACTCACATTCGTCTTCTCATGTTTCATCAATAGTTCAAATATGACTTTTTGAACATATTTATGGCCAGAAAGTCTTTGAACTTTAATTTTATATACATACTCTTACACTCCTTCTGATGTTTTATCATACTGAGAGTAGTCCAATTTTGACCTATTGAACGCATTTCTGGACAAAGAATCCTCAATATTGAACTTTCTATTGAAAATCACATTCTTCTTCTCATATTTCATCAGTAGTTGAAATACGACTTTTTGAACATATTTATGGCCAGAAAGTCTTTGAACTTTAATTTTATATACATACTCTTACACTCCTTCTGATGTTTTATCATACTGAGAGTAGTCCAATTTTGACCTATTGAACGCATTTCTGGACAAAGAATCCTCAATATTGAACTTTCTATTGAAAATCACATTCTTCTTCTCATATTTCATCAGTAGTTGAAATACGACTTTTTGAACATATTTATGGCCAGAAAGTCTTTGAACTTTAATTTTATATACATACTCTTACACTCCTTCTGATGTTTTATCATACTGAGAGTAGTCCAATTTTGACCTATTGAACGCATTTCTGGACAAAGAATCCTCAATATTGAACTTTCTATTCAAACTCACATTCTTCTTCTCATGTTTCAACAGTTGTTGAAATATGACTTTTTGAACATATTTATGGCCAAAAAGGCTTTGAACTTTAATTTTATATACATACTCTTACACTCCTTCTGATGTTTTATCAGACTGAGAGTAGTCCAATTTTGACCTATTGAACGCATTTCTGGACAAAGAATCCTCAATATTGAACTTTCTATTCAAACTCACATTCGTCTTCTCATGTTTCATCAGTAGTTCAAATATGACTTTTTGAACATAATTTTATGGCCAAAGAGTGTTTGAACTTTAATTTTATATACATACTCTTACACTCCTTCTGATGTTTTATCATACTGAGAGTAGACCAATTTTGACCTACTGAACGCATTTCTGGACAAAGAATCCTCAATATTGAACTTTCTATTCAAACTCACATTCTTCTTCTCATGTTTCAACAGTTGTTGAAATATGACTTTTTGAACATATTTATGGCCAAAAAGTTTTTGAACTTTAATTTTATATACATACTCTTACACTCCTTCTGATGTTTTATCAGACTGAGAGTAGTCCAATTTTGATCTATTGAACGCATTTCTGGACAAAGAATCCTCAATATTGAACTTTCTATTCAAACTCACATTCTTCTTCTCATGTTTCAACAGTAGTTCAAATATGACTTTTTGAACATAATTTTATGGCCAAAGAGTGTTTGAACTTTAATTTTATATACATACTCTTACACTCCTTCTGATGTTTTATCATACTGAGAGTAGTCCAATTTTGACCTATTGAACGCATTTCTGGACAAAGAATCCTCAATATTGAACTTTCTATTCAAACTCACATTCTTCTTCTCATGTTTCAACAGTTGTTGAAATATGACTTTTTGAACATATTTATGGCCAAAAAGTCTTTGAACTTTAATTTTATATACATACTCTTACACTCCTTCTGATGTTTTATCAGACTGAGAGTAGTCCAATTTTGACCTATTGAACGCATTTCTGGACAAAGAATCCTCAATATTGAACTTTCTATTCAAACTCACATTCGTCTTCTCATGTTTCATCAGTAGTTCAAATATGACTTTTTGAACATAATTTTATGGCCAAAGAGTGTTTGAACTTTAATTTTATATACATACTCTTACACTCCTTCTGATGTTTTATCATACTGAGAGTAGACCAATTTTGACCTACTGAACGCATTTCTGGACAAAGAATCCTCAATATTGAACTTTCTATTCAAACTCACATTCTTCTTCTCATGTTTCAACAGTTGTTGAAATATGACTTTTTGAACATATTTATGGCCAAAAAGTTTTTGAACTTTAATTTTATATACATACTCTTACACTCCTTCTGATGTTTTATCAGACTGAGAGTAGTCCAATTTTGATCTATTGAACGCATTTCTGGACAAAGAATCCTCAATATTGAACTTTCTATTCAAACTCACATTCTTCTTCTCATGTTTCAACAGTAGTTCAAATATGACTTTTTGAACATAATTTTATGGCCAAAGAGTGTTTGAACTTTAATTTTATATACATACTCTTACACTCCTTCTGATGTTTTATCATACTGAGAGTAGTCCAATTTTGACCTATTGAATGCATTTCTGGACAAAGAATCCTCAATATTGAACTTTCTATTCAAACTCACATTCTTCTTCTCATGTTTCAACAGTTGTTGAAATATGACTTTTTGAACATATTTATGGCCAAAAAGTCTTTGAACTTTAATTTTATATACATACTCTTACACTCCTTCTGATGTTTTATCAGACTGAGAGTAGTCCAATTTTGACCTATTGAACGCATTTCTGGACAAAGAATCCTCAATATTGAACTTTCTATTGAAAATCACATTCTTCTTCTCATATTTCATCAGTAGTTGAAATATGACTTTTTGAACATATTTATGGCCAGAAAGTCTTTGAACTTTAATTTTATATACATACTCTTACACTCCTTCTGATGTTTTATCATACTGAGAGTAGTCCAATTTTGACCTATTGAACGCATTTCTGGACAAAGAATCCTCAATATTGAACTTTCTATTCAAACTCACATTCGTCTTCTCATGTTTCATCAGTAGTTCAAATATGACTTTTTGAACATAATTTTATGGCCAAAGAGTGTTTGAACTTTAATTTTATATACATACTCTTACACTCCTTCTGATGTTTTATCATACTGAGAGTAGTCCAATTTTGACCTATTGAACGCATTTCTGGACAAAGAATCCTCAATATTGAACTTTCTATTCAAACTCACATTCGTCTTCTCATGTTTCATCAGTAGTTCAAATATGACTTTTTGAACATAATTTTATGGCCAAAGAGTGTTTGAACTTTAATTTTATATACATACTCTTACACTCCTTCTGATGTTTTATCATACTGAGAGTAGACCAATTTTGACCTACTGAACGCATTTCTGGACAAAGAATCCTCAATATTGAACTTTCTATTCAAACTCACATTCTTCTTCTCATGTTTCAACAGTTGTTGAAATATGACTTTTTGAACATATTTATGGCCAAAAAGTTTTTGAACTTTAATTTTATATACATACTCTTACACTCCTTCTGATGTTTTATCAGACTGAGAGTAGTCCAATTTTGATCTATTGAACGCATTTCTGGACAAAGAATCCTCAATATTGAACTTTCTATTCAAACTCACATTCTTCTTCTCATGTTTCAACAGTAGTTCAAATATGACTTTTTGAACATAATTTTATGGCCAAAGAGTGTTTGAACTTTAATTCCCTTTCAGTCGGTCACGTTCGACGTACGTCGGAACTGACCGACGAATTGGGATCTATTTTCAGAGACCAATCTACTTCGAGTGTTTAAAAACGAGCCAATGAGAATTGGCATGCGGTAGACGCGTCCCACGCTCCGCCCCGCAGCGCGGGTATAAATACGGAAGTGGAAGTACCGCATATCGCTTTCAACTTCGGAGCCGAACATTCATGTGTTTGTTCCTACGAAGAGTGTTTCCTGCGAACAGAGAGAGTTGGAGTTCTGCCAGTGTCGGTGTGACGGTGCCTGCAGCGGTGGTCGCGAAAAAAACAAACAGCTGTTTTTACAGCTTTGGGTTGAGTGCTCTCAGCGGGCTTGCACCTTTGAACCGCTGCGAGCCGCGGCCATTTCCCCTGCGTGCCTCGGCACTGATCAGAGCATTTCCTCTAAAAGAGCAACACGGTTTGACCCTGCGTCTTTTTCAAGATGTCATTCAAACCGTGTGTTTCTGGATGCCGTCGTTACCTGTCCCCAGCTGACGGACACGATCGCTGTCTCACGTGTTTGGGCGTTCAGCACGCTGAGGCGGCTTTCGTGGATGACTCATGTTCCCATTGCGGGAATATGACCATCGCAGTACTACGGTCCAGGCTCGACTACCTTGAAAGAGGTGGAGTCCCATTGCGCATCCCCCGATCTAGTGGCCCTCCTGCTCCGAAGCAGAGGGCTGCTACTTTGGCTGATGCCTTTGGTGGGGACCTGAGGGTTACTGTGAGGGCACTCCCGCCGGGCCAACAGGCTCCTCGGGCCCCTCCCCCCTCCACTGCGCCGGTTGAGCTTCCGGAAGAGCATGCTGGTCCTTCCCGCGGGGGGCCAGCTGTTACTTTTGGGGCTCCGGTTGAGGATATGGTTTCGATCGCCGCATCGGGGGACGAGCTAATGGACTCTGGAGATGAAGATTCGGCTGCGCTGCCCCCTTCGGGTGTGGTAGCGTTGCCCGAGTCTGATCCAGAGCTCACGGCTATGCTTTCCCGGGCCGCCGCGAGTGTCGGGCTCGAGTGGAACCCTCCACCGCGTCCCGAACCCTCGCGGCTGGACGATTGGTATCTCGGGACGGCCCGTGCTGGTTCTCAGCGCCCCGCCCCAGTGCCTTTCTTCCCGGAAGTGCATCAGGAGCTCACGAAGTCGTGGACAGCGCCCTATAGCGCTAGAAACCGATCGACTGACTCCTCCGTCCTCACTACCCTCGACGGTGGCGCGGCGAAGGGTTACGTGGAGATCCCCCCAGTGGAGCGGTCGGTTGCGATGCAACTGTGTCCTAAGACCGCTACCGACTGGCGGGGAAATCCGCGTCTCCCCTCCCGGGCATGTAAGTTCTCGTCCGGGCTAACCGGCAAGGCTTACACGGCCTGTGGAGAAGCCGCGTCATCTCTGCATGCCATGGCGCTCCTGCAGGTCTACCAGGCCAAAGCGCTCATGGAATTGCACGAGGGTAGTTCCGACCCAGGGGTTATGCAGGAACTGCGTACCGCGACGGACCTCGCCCTCAGGGCGACGAAAGTCACCGCACGCTCCCTGGGTCGGGCGATGTCCACACTTGTGGTCCAGGAACGCCACCTGTGGCTGAACCTGGCAGATATGCGTGAGACCGACAAAGTGCGGTTCCTCAACGCCCCTGTCTGTCAGGCCGGCCTCTTCGGCGACGCGATCGAGAACTTCGCCCAACAGTTCTCGGTTGCCCAGAAGCAGACGGAGGCGATTAAAAATATCCTGCCCCGGCGACCTGCTGCTGCTTCCACCCAGTCGCCGGCTGCAGCGCCCCCGCCTGCTCGTCGCCGAGGGCGTCCCCCGGCGTCTGCCTCCGCCCCTGCCAAGCCAAAGCAGCAGCCTCCACCGGCAAAGCAGGGCGCCAGGCGCAAGGGGGCCGCCCAACCCGTCCAGGGCCCCGCTGTCTCTGCAGGCAAGCGCAAGGGTAAGCAGCCCTGAGACGGGCAGCCCAGGGAGGAGAGGAGCTGTTCTCGGGGAGGTGGTGTCCGCACCCCTCCTCCCCCCGGAGGAGGACCGGGGGGAGAATGTCCACACTGGTATCAACATCCTGCCGCTGGCTCTCCGGAGTCCAGCGGTACCCACATTCTCAATAAAAGAGCAGTTTCCTCCCTCCCTGGGCCCCAAGAGGGTCAGGTTGGCAGTGTGCGACGCCCCCGGGCCTTGCCACTCCTTTCCTCCCCTCGCCCCCTCGCCAGGGGGCAGCAGTGTGGGCACCGAGAACGCCCCCGGGCCTTCTCACCCACACTCTGCCCCACCCTGGAGTACTCAAGCAACACTCCGGGCCGCCTCCGGGCCTCCCGAGTCGGGCCTGGGTACTCCATCTCGCTGCCTCACCCCGGGCACGTCTGTGGTGCCGTTGGTCCCGCTTGTTCGGTCTCTGGGGGCCTGGTTAGGTCTTCCCAGGCCGTCTCGTTGGCTCATCCGTACCATCAGACTCGGCTATGCGATTCAATTCGCCCGCCGGCCTCCCAAGTTCACGGGCATCCTCTTCACCTCAGTGCAGAGTTGCGATGCCCATGTCTTGCGGTCCGAGATCGATGTCCTGCTGGCGAAGGACGCGGTCGAGCCGGTTCCTCCGGCCGATATGAGGGCGGGGTTTTACAGCCCCTACTTCATTGTGCCCAAGAAAGGGGGTGGGTTAAGACCAATCCTGGACCTGCGTGTCCTGAATCGGGCCCTGCACAAGCTCCCGTTCAGAATGCTAACGCAGAAACGCATTTTCGAATGCATCCGTCCCCGGGATTGGTTCGCAGCGATCGACCTGAAGGACGCGTACTTTCATGTCTCCATTCTCCCTCGACACAGACCGTTCCTTCGCTTTGCGTTCGAGGGGAGGGCATTTCAGTACAAAGTCCTGCCCTTCGGGCTGTCCCTGTCGCCTCGCGTCTTCACGAAAGTCGCAGAGGCAGCCATTGTTCCGCTCAGAGAACGCGGCGTTCGTATTCTCAACTATCTCGACGACTGGCTCATACTGGCCCAGTCCCGGGAGCAGTTGTGCGAACACAGGGACCTGGTGCTACGTCACCTCAGCCTGTTGGGCCTTCGGGTCAACCGAGAGAAGAGCAAACTCTGTCCCACGCAGAGGATCTCTTATCTCGGTATGGAGCTGGACTCGGTCAACCGGACTGCGCGCCTCACAGAGGAGCGAGTCCGGTCAGTGTTGAACTGCTTGAATACGTTCAAAGGCAGGACAGCGGTCCCACTGAAATTCTTTCAGAGGCTCCTGGGGCATATGGCATCTGCAGCCGCGGTAACGCCGCTCGGATTGCTTCATATGAGACCGCTTCAATGCTGGCTTCACGACCGAGTCCCGAGATGGGCGTGGCAGCGCGGCCAGTACCGGGTCTCAGTTACTCCTTACTGTCGCCAAACCTTCAATCCGTGGGCGGACCCTGCCTTTCTACGGGCCGGAGTGTCCCTAGAACAGGTGTCCAGGCATGCTGTGGTTTTCACGGATGCCTCTTCCACGGGTTGGGGGGCCACGTACAACGGGCACTCAGTTGCGGGTCTGTGGACGGGGCCCCAACTGCGTTGGCATATCAATTGCCTAGAGCTTCTGGCAGTACGTCTCGCCCTGGGCCGCTTCAAAAAGCCGCTACAGGGAAAACACGTTCTGGTCCGTACGGACAGCACTGCGGCCGTTGCGTACATCAACCGTCAGGGTGGTCTACGCTCCCGTTGCATGCTCCGGCTCGCCCGCCATCTCCTCCTGTGGAGTCAGAAGCGTCTGAGGTCGCTTCGGGCCATTCACATCCCAGGTGCGCTGAACCAGACAGCCGACGAGCTCTCTCGTCAGCCGACACCTCCGGGAGAGTGGCGACTCCACCCCCGGAGCGTCCAGCTGATATGGGACCTCTTCGGAGCCGCGCAGGTAGACCTGTTCGCCTCTCCGGACTCGACCCATTGCCAGTTGTATTACTCCCTGTCCGGGGGCACCCTCGGTACAGATGCACTGGCGCACAGCTGGCCCCGGGACCTACGCAAGTATGCGTTTCCCCCAGTGAGCCTTCTCGCACAGACACTGTGCAAGGTCAGGGAGGACGAGGAGCAGGTCTTGTTAGTTGCGCCCTACTGGCCCAACCGGACCTGGTTCTCCGAACTCTCACTCCTCACGACAGCCCCTCCCTGGCCGATCCCCCTGAGGAAGGACCTGCTTTCTCAGGGGCGGGGCACTCTATGGCACCCGCGTCCAGACCTCTGGAGACTCCATGTCTGGTCCCTGGACGGGACGCGGAGGTTCTAGGTGGTCTGCCACAGGCAGTGGCAGACACCATCGCTTCAGCTAGAGCCCCCTCTACAAGGCACCTCTATGCACTGAAGTGGAACCTGTTTGTTGAATGGTGTTCTTCCCGCCGGGAAGACCCCCGAAGGTGTTCGGTTAATGTCGTGCTTTCTTTCCTACAAGATGGGTTGGAGAGAAGGCTGTCTCCCTCCACCCTCAAAGTGTACGTCGCCGCAATAGCGGCGTATCACGATGTAGTTGAAGGTAAGTCCTTAGGTAAGCACGACTTAATCGTCAGGTTCCTCAGAGGTGCGAGGAGACTAAATCCTCCTCGGCCAACCTCGGTACCCTCTTGGGACCTAGCCCTGGTGCTTAGAGCGCTCCAGGGCCCTCCCTTCGAGCCTTTACAGTCAGTCGAGCTAAACATCCTGTCCATGAAGACAGTGCTCCTGATTGCATTGGCCTCAATCAAGAGGGTAGGGGACCTGCATGCACTTTCGGTCAACGAATCGTGCCTAGAATTCGGGCCGGCCAACTCTCACGTTGTCCTGAGACCCCGGCCTGGATACGTGCCCAAGGTTCCCACCACTCCCTTCCGGGACCAGGTGGTGAACCTGCAAGCGCTGCCTTCGGAGGAGGCAGACCCAGCCCTAGCTTTGCTCTGTCCCGTCCGCGCTCTTCGCGCCTACGTGGACCGAACTCAAAGCTTTAGAACCTCAGAACAGCTCTTCGTCTGTTACGGAGGCCAGCAGAAGGGAAAGGCTGTCTCCAAGCAGAGGTTAGCCCACTGGATAGTGGATGCTATCGTCTTGGCTTACCAGTCCCAAGACGTGCCTTGCCCGCTCGGGGTGCGAGCTCACTCCACTAGGAGTGTAGCCTCCTCCTGGGCGCTGGCTCAAGGCGCCTCGCTGACAGACATATGTAGAGCTGCGGGCTGGGCGACACCTAACACGTTCGCTAGATTTTATAGCCTCCGTGTAGAGCCGGTATCTTCCCGCGTCCTCGCCCCCAGTGGCCAGTAGCGCTAAGTACCCGTTCTAGTGTCGGCTTGCATACGCCACTCCCGCCTCCGGGCCGGATACGTGCGTCTATTGTCTCCAGTTGTGTTCCCCGGAAACGGCTAACCCTGTCGAGCTCCTCCGTCACCCCTTCGGTGTCAGACGTTGCGGCCGTCTGACATCAGGCCTACACCCGTATGCTTGTGGAACGTGTGTGTTAGGCTGGGTTCCATATGTAGCGGTTCCCTAACGGCAACCCCATATGTGTATTCTCCACGGTACCAGCTACCCTACTCGGCTAGCCCCGTGTCTTTCCCTTGACAGAGCCCGCTCTGTCGTCTCTGGTGGTGTTCTTTCCCCCCTGGGACCAGGTTGGATCCACCCCAGAGACTGCCATAGGTAGCACTACCCTGCTAGGTTAGTCCTTATGAGTAATTCCACCTCTCCTTCCACTGAAGGACGTGGCTCCGCAGCGTACCATCTCCTGAGACGGGCACGCTTTCCCAGCGTTATCCAATAGTCACGCTGAGTGGGTCTTGCAGGAACAGCAGTGACTGGCCTCCCTGACTGGAGCCCTGACTTCCGCACCAACCTAGGTGTGGTCCAGCGAGCTCGGTCAGGGCGCTGGAAGGGCCAGCATCTCTGGCGTGTTAGTAGGGATCCCAATTCGTCGGTCAGTTCCGACGTACGTCGAACGTGACCGACTGAAAGGGAACGTCTCGGTTACGTATGTAACCCTCGTTCCCTGAAGGAGGGAACGGAGACGTACGTCCCGTCGCCAGGTGCTGTGCTTCAGCTGTAGGCCGAGCCACTTAGCCGGCTCCTCAGTTGTAAAGCGATATGCGGTACTTCCACTTCCGTATTTATACCCGCGCTGCGGGGCGGAGCGTGGGACGCGTCTACCGCATGCCAATTCTCATTGGCTCGTTTTTAAACACTCGAAGTAGATTGGTCTCTGAAAATAGATCCCAATTCGTCGGTCAGTTCCGACGTACGTCTCCGTTCCCTCCTTCAGGGAACGAGGGTTACATACGTAACCGAGACGTTTTATATACATACTCTTACACTCCTTCTGATGTTTTATCATACTGAGAGTAGTCCAATTTTGACCTATTGAACGCATTTCTGGACAAAGAATCCTCAATATTGAACTTTCTATTCAAACTCACATTCTTCTTCTCATGTTTCAACAGTTGTTGAAATATGACTTTTTGAACATATTTATGGCCAAAAAGTCTTTGAACTTTAATTTTATATACATACTCTTACACTCCTTCTGATGTTTTATCAGACTGAGAGTAGTCCAATTTTGACCTATTGAACGCATTTCTGGACAAAGAATCCTCAATATTGAACTTTCTATTCAAACTCACATTCGTCTTCTCATGTTTCATCAGTAGTTCAAATATGACTTTTTGAACATAATTTTATGGCCAAAGAGTGTTTGAACTTTAATTTTATATACATACTCTTACACTCCTTCTGATGTTTTATCATACTGAGAGTAGTCCAATTTTGACCTATTGAACGCATTTCTGGACAAAGAATCCTCAATATTGAACTTTCTATTCAAACTCACATTCTTCTTCTCATGTTTCAACAGTTGTTGAAATATGACTTTTTGAACATATTTATGGCCAAAAAGTCTTTGAACTTTAATTTTATATACATACTCTTACACTCCTTCTGATGTTTTATCAGACTGAGAGTAGTCCAATTTTGACCTATTGAACGCATTTCTGGACAAAGAATCCTCAATATTGAACTTTCTATTCAAACTCACATTCGTCTTCTCATGTTTCATCAGTAGTTCAAATATGACTTTTTGAACATAATTTTATGGCCAAAGAGTGTTTGAACTTTAATTTTATATACATACTCTTACACTCCTTCTGATGTTTTATCATACTGAGAGTAGACCAATTTTGACCTACTGAACGCATTTCTGGACAAAGAATCCTCAATATTGAACTTTCTATTCAAACTCACATTCTTCTTCTCATGTTTCAACAGTTGTTGAAATATGACTTTTTGAACATATTTATGGCCAAAAAGTTTTTGAACTTTAATTTTATATACATACTCTTACACTCCTTCTGATGTTTTATCAGACTGAGAGTAGTCCAATTTTGATCTATTGAACGCATTTCTGGACAAAGAATCCTCAATATTGAACTTTCTATTCAAACTCACATTCTTCTTCTCATGTTTCAACAGTAGTTCAAATATGACTTTTTGAACATAATTTTATGGCCAAAGAGTGTTTGAACTTTAATTTTATATACATACTCTTACACTCCTTCTGATGTTTTATCATACTGAGAGTAGTCCAATTTTGACCTATTGAACGCATTTCTGGACAAAGAATCCTCAATATTGAACTTTCTATTCAAACTCACATTCTTCTTCTCATGTTTCAACAGTTGTTGAAATATGACTTTTTGAACATATTTATGGCCAAAAAGTCTTTGAACTTTAATTTTATATACATACTCTTACACTCCTTCTGATGTTTTATCAGACTGAGAGTAGTCCAATTTTGACCTATTGAACGCATTTCTGGACAAAGAATCCTCAATATTGAACTTTCTATTCAAACTCACATTCGTCTTCTCATGTTTCATCAGTAGTTCAAATATGACTTTTTGAACATAATTTTATGGCCAAAGAGTGTTTGAACTTTAATTTTATATACATACTCTTACACTCCTTCTGATGTTTTATCATACTGAGAGTAGACCAATTTTGACCTACTGAACGCATTTCTGGACAAAGAATCCTCAATATTGAACTTTCTATTCAAACTCACATTCTTCTTCTCATGTTTCAACAGTTGTTGAAATATGACTTTTTGAACATATTTATGGCCAAAAAGTTTTTGAACTTTAATTTTATATACATACTCTTACACTCCTTCTGATGTTTTATCAGACTGAGAGTAGTCCAATTTTGACCTACTGAACGCATTTCTGGACAAAGAATCCTCAATATTGAACTTTCTATTCAAACTCAC
The DNA here is from genome assembly GCA_039654625.1 of Rhinogobio ventralis. Classification (NCBI taxonomy): domain Eukaryota; kingdom Metazoa; phylum Chordata; class Actinopteri; order Cypriniformes; family Gobionidae; genus Rhinogobio; species Rhinogobio ventralis. Next base: position 37,704,901 of record CM077194.1, read on the forward strand.
ATTCTTCTTCTCATGTTTCAACAGTTGTTGAAATATGACTTTTTGAACATATTTATGGCCAAAAAGTTTTTGAACTTTAATTTTATATACATACTCTTACACTCCTTCTGATGTTTTATCAGACTGAGAGTAGTCCAATTTTGATCTATTGAACGCATTTCTGGACAAAGAATCCTCAATATTGAACTTTCTATTCAAACTCACATTCTTCTTCTCATGTTTCAACAGTAGTTCAAATATGACTTTTTGAACATAATTTTATGGCCAAAGAGTGTTTGAACTTTAATTTTATATACATACTCTTACACTCCTTCTGATGTTTTATCATACTGAGAGTAGTCCAATTTTGACCTATTGAACGCATTTCTGGACAAAGAATCCTCAATATTGAACTTTCTATTCAAACTCACATTCTTCTTCTCATGTTTCAACAGTTGTTGAAATATGACTTTTTGAACATATTTATGGCCAAAAAGTCTTTGAACTTTAATTTTATATACATACTCTTACACTCCTTCTGATGTTTTATCAGACTGAGAGTAGTCCAATTTTGACCTATTGAACGCATTTCTGGACAAAGAATCCTCAATATTGAACTTTCTATTCAAACTCACATTCGTCTTCTCATGTTTCATCAGTAGTTGAAATATGACTTTTTGAACATATTTATGGCCAGAAAGTCTTTGAACTTTAATTTTATATACATACTCTTACACTCCTTCTGATGTTTTATCATACTGAGAGTAGTCCAATTTTGACCTATTGAACGCATTTCTGGACAAAGAATCCTCAATATTGAACTTTCTATTGAAAATCACATTCTTCTTCTCATATTTCATCAGTAGTTGAAATATGACTTTTTGAACATATTTATGGCCAGAAAGTCTTTGAACTTTAATTTTATATACATACTCTTACACTCCTTCTGATGTTTTATCATACTGAGAGTAGTCCAATTTTGACCTATTGAACGCATTTCTGGACAAAGAATCCTCAATATTGAACTTTCTATTCAAACTCACATTCGTCTTCTCATGTTTCATCAGTAGTTCAAATATGACTTTTTGAACATAATTTTATGGCCAAAGAGTGTTTGAACTTTAATTTTATATACATACTCTTACACTCCTTCTGATGTTTTATCATACTGAGAGTAGACCAATTTTGACCTACTGAACGCATTTCTGGACAAAGAATCCTCAATATTGAACTTTCTATTCAAACTCACATTCTTCTTCTCATGTTTCAACAGTTGTTGAAATATGACTTTTTGAACATATTTATGGCCAAAAAGTTTTTGAACTTTAATTTTATATACATACTCTTACACTCCTTCTGATGTTTTATCAGACTGAGAGTAGTCCAATTTTGATCTATTGAACGCATTTCTGGACAAAGAATCCTCAATATTGAACTTTCTATTCAAACTCACATTCTTCTTCTCATGTTTCAACAGTAGTTCAAATATGACTTTTTGAACATAATTTTATGGCCAAAGAGTGTTTGAACTTTAATTTTATATACATACTCTTACACTCCTTCTGATGTTTTATCATACTGAGAGTAGTCCAATTTTGACCTATTGAACGCATTTCTGGACAAAGAATCCTCAATATTGAACTTTCTATTCAAACTCACATTCTTCTTCTCATGTTTCAACAGTTGTTGAAATATGACTTTTTGAACATATTTATGGCCAAAAAGTCTTTGAACTTTAATTTTATATACATACTCTTACACTCCTTCTGATGTTTTATCAGACTGAGAGTAGTCCAATTTTGACCTATTGAACGCATTTCTGGACAAAGAATCCTCAATATTGAACTTTCTATTCAAACTCACATTCGTCTTCTCATGTTTCATCAGTAGTTGAAATATGACTTTTTGAACATATTTATGGCCAGAAAGTCTTTGAACTTTAATTTTATATACATACTCTTACACTCCTTCTGATGTTTTATCATACTGAGAGTAGTCCAATTTTGACCTATTGAACGCATTTCTGGACAAAGAATCCTCAATATTGAACTTTCTATTCAAACTCACATTCTTCTTCTCATGTTTCAACAGTTGTTGAAATATGACTTTTTGAACATATTTATGGCCAAAAAGTCTTTGAACTTTAATTTTATATACATACTCTTACACTCCTTCTGATGTTTTATCAGACTGAGAGTAGTCCAATTTTGACCTATTGAACGCATTTCTGGACAAAGAATCCTCAATATTGAACTTTCTATTCAAACTCACATTCGTCTTCTCATGTTTCATCAGTAGTTCAAATATGACTTTTTGAACATAATTTTATGGCCAAAGAGTGTTTGAACTTTAATTTTATATACATACTCTTACACTCCTTCTGATGTTTTATCATACTGAGAGTAGTCCAATTTTGACCTATTGAACGCATTTCTGGACAAAGAATCCTCAATATTGAACTTTCTATTCAAACTCACATTCTTCTTCTCATGTTTCAACAGTTGTTGAAATATGACTTTTTGAACATATTTATGGCCAAAAAGTCTTTGAACTTTAATTTTATATACATACTCTTACACTCCTTCTGATGTTTTATCATACTGAGAGTAGTCCAATTTTGACCTATTGAACGCATTTCTGGACAAAGAATCCTCAATATTGAACTTTCTATTGAAAATCACATTCTTCTTCTCATATTTCATCAGTAGTTGAAATATGACTTTTTGAACATATTTATGGCCAGAAAGTCTTTGAACTTTAATTTTATATACATACTCTTACACTCCTTCTGATGTTTTATCATACTGAGAGTAGTCCAATTTTGACCTATTGAACGCATTTCTGGACAAAGAATCCTCAATATTGAACTTTCTATTCAAACTCACATTCGTCTTCTCATGTTTCATCAGTAGTTCAAATATGACTTTTTGAACATAATTTTATGGCCAAAGAGTGTTTGAACTTTAATTTTATATACATACTCTTACACTCCTTCTGATGTTTTATCATACTGAGAGTAGTCCAATTTTGACCTATTGAACGCATTTCTGGACAAAGAATCCTCAATATTGAACTTTCTATTCAAACTCACATTCTTCTTCTCATGTTTCAACAGTTGTTGAAATATGACTTTTTGAACATATTTATGGCCAAAAAGTCTTTGAACTTTAATTTTATATACATACTCTTACACTCCTTCTGATGTTTTATCAGACTGAGAGTAGTCCAATTTTGACCTATTGAACGCATTTCTGGACAAAGAATCCTCAATATTGAACTTTCTATTCAAACTCACATTCGTCTTCTCATGTTTCATCAGTAGTTCAAATATGACTTTTTGAACATAATTTTATGGCCAAAGAGTGTTTGAACTTTAATTTTATATACATACTCTTACACTCCTTCTGATGTTTTATCATACTGAGAGTAGACCAATTTTGACCTACTGAACGCATTTCTGGACAAAGAATCCTCAATATTGAACTTTCTATTCAAACTCACATTCTTCTTCTCATGTTTCAACAGTTGTTGAAATATGACTTTTTGAACATATTTATGGCCAAAAAGTTTTTGAACTTTAATTTTATATACATACTCTTACACTCCTTCTGATGTTTTATCAGACTGAGAGTAGTCCAATTTTGATCTATTGAACGCATTTCTGGACAAAGAATCCAAAATATTGAACTTTCTATTCAAATTCACATTCTTCTTCTCATGTTTCAACAGTAGTTCAAATATGACTTTTTGAACATAATTTTATGGCCAAAGAGTGTTTGAACTTTAATTTTATATACATACTCTTACACTCCTTCTGATGTTTTATCAGACTGAGAGTAGTCCAATTTTGATCTATTGAACGCATTTCTGGACAAAGAATCCTCAATATTGAACTTTCTATTCAAACTCACATTCTTCTTCTCATGTTTCAACAGTAGTTCAAATATGACTTTTTGAACATAATTTTATGGCCAAAGAGTGTTTGAACTTTAATTTTATATACATACTCTTACACTCCTTCTGATGTTTTATCAGACTGAGAGTAGTCCAATTTTGACCTATTGAACGCATTTCTGGACAAAGAATCCTCAATATTGAACTTTCTATTCAAACTCACATTCGTCTTCTCATGTTTCATCAGTAGTTGAAATATGACTTTTTGAACATATTTATGGCCAGAAAGTCTTTGAACTTTAATTTTATATACATACTCTTACACTCCTTCTGATGTTTTATCATACTGAGAGTAGTCCAATTTTGACCTATTGAACGCATTTCTGGACAAAGAATCCTCAATATTGAACTTTCTATTGAAAATCACATTCTTCTTCTCATATTTCATCAGTAGTTGAAATATGACTTTTTGAACATATTTATGGCCAGAAAGTCTTTGAACTTTAATTTTATATACATACTCTTACACTCCTTCTGATGTTTTATCATACTGAGAGTAGTCCAATTTTGACCTATTGAACGCATTTCTGGACAAAGAATCCTCAATATTGAACTTTCTATTCAAACTCACATTCGTCTTCTCATGTTTCATCAGTAGTTCAAATATGACTTTTTGAACATAATTTTATGGCCAAAGAGTGTTTGAACTTTAATTTTATATACATACTCTTACACTCCTTCTGATGTTTTATCATACTGAGAGTAGTCCAATTTTGACCTATTGAACGCATTTCTGGACAAAGAATCCTCAATATTGAACTTTCTATTCAAACTCACATTCTTCTTCTCATGTTTCAACAGTTGTTGAAATATGACTTTTTGAACATATTTATGGCCAAAAAGTCTTTGAACTTTAATTTTATATACATACTCTTACACTCCTTCTGATGTTTTATCAGACTGAGAGTAGTCCAATTTTGACCTATTGAACGCATTTCTGGACAAAGAATCCTCAATATTGAACTTTCTATTCAAACTCACATTCGTCTTCTCATGTTTCATCAGTAGTTCAAATATGACTTTTTGAACATAATTTTATGGCCAAAGAGTGTTTGAACTTTAATTTTATATACATACTCTTACACTCCTTCTGATGTTTTATCATACTGAGAGTAGACCAATTTTGACCTACTGAACGCATTTCTGGACAAAGAATCCTCAATATTGAACTTTCTATTCAAACTCACATTCTTCTTCTCATGTTTCAACAGTTGTTGAAATATGACTTTTTGAACATATTTATGGCCAAAAAGTTTTTGAACTTTAATTTTATATACATACTCTTACACTCCTTCTGATGTTTTATCAGACTGAGAGTAGTCCAATTTTGATCTATTGAACGCATTTCTGGACAAAGAATCCAAAATATTGAACTTTCTATTCAAACTCACATTCTTCTTCTCATGTTTCAACAGTAGTTCAAATATGACTTTTTGAACATAATTTTATGGCCAAAGAGTGTTTGAACTTTAATTTTATATACATACTCTTACACTCCTTCTGATGTTTTATCAGACTGAGAGTAGTCCAATTTTGATCTATTGAACGCATTTCTGGACAAAGAATCCTCAATATTGAACTTTCTATTCAAACTCACATTCTTCTTCTCATGTTTCAACAGTAGTTCAAATATGACTTTTTGAACATAATTTTATGGCCAAAGAGTGTTTGAACTTTAATTTTATATACATACTCTTACACTCCTTCTGATGTTTTATCAGACTGAGAGTAGTCCAATTTTGACCTATTGAACGCATTTCTGGACAAAGAATCCTCAATATTGAACTTTCTATTCAAACTCACATTCGTCTTCTCATGTTTCATCAGTAGTTGAAATATGACTTTTTGAACATATTTATGGCCAGAAAGTCTTTGAACTTTAATTTTATATACATACTCTTACACTCCTTCTGATGTTTTATCATACTGAGAGTAGTCCAATTTTGACCTATTGAACGCATTTCTGGACAAAGAATCCTCAATATTGAACTTTCTATTCAAACTCACATTCGTCTTCTCATGTTTCATCAGTAGTTCAAATATGACTTTTTGAACATAATTTTATGGCCAAAGAGTGTTTGAACTTTAATTTTATATACATACTCTTACACTCCTTCTGATGTTTTATCATACTGAGAGTAGTCCAATTTCGACCTATTGAACGCATTTCTGGACAAAGAATCCTCAATATTGAACTTTCTATTCAAACTCACATTCTTCTTCTCATGTTTCAACAGTTGTTGAAATATGACTTTTTGAACATATTTATGGCCAAAAAGTCTTTGAACTTTAATTTTATATACATACTCTTACACTCCTTCTGATGTTTTATCAGACTGAGAGTAGTCCAATTTTGACCTATTGAACGCATTTCTGGACAAAGAATCCTCAATATTGAACTTTCTATTCAAACTCACATTCGTCTTCTCATGTTTCATCAGTAGTTGAAATATGACTTTTTGAACATATTTATGGCCAGAAAGTCTTTGAACTTTAATTTTATATACATACTCTTACACTCCTTCTGATGTTTTATCATACTGAGAGTAGTCCAATTTTGACCTATTGAACGCATTTCTGGACAAAGAATCCTCAATATTGAACTTTCTATTCAAACTCACATTCTTCTTCTCATGTTTCAACAGTTGTTGAAATATGACTTTTTGAACATATTTATGGCCAAAAAGTCTTTGAACTTTAATTTTATATACATACTCTTACACTCCTTCTGATGTTTTATCAGATTGAGAGTAGTCCAATTTTGACCTATTGAACGCATTTCTGGACAAAGAATCCTCAATATTGAACTTTCTATTGAAAATCACATTCTTCTTCTCATATTTCATCAGTAGTTGAAATATGACTTTTTGAACATATTTATGGCCAGAAAGTCTTTGAACTTTAATTTTATATACATACTCTTACACTCCTTCTGATGTTTTATCAGACTGAGAGTAGTCCAATTTTGACCTATTGAACGCATTTCTGGACAAAGAATCCTCAATATTGAACTTTCTATTCAAACTCACATTCTTCTTCTCATGTTTCAACAGTTGTTGAAATATGACTTTTTGAACATATTTATGGCCAAAAAGTCTTTGAACTTTAATTTTATATACATACTCTTACACTCCTTCTGATGTTTTATCAGACTGAGAGTAGTCCAATTTTGACCTATTGAACGCATTTCTGGACAAAGAATCCTCAATATTGAACTTTCTATTCAAACTCACATTCGTCTTCTCATGTTTCATCAGTAGTTCAAATATGACTTTTTGAACATAATTTTATGGCCAAAGAGTGTTTGAACTTTAATTTTATATACATACTCTTACACTCCTTCTGATGTTTTATCATACTGAGAGTAGTCCAATTTTGACCTACTGAACGCATTTCTGGACAAAGAATCCTCAATATTGAACTTTCTATTCAAACTCACATTCTTCTTCTCATGTTTCAACAGTTGTTGAAATATGACTTTTTGAACATATTTATGGCCAAAAAGTTTTTGAACTTTAATTTTATATACATACTCTTACACTCCTTCTGATGTTTTATCAGACTGAGAGTAGTCCAATTTTGATCTATTGAACGCATTTCTGGACAAAGAATCCAAATATTGAACTTTCTATTCAAACTCACATTCTTCTTCTCATGTTTCAACAGTAGTTCAAATATGACTTTTTGAACATAATTTTATGGCCAAAGAGTGTTTGAACTTTAATTTTATATACATACTCTTACACTCCTTCTGATGTTTTATCAGACTGAGAGTAGTCCAATTTTGATCTATTGAACGCATTTCTGGACAAAGAATCCTCAATATTGAACTTTCTATTCAAACTCACATTCTTCTTCTCATGTTTCAACAGTAGTTCAAATATGACTTTTTGAACATAATTTTATGGCCAAAGAGTGTTTGAACTTTAATTTTATATACATACTCTTACACTCCTTCTGATGTTTTATCAGACTGAGAGTAGTCCAATTTTGACCTATTGAACGCATTTCTGGACAAAGAATCCTCAATATTGAACTTTCTATTCAAACTCACATTCGTCTTCTCATGTTTCATCAGTAGTTGAAATATGACTTTTTGAACATATTTATGGCCAGAAAGTCTTTGAACTTTAATTTTATATACATACTCTTACACTCCTTCTGATGTTTTATCATACTGAGAGTAGTCCAATTTTGACCTATTGAACGCATTTCTGGACAAAGAATCCTCAATATTGAACTTTCTATTGAAAATCACATTCTTCTTCTCATATTTCATCAGTAGTTGAAATATGACTTTTTGAACATATTTATGGCCAGAAAGTCTTTGAACTTTAATTTTATATACATACTCTTACACTCCTTCTGATGTTTTATCATACTGAGAGTAGTCCAATTTTGACCTATTGAACGCATTTCTGGACAAAGAATCCTCAATATTGAACTTTCTATTCAAACTCACATTCGTCTTCTCATGTTTCATCAGTAGTTCAAATATGACTTTTTGAACATAATTTTATGGCCAAAGAGTGTTTGAACTTTAATTTTATATACATACTCTTACACTCCTTCTGATGTTTTATCATACTGAGAGTAGTCCAATTTTGACCTATTGAACGCATTTCTGGACAAAGAATCCTCAATATTGAACTTTCTATTGAAAATCACATTCTTCTTCTCATATTTCATCAGTAGTTGAAATATGACTTTTTGAACATATTTATGGCCAGAAAGTCTTTGAACTTTAATTTTATATACATACTCTTACACTCCTTCTGATGTTTTATCATACTGAGAGTAGTCCAATTTTGACCTATTGAACGCATTTCTGGACAAAGAATCCTCAATATTGAACTTTCTATTCAAACTCACATTCTTCTTCTCATGTTTCAACAGTTGTTGAAATATGACTTTTTGAACATATTTATGGCCAAAAAGTCTTTGAACTTTAATTTTATATACATACTCTTACACTCCTTCTGATGTTTTATCAGACTGAGAGTAGTCCAATTTTGACCTATTGAACGCATTTCTGGACAAAGAATCCTCAATATTGAACTTTCTATTCAAACTCACATTCGTCTTCTCATGTTTCATCAGTAGTTCAAATATGACTTTTTGAACATAATTTTATGGCCAAAGAGTGTTTGAACTTTAATTTTATATACATACTCTTACACTCCTTCTGATGTTTTATCATACTGAGAGTAGTCCAATTTTGACCTATTGAACGCATTTCTGGACAAAGAATCCTCAATATTGAACTTTCTATTCAAACTCACATTCTTCTTCTCATGTTTCAACAGTTGTTGAAATATGACTTTTTGAACATATTTATGGCCAAAAAGTTTTTGAACTTTAATTTTATATACATACTCTTACACTCCTTCTGATGTTTTATCAGACTGAGAGTAGTCCAATTTTGACCTATTGAACGCATTTCTGGACAAAGAATCCTCAATATTGAACTTTCTATTCAAACTCACATTCTTCTTCTCATGTTTCAACAGTAGTTCAAATATGACTTTTTGAACATAATTTTATGGCCAAAGAGTGTTTGAACTTTAATTTTATATACATACTCTTACACTCCTTCTGATGTTTTATCAGACTGAGAGTAGTCCAATTTTGACCTATTGAACGCATTTCTGGACAAAGAATCCTCAATATTGAACTTTCTATTCAAACTCACATTCGTCTTCTCATGTTTCATCAGTAGTTGAAATATGACTTTTTGAACATATTTATGGCCAGAAAGTCTTTGAACTTTAATTTTATATACATACTCTTACACTCCTTCTGATGTTTTATCATACTGAGAGTAGTCCAATTTTGACCTATTGAACGCATTTCTGGACAAAGAATCCTCAATATTGAACTTTCTATTGAAAATCACATTCTTCTTCTCATATTTCATCAGTAGTTGAAATATGACTTTTTGAACATATTTATGGCCAGAAAGTCTTTGAACTTTAATTTTATATACATACTCTTACACTCCTTCTGATGTTTTATCATACTGAGAGTAGTCCAATTTTGACCTATTGAACGCATTTCTGGACAAAGAATCCTCAATATTGAACTTTCTATTCAAACTCACATTCTTCTTCTCATGTTTCAACAGTTGTTGAAATATGACTTTTTGAACATATTTATGGCCAAAAAGTCTTTGAACTTTAATTTTATATACATACTCTTACACTCCTTCTGATGTTTTATCAGACTGAGAGTAGTCCAATTTTGACCTATTGAACGCATTTCTGGACAAAGAATCCTCAATATTGAACTTTCTATTCAAACTCACATTCGTCTTCTCATGTTTCATCAGTAGTTCAAATATGACTTTTTGAACATAATTTTATGGCCAAAGAGTGTTTGAACTTTAATTTTATATACATACTCTTACACTCCTTCTGATGTTTTATCATACTGAGAGTAGAACAATTTTGACCTACTGAACGCATTTCTGGACAAAGAATCCTCAATATTGAACTTTCTATTCAAACTCACATTCTTCTTCTCATGTTTCAACAGTTGTTGAAATATGACTTTTTGAACATATTTATGGCCAAAAAGTTTTTGAACTTTAATTTTATATACATACTCTTACACTCCTTCTGATGTTTTATCAGACTGAGAGTAGTCCAATTTTGATCTATTGAACGCATTTCTGGACAAAGAATCCTCAATATTGAACTTTCTATTCAAACTCACATTCTTCTTCTCATGTTTCAACAGTAGTTCAAATATGACTTTTTGAACATAATTTTATGGCCAAAGAGTGTTTGAACTTTAATTTTATATACATACTCTTACACTCCTTCTGATGTTTTATCATACTGAGAGTAGTCCAATTTTGACCTATTGAACGCATTTCTGGACAAAGAATCCTCAATATTGAACTTTCTATTCAAACTCACATTCTTCTTCTCATGTTTCAACAGTTGTTGAAATATGACTTTTTGAACATATTTATGGCCAAAAAGTATTTGAACTTTAATTTTATATACATACTCTTACACTCCTTCTGATGTTTTATCAGACTGAGAGTAGTCCAATTTTGACCTATTGAACGCATTTCTGGACAAAGAATCCTCAATATTGAACTTTCTATTCAAACTCACATTCGTCTTCTCATGTTTCATCAGTAGTTGAAATATGACTTTTTGAACATATTTATGGCCAGAAAGTCTTTGAACTTTAATTTTATATACATACTCTTACACTCCTTCTGATGTTTTATCATACTGAGAGTAGTCCAATTTTGACCTATTGAACGCATTTCTGGACAAAGAATCCTCAATATTGAACTTTCTATTGAAAATCACATTCTTCTTCTCATATTTCATCAGTAGTTGAAATATGACTTTTTGAACATATTTATGGCCAGAAAGTCTTTGAACTTTAATTTTATATACATACTCTTACACTCCTTCTGATGTTTTATCATACTGAGAGTAGTCCAATTTTGACCTATTGAACGCATTTCTGGACAAAGAATCCTCAATATTGAACTTTCTATTCAAACTCACATTCTTCTTCTCATGTTTCATCAGTAGTTGAAATATGACTTTTTGAACATATTTATGGCCAGAAAGTCTTTGAACTTTAATTTTATATACATACTCTTACACTCCTTCTGATGTTTTATCATACTGAGAGTAGTCCAATTTTGACCTATTGAACGCATTTCTGGACAAAGAATCCTCAATATTGAACTTTCTATTGAAAATCACATTCTTCTTCTCATATTTCATCAGTAGTTGAAATATGACTTTTTGAACATATTTATGGCCAGAAAGTCTTTGAACTTAAATTTTATATACATACTCTTACACTCCTTCTGATGTTTTATCATACTGAGAGTAGTCCAATTTTGACCTATTGAACGCATTTCTGGACAAAGAATCCTCAATATTGAACTTTCTATTCAAACTCACATTCGTCTTCTCATGTTTCATCAGTAGTTCAAATATGACTTTTTGAACATAATTTTATGGCCAAAGAGTGTTTGAACTTTAATTTTATATACATACTCTTACACTCCTTCTGATGTTTTATCATACTGAGAGTAGTCCAATTTTGACCTATTGAACGCATTTCTGGACAAAGAATCCTCAATATTGAACTTTCTATTCAAACTCACATTCTTCTTCTCATGTTTCAACAGTTGTTGAAATATGACTTTTTGAACATATTTATGGCCAAAAAGTCTTTGAACTTTAATTTTATATACATACTCTTACACTCCTTCTGATGTTTTATCAGACTGAGAGTAGTCCAATTTTGACCTATTGAAAGCATTTCTGGACAAAGAATCCTCAATATTGAACTTTCTATTCAAACTCACATTCGTCTTCTCATGTTTCATCAGTAGTTCAAATATGACTTTTTGAACATAATTTTATGGCCAAAGAGTGTTTGAACTTTAATTTTATATACATACTCTTACACTCCTTCTGATGTTTTATCATACTGAGAGTAGACCAATTTTGACCTACTGAACGCATTTCTGGACAAAGAATCCTCAATATTGAACTTTCTATTCAAACTCACATTCTTCTTCTCATGTTTCAACAGTTGTTGAAATATGACTTTTTGAACATATTTATGGCCAAAAAGTTTTTTAACTTTAATTTTATATACATACTCTTACACTCCTTCTGATGTTTTATAAGACTGAGAGTAGTCCAATTTTGATCTATTGAACGCATTTCTGGACAAAGAATCCTCAATATTGAACTTTCTATTCAAACTCACATTCTTCTTCTCATGTTTCAACAGTTGTTCAAATATGGCTTTTTGAACATAATTTTATGGCCAAAGAGTGTTTGAACTTTAATTTTATATACATACTCTTACACTCCTTCTGATGTTTTATCATACTGAGAGTAGTCCAATTTTGACCTATTGAACGCATTTCTGGACAAAGAATCCTCAATATTGAACTTTCTATTCAAACTCACATTCTTCTTCTCATGTTTCAACAGTTGTTGAAATATGACTTTTTGAACATATTTATGGCCAAAAAGTATTTGAACTTTAATTTTATATACATACTCTTACACTCCTTCTGATGTTTTATCAGACTGAGAGTAGTCCAATTTTGACCTATTGAACGCATTTCTGGACAAAGAATCCTCAATATTGAACTTTCTATTCAAACTCACATTCGTCTTCTCATGTTTCATCAGTAGTTGAAATATGACTTTTTGAACATATTTATGGCCAGAAAGTCTTTGAACTTTAATTTTATATACATACTCTTACACTCCTTCTGATGTTTTATCATACTGAGAGTAGTCCAATTTTGACCTATTGAACGCATTTCTGGACAAAGAATCCTCAATATTGAACTTTCTATTGAAAATCACATTCTTCTTCTCATATTTCATCAGTAGTTGAAATATGACTTTTTGAACATATTTATGGCCAGAAAGTCTTTGAACTTTAATTTTATATACATACTCTTACACTCCTTCTGATGTTTTTATCATACTGAGAGTAGTCCAATTTTGACCTATTGAACGCATTTCTGGACAAAGAATCCTCAATATTGAACTTTCTATTCAAACTCACATTCTTCCTCTCATGTTTCAACAGTTGTTGAAATATGACTTTTTGAACATATTTATGGCCAAAAAGTCTTTGAACTTTAATTTTATATACATACTCTTACACTCCTTCTGATGTTTTATCATACTGAGAGTAGTCCAATTTTGACCTATTGAACGCATTTCTGGACAAAGAATCCTCAATATTGAACTTTCTATTCAAACTCACATTCGTCTTCTCATGTTTCATCAGTAGTTCAAATATGACTTTTTGAACATAATTTTATGGCCAAAGAGTGTTTGAACTTTAATTTTATATACATACTCTTACACTCCTTCTGATGTTTTATCATACTGAGAGTAGTCCAATTTTGACCATTGAACGCATTTCTGGACAAAGAATCCTCAATATTGAACTTTCTATTCAAACTCACATTCGTCTTCTCATGTTTCATCAGTAGTTCAAATATGACTTTTTGAACATAATTTTATGGCCAAAGAGTGTTTGAACTTTAATTTTATATACATACTCTTACACTCCTTCTGATGTTTTATCATACTGAGAGTAGTCCAATTTTGACCTATTGAACGCATTTCTGGACAAAGAATCCTCAATATTGAACTTTCTATTCAAACTCACATTCTTCTTCTCATGTTTCAACAGTTGTTGAAATATGACTTTTTGAACATATTTATGGCCAAAAAGTCTTTGAACTTTAATTTTATATACATACTCTTACACTCCTTCTGATGTTTTATCAGACTGAGAGTAGTCCAATTTTGACCTATTGAACGCATTTCTGGACAAAGAATCCTCAATATTGAACTTTCTATTCAAACTCACATTCGTCTTCTCATGTTTCATCAGTAGTTGAAATATGACTTTTTGAACATATTTATGGCCAGAAAGTCTTTGAACTTTAATTTTATATACATACTCTTACACTCCTTCTGATGTTTTATCATACTGAGAGTTGTCCAATTTTGACCTATTGAACGCATTTCTGGACAAAGAATCCTCAATATTGAACTTTCTATTCAAACTCACATTCGTCTTCTCATGTTTCAACAGTTGTTGAAATATGACTTTTTGAACATATTTATGGCCAGAAAGTCTTTGAACTTTAATTTTATATACATACTCTTACACTCCTTCTGATGTTTTATCATACTGAGAGTAGACCAATTTTGACCTATTGAACGCATTTCTGGACAAAGAATCCTCAATATTGAACTTTCTATTCAAACTCACATTCGTCTTCTCATGTTTCATCAGTAGTTGAAATATGACTTTTTGAACATATTTACGGCCAAAAAGTCTTTGAACTTAAATTTTATATACATACTCTTACACTCCTTCTGATGTTTTATCATACTGAGAGTAGTCCAATTTTGACCTATTAAACGCATTTCTGGACAAAGAATCCTCAATATTGAACTTTCTATTCAAACTCACATTCGTCTTCTCATGTTTCATCAGTAGTTCAAATATGACTTTTTGAACATAATTTTATGGCCAAAGAGTGTTTGAACTTTAATTTTATATACATACTCTTACACTCCTTCTGATGTTTTATCATACTGAGAGTAGTCCAATTTTGACCTATTGAACGCATTTCTGGACAAAGAATCCTCAATATTGAACTTTCTATTCAAACTCACATTCTTCTTCTCATGTTTCAACAGTTGTTGAAATATGACTTTTTGAACATATTTATGGCCAAAAAGTTTTTTAAACTTTAATTTTATATACATACTCTTACACTCCTTCTGATGTTTTATCAGACTGAGAGTAGTCCAATTTTGATCTATTGAACGCATTTCTGGACAAAGAATCCTCAATATTGAACTTTCTATTCAAACTCACATTCTTCTTCTCATGTTTCATCAGTAGTTCAAATATGACTTTTTGAACATAATTTTATGGCCAAAGAGTGTTTGAACTCTAATTTTATATACATACTCTTACACTCCTTCTGATGTTTTATCATACTGAGAGTAGACCAATTTTGACCTATTGAACGCATTTCTGGACAAAGAATCCTCAATATTGAACTTTCTATTGAAAATCACATTCTTCTTCTCATGTTTCAACAGTAGTTCAAATATGAGTTTTTGAACATAATTTTATGGCCAAAGAGTGTTTGAACTTTAATTTTATATACATACTCTTACACTCCTTCTGATGTTTTATCATACTGAGAGTAGTCCAATTTTGACCTATTGAACGCATTTCTGGACAAAGAATCCTTAATATTGAACTTTCTATTGAAAATCACATTCTTCTTCTCATATTTCATCAGTAGTTGAAATATGACTTTTTGAACATATTTATGGCCAGAAAGTCTTTGAACTTTAATTTTATATACATACTCTTACACTCCTTCTGATGTTTTATCATACTGAGAGTAGTCCAATTTTGACCTATTGAACGCATTTCTGGACAAAGAATCCTCAATATTGAACTTTCTATTGAAAATCACATTCTTCTTCTCATATTTCATCAGTAGTTGAAATATGACTTTTTGAACATATTTATGGCCAGAAAGTCTTTGAACTTTAATTTTATATACATACTCTTACACTCCTTCTGATGTTTTATCATACTGAGAGTAGTCCAATTTTGACCTATTGAACGCATTTCTGGACAAAGAATCCTCAATATTGAACTTTCTATTCAAACTCACATTCGTTTTCTCATGTTTCATCAGTAGTTCAAATATGACTTTTTGAACATAATTTTATGGCCAAAGAGTGTTTGAACTTTAATTTTATATACATACTCTTACACTCCTTCTGATGTTTTATCATACTGAGAGTAGTCCAATTTTGACCTATTGAACGCATTTCTGGACAAAGAATCCTCAATATTGAACTTTCTATTCAAACTCACATTCTTCTTCTCATGTTTCAACAGTTGTTGAAATATGACTTTTTGAACATATTTATGGCCAGAAAGTCTTTGAACTTTAATTTTATATACATACTCTTACACTCCTTCTGATGTTTTATCATACTGAGAGTAGACCAATTTGACCTATTGAACGCATTTCTGGACAAAGAATCCTCAATATTGAACTTTCTATTCAAACTCACATTCGTCTTCTCATGTTTCATCAGTAGTTCAAATATGACTTTTTGAACATAATTTTATGGCCAAAGAGTGTTTGAACTTTAATTTTATATACATACTCTTACACTCCTTCTGATGTTTTATCATACTGAGAGTAGTCCAATTTTGACCTATTGAACGCATTTCTGGACAAAGAATCCTCAATATTGAACTTTCTATTCAAACTCACATTCTTCTTCTCATGTTTCAACAGTTGTTGAAATATGACTTTTTGAACATATTTATGGCCAAAAAGTTTTTGAACTTTAATTTTATATACATACTCTTACACTCCTTCTGATGTTTTATCAGACTGAGAGTAGTCCAATTTTGATCTATTGAACGCATTTCTGGACAAAGAATCCTCAATATTGAACTTTCTATTCAACTCAAATTCGTCTTCTCATGTTTCATCAGTAGTTCAAATATGACTTTTTGAACATAATTTTATGGCCAAAGAGTGTTTGAACTCTAATTTTTATATACATACTCTTACACTCCTTCTGATGTTTTATCATACTGAGAGTAGACCAATTTTGACCTATTGAACGCATTTCTGGACAAAGAATCCTCAATATTGAACTTTCTATTCAAACTCACATTCGTCTTCTCATGTTTCAACAGTTGTTGAAATATGACTTTTTGAACATAATTTTATGGCCAAAGAGTGTTTGAACTTTAATTTTATATACATACTCTTACACTCCTTCTGATGTTTTATCATACTGAGAGTAGTCCAATTTTGACCTATTGAACGCATTTCTGGACAAAGAATCCTCAATATTGAACTTTTTATTCAAACTCACATTCTTCTTCTCATGTTTCAACAGTTGTTGAAATATGACTTTTTGAACATATTTATGGCCAGAAAGTCTTTGAACTTTAATTTTATATACATACTCTTACACTCCTTCTGATGTTTTATCATACTGAGAGTAGTCCAATTTTGACCTATTAAACGCATTTCTGGACAAAGAATCCTCAATATTGAACTTTCTATTCAAACTCACATTCGTCTTCTCATGTTTCATCAGTAGTTCAAATATGACTTTTTGAACATAATTTTATGGCCAAAGAGTGTTTGAACTTTAATTTTATATACATACTCTTACACTCCTTCTGATGTTTTATCATACTGAGAGTAGTCCAATTTTGACCTATTGAACGCATTTCTGGACAAAGAATCCTCAATATTGAACTTTCTATTCAAACTCACATTCTTCTTCTCATGTTTCAACAGTTGTTGAAATATGACTTTTTGAACATATTTATGGCCAAAAAGTTTTTGAACTTTAATTTTATATACATACTCTTACACTCCTTCTGATGTTTTATCAGACTGAGAGTAGTCCAATTTTGATCTATTGAACGCATTTCTGGACAAAGAATCCTCAATATTGAACTTTCTATTCAAACTCAAATTCGTCTTCTCATGTTTCATCAGTAGTTCAAATATGACTTTTTGAACATAATTTTATGGCCAAAGAGTGTTTGAACTCTAATTTTATATACATACTCTTACACTCCTTCTGATGTTTTATCATACTGAGAGTAGACCAATTTTGACCTATTGAACGCATTTCTGGACAAAGAATCCTCAATATTGAACTTTCTATTCAAACTCACATTCGTCTTCTCATGTTTCATCAGTTGTTGAAATATGACTTTTTGAACATAATTTTATGGCCAAAAAGTCTTTGAACTTTAATTTTATATACATACTCTTACACTCTTTCTGATGTTTTATCATACTGAGAGTAGTCCAATTTTGACCTATTGAACGCATTTCTGGACAAAGAATCCTCAATATTGAACTTTCTATTCAAACTCACATTCGTCTTCTCATGTTTCATCAGTAGTTCAAATATGACTTTTTGAACATAATTTTATGGCCAAAGAGTGTTTGAACTTTAATTTTATATACATACTCTTACACTCCTTCTGATGTTTTATCAGACTGAGAGTAGTCCAATTTTGAACTATTGAACGCATTTCTGGACAAAGAATCCTCAATATTGAACTTTCTATTCAAACTCACATTCTTCTTCTCATGTTTCAACAGTTGTTGAAATATGACTTTTTGAACATATTTATGGCCAGAAAGTCTTTGAACTTTAATTTTATATACATACTCTTACACTCCTTCTGATGTTTTATCATACTGAGAGTAGTCCAATTTTGACCTATTGAACGCATTTCTGGACAAAGAATCCTCAATATTGAACTTTCTATTCAAACTCACATTCTTCTTCTCATGTTTCAACATTTGTTGAAATATGACTTTTTGAACATATTTATGGCCAGAAAGTCTTTGAACTTTAATTTTATATACATACTCTTACACTCCTTCTGATGTTTTATCATACTGAGAGTAGACCAATTTTGACCTATTGAACGCATTTCTGGACAAAGAATTCTCAATATTGAACTTTCTATTCAAACTCACATTCGTCTTCTCATGTTTCATCAGTAGTTGAAATATGACTTTTTGAACATATTTACGGCCAAAAAGTCTTTGAACTTAAATTTTATATACATACTCTTACACTCCTTCTGATGTTTTATCATACTGAGAGTAGTCCAATTTTGACCTATTAAACGCATTTCTGGACAAAGAATCCTCAATATTGAACTTTCTATTCAAACTCACATTCGTCTTCTCATGTTTCATCAGTAGTTGAAATATGACTTTTTGAACATATTTACGGCCAAAAAGTCTTTGAACTTAAATTTTATATACATACTCTTACACTCCTTCTGATGTTTTATCATACTGAGAGTAGACCAATTTTGACCTATTGAACGCATTTCTGGACAAAGAATCCTCAATATTGAACTTTCTATTCAAACTCACATTCGTCTTCTCATGTTTCATCAGTTGTTGAAATATGACTTTTTGAACATAATTTTATGGCCAAAAAGTCTTTGAACTTTAATTTTATATACATACTCTTACACTCTTTCTGATGTTTTATCATACTGAGAGTAGTCCAATTTTGACCTATTGAACGCATTTCTGGACAAAGAATCCTCAATATTGAACTTTCTATTCAAACTCACATTCGTCTTCTCATGTTTCATCAGTAGTTCAAATATGACTTTTTGAACATAATTTTATGGCCAAAGAGTGTTTGAACTTTAATTTTATATACATACTCTTACACTCCTTCTGATGTTTTATCATACTGAGAGTAGTCCAATTTTGACCTATTGAACGCATTTCTGGACAAAGAATCCTCAATATTGAACTTTCTATTCAAACTCACATTCTTCTTCTCATGTTTCAACAGTTGTTGAAATATGACTTTTTGAACATATTTATGGCCAGAAAGTCTTTGAACTTTAATTTTATATACATACTCTTACACTCCTTCTGATGTTTTATCATACTGAGAGTAGTCCAATTTTGACCTATTGAACGCATTTCTGGACAAAGAATCCTCAATATTGAACTTTCTATTCAAACTCACATTCTTCTTCTCATGTTTCAACAGTTGTTGAAATATGACTTTTTGAACATATTTATGGCCAGAAAGTCTTTGAACTTTAATTTTATATACATACTCTTACACTCCTTCTGATGTTTTATCATACTGAGAGTAGACCAATTTTGACCTATTGAACGCATTTCTAGACAAAGAATCCTCAATATTGAACTTTCTATTCAAACTCACATTCGTCTTCTCATGTTTCATCAGTAGTTGAAATATGACTTTTTGAACATATTTACGGCCAAAAAGTCTTTGAACTTAAATTTTATATACATACTCTTACACTCCTTCTGATGTTTTATCATACTGAGAGTAGTCCAATTTTGACCTATTAAACGCATTTCTGGACAAAGAATCCTCAATATTGAACTTTCTATTCAAACTCACATTCGTCTTCTCATGTTTCATCAGTAGTTCAAATATGACTTTTTGAACATAATTTTATGGCCAAAGAGTGTTTGAACTTTAATTTTATATACATACTCTTACACTCCTTCTGATGTTTTATCATACTGAGAGTAGTCCAATTTTGACCTATTGAACGCATTTCTGGACAAAGAATCCTCAATATTGAACTTTCTATTCAAACTCACATTCTTCTTCTCATGTTTCAACAGTTGTTGAAATATGACTTTTTGAACATATTTATGGCCAAAAAGTTTTTGAACTTTAATTTTATATACATACTCTTACACTCTTTCTGATGTTTTATCATACTGAGAGTAGTCCAATTTTGACCTATTGAACGCATTTCTGGACAAAGAATCCTCAATATTCAACTTTCTATTCAAACTCACATTCGTCTTCTCATGTTTCATCAGTAGTTCAAATATGACTTTTTGAACATAATTTTATGGCCAAAGAGTGTTTGAACTTTAATTTTATATACATACTCTTACACTCCTTCTGATGTTTTATCAGACTGAGAGTAGTCCAATTTTGAACTATTGAACGCATTTCTGGACAAAGAATCCTCAATATTGAACTTTTTATTCAATCTCACATTCTTCTTCTCATGTTTCAACAGTTGTTGAAATATGACTTTTTGAACATATTTATGGCCAAAAAGTCTTTGAACTTTAATTTTATATACATACTCTTACACTCCTTCTGATGTTTTATCAGACTGAGAGTAGTCCAATTTTGACCTATTGAACGCATTTCTGGACAAAGAATCCTCAATATTGAACTTTCTATTCAAACTCACATTCGTCTTCTCATGTTTCATCAGTAGTTCAAATATGACTTTTTGAACATAATTTTATGGCCAAAGAGTGTTTGAACTTTAATTTTATAT
The DNA here is from genome assembly GCA_039654625.1 of Rhinogobio ventralis. Taxonomy (NCBI): domain Eukaryota; kingdom Metazoa; phylum Chordata; class Actinopteri; order Cypriniformes; family Gobionidae; genus Rhinogobio; species Rhinogobio ventralis. The sequence goes on from CM077194.1 coordinate 37,726,288, forward strand.
ACATACTCTTACACTCCTTCTGATGTTTTATCATACTGAGAGTAGTCCAATTTTGACCTATTGAACGCATTTCTGGACAAAGAATCCTCAATATTGAACTTTCTATTGAAAATCACATTCTTCTTCTCATATTTCATCAGTAGTTGAAATATGACTTTTTGAACATATTTATGGCCAGAAAGTCTTTGAACTTTAATTTTATATACATACTCTTACACTCCTTCTGATGTTTTATCATACTGAGAGTAGTCCAATTTTGACCTATTGAACGCATTTCTGGACAAAGAATCCTCAATATTGAACTTTCTATTGAAAATCACATTCTTCTTCTCATATTTCATCAGTAGTTGAAATATGACTTTTTGAACATATTTATGGCCAGAAAGTCTTTGAACTTTAATTTTATATACATACTCTTACACTCCTTCTGATGTTTTATCATACTGAGAGTAGTCCAATTTTGACCTATTGAACGCATTTCTGGACAAAGAATCCTCAATATTGAACTTTCTATTCAAACTCACATTCTTCTTCTCATGTTTCACCAGTTGTTGAAATATGACTTTTTGAACATATTTATGGCCAGAAAGTCTTTGAACTTTAATTTTATATACATACTCTTACACTCCTTCTGATGTTTTATCATACTGAGAGTAGACCAATTTTGACCTATTGAACGCATTTCTGGACAAAGAATCCTCAATATTGAACTTTCTATTCAAACTCACATTCGTCTTCTCATGTTTCATCAGTAGTTGAAATATGACTTTTTGAAGATATTTACGGCCAAAAAGTCTTTGAACTTAAATTTTATATACATACTCTTACACTCCTTCTGATGTTTTATCATACTGAGAGTAGTCCAATTTTGACCTATTAAACGCATTTCTGGACAAAGAATCCTCAATATTGAACTTTCTATTCAAACTCACATTCGTCTTCTCATGTTTCATCAGTAGTTCAAATATGACTTTTTGAACATAATTTTATGGCCAAAGAGTGTTTGAACTTTAATTTTATATACATACTCTTACACTCCTTCTGATGTTTTATCATACTGAGAGTAGTCCAATTTTGACCTATTGAACGCATTTCTGGACAAAGAATCCTCAATATTGAACTTTCTATTCAAACTCACATTCTTCTTCTCATGTTTCAACAGTTGTTGAAATATGACTTTTTGAACATATTTATGGCCAAAAAGTTTTTGAACTTTAATTTTATATACATACTCTTACACTCCTTCTGATGTTTTATCAGACTGAGAGTAGTCCAATTTTGATCTATTGAACGCATTTCTGGACAAAGAATCCTCAATATTGAACTTTCTATTCAAACTCACATTCTTCTTCTCATGTTTCAACAGTTGTTGAAATATGACTTTTTGAACATATTTATGGCCAAAAAGTTTTTGAACTTTAATTTTATATACATACTCTTACACTCCTTCTGATGTTTTATCAGACTGAGAGTAGTCCAATTTTGATCTATTGAACGCATTTCTGGACAAAGAATCCTCAATATTGAACTTTCTATTCAAACTCAAATTCGTCTTCTCATGTTTCATCAGTAGTTCAAATATGACTTTTTGAACATAATTTTATGGCCAAAGAGTGTTTGAACTCTAATTTTATATACATACTCTTACACTCTTTCTGATGTTTTATCATACTGAGAGTAGTCCAATTTTGACCTATTGAACGCATTTCTGGACAAAGAATCCTCAATATTGAACTTTCTATTCAAACTCACATTCGTCTTCTCATGTTTCATCAGTAGTTCAAATATGACTTTTTGAACATAATTTTATGGCCAAAGAGTGTTTGAACTTTAATTTTATATACATACTCTTACACTCCTTCTGATGTTTTATCATACTGAGAGTAGTCCAATTTTGACCTATTGAACGCATTTCTGGACAAAGAATCCTCAATATTGAACTTTCTATTCAAACTCACATTCTTCTTCTCATGTTTCAACAGTTGTTGAAATATGACTTTTTGAACATATTTATGGCCAGAAAGTCTTTGAACTTTAATTTTATATACATACTCTTACACTCCTTCTGATGTTTTATCATACTGAGAGTAGTCCAATTTTGACCTATTGAACGCATTTCTGGACAAAGAATCCTCAATATTGAACTTTCTATTCAAACTCACATTCTTCTTCTCATGTTTCAACAGTTGTTGAAATATGACTTTTTGAACATATTTATGGCCAGAAAGTCTTTGAACTTTAATTTTATATACATACTCTTACACTCCTTCTGATGTTTTATCATACTGAGAGTAGACCAATTTTGACCTATTGAACGCATTTCTGGACAAAGAATCCTCAATATTGAACTTTCTATTCAAACTCACATTCGTCTTCTCATGTTTCATCAGTAGTTGAAATATGACTTTTTGAACATATTTACGGCCAAAAAGTCTTTGAACTTAAATTTTATATACATACTCTTACACTCCTTCTGATGTTTTATCATACTGAGAGTAGTCCAATTTTGACCTATTAAACGCATTTCTGGACAAAGAATCCTCAATATTGAACTTTCTATTCAAACTCACATTCGTCTTCTCATGTTTCATCAGTAGTTCAAATATGACTTTTTGAACATAATTTTATGGCCAAAGAGTGTTTGAACTTTAATTTTATATACATACTCTTACACTCCTTCTGATGTTTTATCATACTGAGAGTAGTCCAATTTTGACCTATTGAACGCATTTCTGGACAAAGAATCCTCAATATTGAACTTTCTATTCAAACTCACATTCTTCTTCTCATGTTTCAACAGTTGTTGAAATATGACTTTTTGAACATATTTATGGCCAAAAAGTTTTTGAACTTTAATTTTATATACATACTCTTACACTCCTTCTGATGTTTTATCAGACTGAGAGTAGTCCAATTTTGATCTATTGAACGCATTTCTGGACAAAGAATCCTCAATATTGAACTTTCTATTCAAACTCAAATTCGTCTTCTCATGTTTCATCAGTAGTTCAAATATGACTTTTTGAACATAATTTTATGGCCAAAAAGTCTTTGAACTTTAATTTTATATACATACTCTTACACTCTTTCTGATGTTTTATCATACTGAGAGTAGTCCAATTTGACCTATTGAACGCATTTCTGGACAAAGAATCCTCAATATTCAACTTTCTATTCAAACTCACATTCGTCTTCTCATGTTTCATCAGTAGTTCAAATATGACTTTTTTGAACATAATTTTATGGCCAAAGAGTGTTTGAACTTTAATTTTATATACATACTCTTACACTCCTTCTGATGTTTTATCAGACTGAGAGTAGTCCAATTTTGAACTATTGAACGCATTTCTGGACAAAGAATCCTCAATATTGAACTTTTTATTCAATCTCACATTCTTCTTCTCATGTTTCAACAGTTGTTGAAATATGACTTTTTGAACATATTTATGGCCAAAAAGTCTTTGAACTTTAATTTTATATACATACTCTTACACTCCTTCTGATGTTTTATCAGACTGAGAGTAGTCCAATTTTGACCTATTGAACGCATTTCTGGACAAAGAATCCTCAATATTGAACTTTCTATTCAAACTCACATTCGTCTTCTCATGTTTCATCAGTAGTTCAAATATGACTTTTTGAACATAATTTTATGGCCAAAGAGTGTTTGAACTTTAATTTTATATACATACTCTTACACTCCTTCTGATGTTTTATCATACTGAGAGTAGTCCAATTTTGACCTATTGAACGCATTTCTGGACAAAGAATCCTCAATATTGAACTTTCTATTGAAAATCACATTCTTCTTCTCATATTTCATCAGTAGTTGAAATATGACTTTTTGAACATATTTATGGCCAGAAAGTCTTTGAACTTTAATTTTATATACATACTCTTACACTCCTTCTGATGTTTTATCATACTGAGAGTAGTCCAATTTTGACCTATTGAACGCATTTCTGGACAAAGAATCCTCAATATTGAACTTTCTATTGAAAATCACATTCTTCTTCTCATATTTCATCAGTAGTTGAAATATGACTTTTTGAACATATTTATGGCCAGAAAGTCTTTGAACTTTAATTTTATATACATACTCTTACACTCCTTCTGATGTTTTATCATACTGAGAGTAGTCCAATTTTGACCTATTGAACGCATTTCTGGACAAAGAATCCTCAATATTGAACTTTCTATTGAAAATCACATTCTTCTTCTCATATTTCATCAGTAGTTGAAATATGACTTTTTGAACATATTTATGGCCAGAAAGTCTTTGAACTTTAATTTTATATACATACTCTTACACTCCTTCTGATGTTTTATCATACTGAGAGTAGTCCAATTTTGACCTATTGAACGCATTTCTGGACAAAGAATCCTCAATATTGAACTTTCTATTCAAACTCACATTCTTCTTCTCATGTTTCACCAGTTGTTGAAATATGACTTTTTGAACATATTTATGGCCAGAAAGTCTTTGAACTTTAATTTTATATACATACTCTTACACTCCTTCTGATGTTTTATCATACTGAGAGTAGACCAATTTTGACCTATTGAACGCATTTCTGGACAAAGAATCCTCAATATTGAACTTTCTATTCAAACTCACATTCGTCTTCTCATGTTTCATCAGTAGTTGAAATATGACTTTTTGAAGATATTTACGGCCAAAAAGTCTTTGAACTTAAATTTTATATACATACTCTTACACTCCTTCTGATGTTTTATCATACTGAGAGTAGTCCAATTTTGACCTATTAAACGCATTTCTGGACAAAGAATCCTCAATATTGAACTTTCTATTCAAACTCACATTCGTCTTCTCATGTTTCATCAGTAGTTCAAATATGACTTTTTGAACATAATTTTATGGCCAAAGAGTGTTTGAACTTTAATTTTATATACATACTCTTACACTCCTTCTGATGTTTTATCATACTGAGAGTAGTCCAATTTTGACCTATTGAACGCATTTCTGGACAAAGAATCCTCAATATTGAACTTTCTATTCAAACTCACATTCTTCTTCTCATGTTTCAACAGTTGTTGAAATATGACTTTTTGAACATATTTATGGCCAAAAAGTTTTTGAACTTTAATTTTATATACATACTCTTACACTCCTTCTGATGTTTTATCAGACTGAGAGTAGTCCAATTTTGATCTATTGAACGCATTTCTGGACAAAGAATCCTCAATATTGAACTTTCTATTCAAACTCACATTCTTCTTCTCATGTTTCAACAGTTGTTGAAATATGACTTTTTGAACATATTTATGGCCAAAAAGTTTTTGAACTTTAATTTTATATACATACTCTTACACTCCTTCTGATGTTTTATCAGACTGAGAGTAGTCCAATTTTGATCTATTGAACGCATTTCTGGACAAAGAATCCTCAATATTGAACTTTCTATTCAAACTCAAATTCGTCTTCTCATGTTTCATCAGTAGTTCAAATATGACTTTTTGAACATAATTTTATGGCCAAAGAGTGTTTGAACTCTAATTTTATATACATACTCTTACACTCTTTCTGATGTTTTATCATACTGAGAGTAGTCCAATTTTGACCTATTGAACGCATTTCTGGACAAAGAATCCTCAATATTGAACTTTCTATTCAAACTCACATTCGTCTTCTCATGTTTCATCAGTAGTTCAAATATGACTTTTTGAACATAATTTTATGGCCAAAGAGTGTTTGAACTTTAATTTTATATACATACTCTTACACTCCTTCTGATGTTTTATCATACTGAGAGTAGTCCAATTTTGACCTATTGAACGCATTTCTGGACAAAGAATCCTCAATATTGAACTTTCTATTCAAACTCACATTCTTCTTCTCATGTTTCAACAGTTGTTGAAATATGACTTTTTGAACATATTTATGGCCAGAAAGTCTTTGAACTTTAATTTTATATACATACTCTTACACTCCTTCTGATGTTTTATCATACTGAGAGTAGTCCAATTTTGACCTATTGAACGCATTTCTGGACAAAGAATCCTCAATATTGAACTTTCTATTCAAACTCACATTCTTCTTCTCATGTTTCAACAGTTGTTGAAATATGACTTTTTGAACATATTTATGGCCAGAAAGTCTTTGAACTTTAATTTTATATACATACTCTTACACTCCTTCTGATGTTTTATCATACTGAGAGTAGACCAATTTTGACCTATTGAACGCATTTCTGGACAAAGAATCCTCAATATTGAACTTTCTATTCAAACTCACATTCGTCTTCTCATGTTTCATCAGTAGTTGAAATATGACTTTTTGAACATATTTACGGCCAAAAAGTCTTTGAACTTAAATTTTATATACATACTCTTACACTCCTTCTGATGTTTTATCATACTGAGAGTAGTCCAATTTTGACCTATTAAACGCATTTCTGGACAAAGAATCCTCAATATTGAACTTTCTATTCAAACTCACATTCGTCTTCTCATGTTTCATCAGTAGTTCAAATATGACTTTTTGAACATAATTTTATGGCCAAAGAGTGTTTGAACTTTAATTTTATATACATACTCTTACACTCCTTCTGATGTTTTATCATACTGAGAGTAGTCCAATTTTGACCTATTGAACGCATTTCTGGACAAAGAATCCTCAATATTGAACTTTCTATTCAAACTCACATTCTTCTTCTCATGTTTCAACAGTTGTTGAAATATGACTTTTTGAACATATTTATGGCCAAAAAGTTTTTGAACTTTAATTTTATATACATACTCTTACACTCCTTCTGATGTTTTATCAGACTGAGAGTAGTCCAATTTTGATCTATTGAACGCATTTCTGGACAAAGAATCCTCAATATTGAACTTTCTATTCAAACTCAAATTCGTCTTCTCATGTTTCATCAGTAGTTCAAATATGACTTTTTGAACATAATTTTATGGCCAAAAAGTCTTTGAACTTTAATTTTATATACATACTCTTACACTCTTTCTGATGTTTTATCATACTGAGAGTAGTCCAATTTTGACCTATTGAACGCATTTCTGGACAAAGAATCCTCAATATTCAACTTTCTATTCAAACTCACATTCGTCTTCTCATGTTTCATCAGTAGTTCAAATATGACTTTTTGAACATAATTTTATGGCCAAAGAGTGTTTGAACTTTAATTTTATATACATACTCTTACACTCCTTCTGATGTTTTATCAGACTGAGAGTAGTCCAATTTTGAACTATTGAACGCATTTCTGGACAAAGAATCCTCAATATTGAACTTTTTATTCAATCTCACATTCTTCTTCTCATGTTTCAACAGTTGTTGAAATATGACTTTTTGAACATATTTATGGCCAAAAAGTCTTTGAACTTTAATTTTATATACATACTCTTACACTCCTTCTGATGTTTTATCAGACTGAGAGTAGTCCAATTTTGACCTATTGAACGCATTTCTGGACAAAGAATCCTCAATATTGAACTTTCTATTCAAACTCACATTCGTCTTCTCATGTTTCATCAGTAGTTCAAATATGACTTTTTGAACATAATTTTATGGCCAAAGAGTGTTTGAACTTTAATTTTATATACATACTCTTACACTCCTTCTGATGTTTTATCATACTGAGAGTAGTCCAATTTTGACCTATTGAACGCATTTCTGGACAAAGAATCCTCAATATTGAACTTTCTATTGAAAATCACATTCTTCTTCTCATATTTCATCAGTAGTTGAAATATGACTTTTTGAACATATTTATGGCCAGAAAGTCTTTGAACTTTAATTTTATATACATACTCTTACACTCCTTCTGATGTTTTATCATACTGAGAGTAGTCCAATTTTGACCTATTGAACGCATTTCTGGACAAAGAATCCTCAATATTGAACTTTCTATTGAAAATCACATTCTTCTTCTCATATTTCAATCTTTATTTGAAATATGACTTTTTGAACATATTTATGGCCAGAAAGTCTTTGAACTTTAATTTTATATACATACTCTTACACTCCTTCTGATGTTTTATCATACTGAGAGTAGTCCAATTTTGACCTATTGAACGCATTTCTGGACAAAGAATCCTCAATATTGAACTTTCTATTCAAACTCACATTCGTCTTCTCATGTTTCATCAGTAGTTCAAATATGACTTTTTGAACATAATTTTATGGCCAAAGAGTGTTTGAACTTTAATTTTATATACATACTCTTACACTCCTTCTGATGTTTTATCATACTGAGAGTAGTCCAATTTTGACCTATTGAACGCATTTCTGGACAAAGAATCCTCAATATTGAACTTTCTATTCAAACTCTCATTCTTCTCATGTTTCACCAGTTGTTGAAATATGACTTTTTGAACATATTTATGGCCAGAAAGTCTTTGAACTTTAATTTTATATACATACTCTTACACTCCTTCTGATGTTTTATCATACTGAGAGTAGACCAATTTTGACCTATTGAACGCATTTCTGGACAAAGAATCCTCAATATTGAACTTTCTATTCAAACTCACATTCGTCTTCTCATGTTTCATCAGTAGTTGAAATATGACTTTTTGAAGATATTTACGGCCAAAAAGTCTTTGAACTTAAATTTTATATACATACTCTTACACTCCTTCTGATGTTTTATCATACTGAGAGTAGTCCAATTTTGACCTATTAAACGCATTTCTGGACAAAGAATCCTCAATATTGAACTTTCTATTCAAACTCACATTCGTCTTCTCATGTTTCATCAGTAGTTCAAATATGACTTTTTGAACATAATTTTATGGCCAAAGAGTGTTTGAACTTTAATTTTTATATACATACTCTTACACTCCTTCTGATGTTTTATCATACTGAGAGTAGTCCAATTTTGACCTATTGAACGCATTTCTGGACAAAGAATCCTCAATATTGAACTTTCTATTGAAAATCACATTCTTCTTCTCATATTTCATCAGTAGTTGAAATATGACTTTTTTGAACATATTTATGGCCAGAAAGTCTTTGAACTTTAATTTTATATACATACTCTTACACTCCTTCTGATGTTTTATCATACTGAGAGTAGTCCAATTTTGACCTATTGAACGCATTTCTGGACAAAGAATCCTCAATATTGAACTTTCTATTCAAACTCACATTCGTCTTCTCATGTTTCATCAGTAGTTCAAATATGACTTTTTGAACATAATTTTATGGCCAAAGAGTGTTTGAACTTTAATTTTATATACATACTCTTACACTCCTTCTGATGTTTTATCATACTGAGAGTAGTCCAATTTTGACCTATTGAACGCATTTCTGGACAAAGAATCCTCAATATTGAACTTTCTATTCAAACTCACATTCTTCTTCTCATGTTTCACCAGTTGTTGAAATATGACTTTTTGAACATATTTATGGCCAGAAAGTCTTTGAACTTTAATTTTATATACATACTCTTACACTCCTTCTGATGTTTTATCATACTGAGAGTAGACCAATTTTGACCTATTGAACGCATTTCTGGACAAAGAATCCTCAATATTGAACTTTCTATTCAAACTCACATTCGTCTTCTCATGTTTCATCAGTAGTTCAAATATGACTTTTTGAACATAATTTTATGGCCAAAGAGTGTTTGAACTTTAATTTTTATATACATACTCTTACACTCCTTCTGATGTTTTATCATACTGAGAGTAGTCCAATTTTGACCTATTGAACGCATTTCTGGACAAAGAATCCTCAATATTGAACTTTCTATTCAAACTCACATTCTTCTTCTCATGTTTCACCAGTTGTTGAAATATGACTTTTTGAACATATTTATGGCCAGAAAGTCTTTGAACTTTAATTTTATATACATACTCTTACACTCCTTCTGATGTTTTATCATACTGAGAGTAGACCAATTTTGACCTATTGAACGCATTTCTGGACAAAGAATCCTCAATATTGAACTTTCTATTCAAACTCACATTCGTCTTCTCATGTTTCATCAGTAGTTCAAATATGACTTTTTGAACATAATTTTATGGCCAAAGAGTGTTTGAACTTTAATTTTATATACATACTCTTACACTCCTTCTGATGTTTTATCATACTGAGAGTAGTCCAATTTTGACCTATTGAACGCATTTCTGGACAAAGAATCCTCAATATTGAACTTTCTATTCAAACTCACATTCTTCTTCTCATGTTTCAACAGTTGTTGAAATATGACTTTTTGAACATATTTATGGCCAAAAAGTTTTTGAACTTTAATTTTATATACATACTCTTACACTCCTTCTGATGTTTTATCAGACTGAGAGTAGTCCAATTTTGATCTATTGAACGCATTTCTGGACAAAGAATCCTCAATATTGAACTTTCTATTCAAACTCACATTCTTTTTCTCATGTTTCAACAGTTGTTGAAATATGACTTTTTGAACATATTTATGGCCAAAAAGTTTTTGAACTTTAATTTTATATACATACTCTTACACTCCTTCTGATGTTTTATCAGACTGAGAGTAGTCCAATTTTGATCTATTGAACGCATTTCTGGACAAAGAATCCTCAATATTGAACTTTCTATTCAAACTCAAATTCGTCTTCTCATGTTTCATCAGTAGTTCAAATATGACTTTTTGAACATAATTTTATGGCCAAAGAGTGTTTGAACTCTAATTTTATATACATACTCTTACACTCTTTCTGATGTTTTATCATACTGAGAGTAGTCCAATTTTGACCTATTGAACGCATTTCTGGACAAAGAATCCTCAATATTCAACTTTCTATTCAAACTCACATTCGTCTTCTCATGTTTCATCAGTAGTTCAAATATGACTTTTTGAACATAATTTTATGGCCAAAGAGTGTTTGAACTTTAATTTTATATACATACTCTTACACTCCTTCTGATGTTTTATCAGACTGAGAGTAGTCCAATTTTGACCTATTGAACGCATTTCTGGACAAAGAATCCTCAATATTGAACTTTCTATTCAAACTCACATTCTTCTTCTCATGTTTCAACAGTTGTTGAAATATGACTTTTTGAACATGTTTATGGCCAAAAAGTCTTTGAACTTTAATTTTATATACATACTCTTACACTCCTTCTGATGTTTTATCAGACTGAGAGTAGTCCAATTTTGACCTATTGAACGCATTTCTGGACAAAGAATCCTCAATATTGAACTTTCTATTCAAACTCACATTCTTCTTCTCATGTTTCATCAGTAGTTGAAATATGACTTTTTGAACATATTTATGGCCAAAAAGTCTTTGAACTTTAATTTTATATACATACTCTTACACTCCTTCTGATGTTTTATCAGACTGAGAGTAGTCCAATTTTGACCTATTGAACGCATTTCTGGACAAAGAATCCTCAATATTGAACTTTCTATTCAAACTCACATTCTTCTTCTCATGTTTCAACAGTTGTTGAAATATGACTTTTTGAACATAATTTTATGGCCAAAGAGTGTTTGAACTTTAATTTTATATACATACTCTTACACTCCTTCTGATGTTTTATCATACTGAGAGTAGTCCAATTTTGACCTATTGAACGCATTTCTGGACAAAGAATCCTCAATATTGAACTTTCTATTTAAACTCACATTCTTCTTCTCATGTTTCAACAGTTGTTGAAATATGACTTTTTGAACATATTTATGGCCAAAAAGTCTTTGAACTTTAATTTTATATACATACTCTTACACTCCTTCTGATGTTTTATCATACTGAGAGTAGTCCAATTTTGACCTATTGAATACATTTCTGGACAAAGAATCCTCAATATTGAACTTTCTATTCAAACTCACATTCGTCTTCTCATGTTTCATCAGTAGTTGAAATATGACTTTTTGAACATAATTTTATCCCCAAGAGAGTGTTTGAACTTTAATTTTACATACATACTCTTACACTCCTTCGGATGTTTTATCAGACTGAGAGTAGTCCAATTTTGACCTATTGAACGCATTTCTGGACAAAGAATCCTCAATATTGAACTTTCTATTGAAAATCACATTCTTCTTCTCATGTTTCAACAGTTGTTGAAATATGACTTTTTGAACATATTTATGGCCAAAAAGTCTTTGAACTTTAATTTTATATACATACTCTTACACTCCTTCTGATGTTTTATCAGACTGAGAGTAGTCCAATTTTGACCTATTGAACGCATTTCTGGACAAAGAATCCTCAATATTCAACTTTCTATTCAAACTCACATTCTTCTTCTCATGTTTCATCAGTAGTTGAAATATGACTTTTTGAACATAATTTTATGGCCAAAGAGTGTTTGAACTTTAATTTTATATACATACTCTTACACTCCTTCTGATGTTTTATCATACTGAGAGTAGTCCAATTTTGACCTATTGAACGCCTTTCTGGACAAAGAATCCTCAATATTGAACTTTCTATTCAAACTCACATTCTTCTTCTCATGTTTCAACAGTTGTTGAAATATGACTTTTTGAACATATTTATGGCCAAAAAGTCTTTGAACTTTAATTTTATATACATACTCTTACACTCCTTCTGATGTTTTATCAGACTGAGAGTAGTCCAATTTTGACCTATTGAACGCATTTCTGGACAAAGAATCCTCAATATTCAACTTTCTATTCAAACTCACATTCTTCTTCTCATGTTTCATCAGTAGTTGAAATATGACTTTTTGAACATATTTATGGCCAAAGAGTCTTTGAACTTTAATTTTATATACATACTCTTACACTCCTTCTGATGTTTTATCAGACTGAGAGTAGTCCAATTTTGACCTATTGAACGCATTTCTGGACAAAGAATCCTCAATATTGAACTTTCTATTGAAAATCACATTCTTCTTCTCATATTTCATCAGTAGTTGAAATATGACTTTTTGAACATATTTATGGCCAGAAAGTCTTTGAACTTTAATTTTATATACATACTCTTACACTCCTTCTGATGTTTTATCAGACTGAGAGTAGTCCAATTTTGACCTATTGAACGCATTTCTGGACAAAGAATCCTCAATATTGAACTTTCTATTCAAACTCACATTCTTCTTCTCATGTTTCAACAGTTGTTGAAATATGACTTTTTGAACATAATTTTATGGCCAAAAAGTCTTTGAACTTTAATTTTATATACATACTCTTACACTCCTTCTGATGTTTTATCATACTGAGAGTAGTCCAATTTTGACCTACTGAACGCATTTCTGGACAAAGAATCCTCAATATTGAACTTTCTATTCAAAATCACATTCGTCTTCTCATGTTTCATCAGTAGTTGAAATATGACTTTTTGAACATATTTATGGCCAAAAAGTCTTTGAACTTTAATTTTATATACATACTCTTACACTCCTTCTGATGTTTTATCATACTGTGAGCAGTCCAATTTTGACCTATTGAACGCATTTTTGGACAAAGAATCCTCAATATTGAACTTTCTATTCAAACTCACATTCGTCTGCTCATGTTTCATCAGTAGTTCAAATATGACTTTTTGAACATAATTTTATGGCCAAAGAGTGTTTGAACTTTAATTTTATATACATACTCTTACACTCCTTCTGATGTTTTATCAGACTGAGAGTAGTCCAATTTTGACCTATTGAATACATTTCTGGACAAAGAATCCTCAATATTGAACTTTCTATTCAAACTCACATTCGTCTTCTCATGTTTCATCAGTAGTTGAAATATGACTTTTTGAACATAATTTTTTCCCCAAAGAGTGTTTGAACTTTAATTTTACATACATACTCTTACACTCCTTCTGATGTTTTATCATACTGAGAGTAGTCCAATTTTGACCTATTGAACGCATTTCTGGACAAAGAATCCTCAATATTGAACTTTCTATTCAAACTCACATTCTTCTTCTCATGTTTCAACAGTTGTTGAAATATGACTTTTTGAACATATTTATGGCCAAAAAGTCTTTGAACTTTAATTTTATATACATACTCTTACACTCCTTCTGATGTTTTATCATACTGAGAGTAGTCCAATTTTGACCTACTGAACGCATTTCTGGACAAAGAATCCTCAATATTGAACTTTCTATTCAAACTCACATTCGTCTTCTCATGTTTCATCAGTAGTTCAAATATGACTTTTTGAACATAATTTTATGGCCAAAGAGTGTTTGAACTTTAATTTTAAATACATACTCTTACACTCCTTCTGATGTTTTATCAGACTGAGAGTAGTCCAATTTTGACCTATTGAACGCATTTCTGGACAAAGAATCCTCAATATTGAACTTTCTATTCAAACTCACATTCTTCTTCTCATGTTTCATCAGTAGTTGAAATATGACTTTTTGAACATATTTATGGCCAAAAAGTCTTTGAACTTTAATTTTATATACATACTCTTACACTCCTTCTGATGTTTTATCATACTGAGAGTAGTCCAATTTTGACCTATTGAACGCATTTCTGGACAAAGAATCCTCAATATTGAACTTTCTATTCAAACTCACATTCGTCTGCTCATGTTTCATCAGTAGTTGAAATATGACTTTTTGAACATAATTTTTTCCCCAAAGAGTGTTTGAACTTTAATTTTACATACATACTCTTACACTCCTTCTGATGTTTTATCAGACTGAGAGTAGTCCAATTTTGACCTATTGAACGCATTTCTGGACAAAGAATCCTCAATATTGAACTTTCTATTCAAACTCACATTCGTCTGCTCATGTTTCATCAGTAGTTGAAATATGACTTTTTGAACATAATTTTTTCCCCAAAGAGTGTTTGAACTTTAATTTTACATACATACTCTTACACTCCTTCGGATGTTTTATCAGACTGAGAGTAGTCCAATTTTGACCTATTGAACGCATTTCTGGACAAAGAATCCTCAATATTGAACTTTCTATTCAAACTCACATTCTTCTTCTCATGTTTCAACAGTTGTTGAAATATGACTTTTTGAACATATTTATGGCCAAAAAGTCTTTGAACTTTAATTTTATATACATACTCTTACACTCCTTCTGATGTTTTATCATACTGAGAGTAGTCCAATTTTGACCTACTGAACGCATTTCTGGACAAAGAATCCTCAATATTGAACTTTCTATTCAAACTCACATTCGTCTTCTCATGTTTCATCAGTAGTTCAAATATGACTTTTTGAACATAATTTTATGGCCAAAGAGTGTTTGAACTTTAATTTTAAATACATACTCTTACACTCCTTCTGATGTTTTATCAGACTGAGAGTAGTCCAATTTTGACCTATTGAACGCATTTCTGGACAAAGAATCCTCAATATTGAACTTTCTATTCAAACTCACATTCTTCTTCTCATGTTTCATCAGTAGTTGAAATATGACTTTTTGAACATATTTATGGCCAAAAAGTCTTTGAACTTTAATTTTATATACATACTCTTACACTCCTTCTGATGTTTTATCATACTGAGAGTAGTCCAATTTTGACCTATTGAACGCATTTCTGGACAAAGAATCCTCAATATTGAACTTTCTATTCAAACTCACATTCTTCTTCTCATGTTTCATCAGTAGTTGAAATATGACTTTTTGAACATAATTTTATGGCCAAAGAGTGTTTGAACTTTAATTTTATATACATACTCTTACACTCCTTCTGATGTTTTATCATACTGAGATTAGTCCAATTTTGACGTATTGAACGCATTTCTGGACAAAGAATCCTCAATATTGAACTTTCTATTCAAACTCACATTCGTCTTCTCATGTTTCATCAGTAGTTGAAATATGACTTTTTGAACGTATTTACGGCCAAACAGTGTTTGAACTTTAATTTTATATACATACTCTTACACTCCTTCTGATGTTTTATCATACTGAGAGTAGTCCAATTTTGACCTATTGAACGCATTTCTGGACAAAGAATCCTCAATATTGAACTTTCTATTCAAACTCACATTCTTCTTCTCATGTTTCATCAGTAGGTCAAATATGACTTTTTGAACATAATTTTATGGCCAAAGAGTGTTTGAACTTTAATTTTATATACATACTCTTACACTCCTTCTGATGTTTTATCATACTGAGAGTAGTCCAATTTTGACCTATTGAACGCATTTCTGGACAAAGAATCCTCAATATTGAACTTTCTATTCAAACTCACATTCTTCTTCTCATGTTTCATCAGTAGTTGAAATTTGACTTTTTGAACATATTTATGGCCAGAAAGTCTTTGAACTTTAATTTTATATACATACTCTTACACTCCTTCTGATGTTTTATCAGACTGAGAGTAGTCCAATTTTGACCTATTGGACGCATTTCTGGACAAAGAATCCTCAATATTGAACTTTCTATTCAAACTCACATTCGTCTTCTCATGTTTCATCAGTAGTTCAAATATGACTTTTTGAACATAATTTTATGGCCAAAGAGTGTTTGAACTTTAATTTTATATACATACTCTTACACTCCTTCTGATGTTTTATCAGACTGAGAGTAGTCCAATTTTGACCTACTGAACGCATTTCTGGACAAAGAATCCTCAATATTGAACTTTCTATTCAAACTCACATTCGTCTTCTCATGTTTCATCAGTAGTTCAAATATGACTTTTTGAACATAATTTTATGGCCAAAGAGTGTTTGAACTTTAATTTTATATACATACTCTTACACTCCTTCTGATGTTTTATCATACTGAGAGTAGTTAAAATTTGACCTATTGAACGCATTTCTGGACAAAGAATCCTCAATATTCAACTTTCTATTCAAACTCACATTCTTCTTCTCATGTTTCATCAGTAGTTCAAATATGACTTTTTGAACATAATTTTATGGCCAAAGAGTGTTTGAACTTTAATTTTATATACATACTCTTACACTCCTTCTGATGTTTTATCAGACTGAGAGTAGTCCAATTTTGACCTATTGAACGCATTTCTGGACAAAGAATCCTCAATATTGAACTTTCTATTCAAACTCACATTCGTCTTCTCATGTTTCATCAGTAGTTCAAATATGACTTTTTGAACATAATTTTATGGCCAAAGAGTGTTTGAACTTTAATTTTATATACATACTCTTACACTCCTTCTGATGTTTTATCAGACTGAGAGTAGTCCAATTTTGACCTATTGAACGCATTTCTGGACAAAGAATCCTCAATATTGAACTTTCTATTCAAACTCACATTCTTCTTCTCATGTTTCAACAGTTGTTGAAATATGACTTTTTGAACATATTTATGGCCAAAAAGTCTTTGAACTTTAATTTTATATACATACTCTTACACTCCTTCTGATGTTTTATCATACTGAGAGTAGTCCAATTTTGACCTATTGAACGCATTTCTGGACAAAGAATCCTCAATATTGAACTTTCTATTGAAAATCACATTCTTCTTCTCATATTTCATCAGTAGTTGAAATATGACTTTTTGAACATATTTATGGCCAGAAAGTCTTTGAACTTTAATTTTATATACATACTCTTACACTCCTTCTGATATTTTATCATACTGAGAGTAGACCAATTTTGACCTATTGAACGCATTTCTGGACAAAGAATCCTCAATATTCAACTTTCTATTCAAACTCACATTCTTCTTCTCATGTTTCAACAGTTGTTGAAATATGACTTTTTAAACATATTTATGGCCAAAAAGTCTTTGACCTTTAATTTTATATACATACTCTTACACTCCTTCTGTTGTTTTATCAGACTGAGAGTAGTCCAATTTTGACCTATTGAACGCATTTCTGGGCAAAGAATCCTCAATATTCAACTTTCTATTCAAACTCACATTCGTCTTCTCATGTTTCATCAGTAGTTCAAATATGACTTTTTGAACATAATTTTATGGCCAAAGAGTGTTTGAACTTTAATTTTATATACATACTCTTACACTCCTTCTGATGTTTTATCAGACTGAGAGTAGTCCAATTTTGACCTACTGAACGCATTTCTGGACAAAGAATCCTCAATATTGAGCTTTCTATTGAAAATCACATTCTTCTTCTCATATTTCATCAGTAGTTGAAATATGACTTTTTGAACATATTTATGGCCAGAAAGTCTTTGAACTTTAATTTTATATACATACTCTTACACTCCTTCTGATGTTTTATCATACTGAGAGTAGTTCAAATTTGACCTATTGAACGCATTTCTGGACAAAGAATCCTCAATATTCAACTTTCTATTCAAACTCACATTCTTCTTCTCATGTTTCAACAGTTGTTGAAATATGACTTTTTAAACATATTTATGGCCAAAAAGTCTTTGAACTTTAATTTTATATACATACTCTTACACTCCTTCTGATGTTTTATCAGACTGAGAGTAGTCCAATTTTGACCTACTGAACGCATTTCTGGACAAAGAATCCTCAATATTCAACTTTCTATTCAAACTCTCATTCTTCTTCTCATGTTTCAACAGTTGTTGAAATATGACTTTTTGAACATAATTTTATGGCCAAAAAGTCTTTGAACTTTAATTTTATATACATACTCTTACACTCCTTCTGATGTTTTATCAGACTGAGAGTAGTCCAATTTTGACCTACTGAACGCATTTCTGGACAAAGAATCCTCAATATTGAACTTTCTATTCAAACTCACATTCTTCTTCTCATGTTTCAACAGTTGTTGAAATATGACTTTTTGAACATATTTATGGCCAAAAAGTCTTTGAACTTTAATTTTATATACATACTCTTACACTCCTTCTGATGTTTTATCATACTGAGAGTAGTCCAATTTTGACCTATTGAACGCATTTCTGGACAAAGAATCCTCAATATTGAACTTTCTATTGAAAATCACATTCTTCTTCTCATATTTCATCAGTAGTTGAAATATGACTTTTTGAACATATTTATGGCCAGAAAGTCTTTGAACTTTAATTTTATATACATACTCTTACACTCCTTCTGATATTTTATCATACTGAGAGTAGACCAATTTTGACCTATTGAACGCATTTCTGGACAAAGAATCCTCAATATTGAACTTTCTATTGAAAATCACATTCTTCTTCTCATGTTTCAACAGTTGTTGAAATATGACTTTTTGAACATATTTATGGTCAAAAAGTCTTTGAAGTTTAATTTTATATACATACTCTTACACTCCTTCTGTTGTTTTATCAGACTGAGAGTAGTCCAATTTTGACCTATTGAACGCATTTCTGGGCAAAGAATCCTCAATATTCAACTTTCTATTCAAACTCACATTCGTCTTCTCATGTTTCATCAGTAGTTCAAATATGACTTTTTGAACATATTTATGGCCAGAAAGTCTTTGAACTTTAATTTTATATACATACTCTTACACTCCTTCTGATGTTTTATCATACTGAGAGTAGTTCAAATTTGACCTATTGAACGCATTTCTGGACAAAGAATCCTCAATATTGAACTTTCTATTCAAACTCACATTCTTCTTCTCATGTTTCAACAGTTGTTGAAATATGACTTTTTGAACACATTTATGGCCAAAAAGTCTTTGAAGTTTAATTTTATATACATACTCTTACACTCCTTCTGATGTTTTATCATACTGAGAGTAGTTCAAATTTGACCTATTGAACGCATTTCTGGACAAAGAATCCTCAATATTCAACTTTCTATTCAAACTCTCATTCTTCTTCTCATGTTTCAACAGTTGTTGAAATATGACTTTTTGAACATAATTTTATGGCCAAAAAGTCTTTGAACTTTAATTTTATATACATACTCTTACACTCCTTCTGATGTTTTATCATACTGAGAGTAGTCCAATTTTGACCTATTGAACGCATTTCTGGACAAAGAATCCTCAATATTGAACTTTCTATTGAAAATCACATTCTTCTTCTCATATTTCATCAGTAGTTGAAATATGACTTTTTGAACATATTTATGGCCAGAAAGTCTTTGAACTTTAATTTTATATAAATACTCTTACACTCCTTCTGATGTTTTATCATACTGAGAGTAGACCAATTTTGACCTATTGAACGCATTTCTGGACAAAGAATCCTCAATATTCAACTTTCTATTGAAAATCACATTCTTCTTCTCATTTTTCAACAGTTGTTGAAATATGACTTTTTGAACACATTTATGGCCAAAAAGTCTTTGAAGTTTAATTTTATATACATACTCTTACACTCCTTCTGATGTTTTATCAGACTGAGAGTAGTCCAATTTTGACCTACTGAACGCATTTCTGGACAAAGAATCCTCAATATTGAACTTTCTATTCAAACTCACATTCTTCTTCTCATGTTTCAACAGTTGTTGAAATATGACTTTTTGAACATATTTATGGCCAAAAAGTCTTTGAACTTTAATTTTATATACATACTCTTACACTCCTTCTGATGTTTTATCATACTGTGAGCAGTCCAATTTTGACCTATTGAACGCATTTTTGGACAAAGAATCCTCAATATTGAACTTTCTATTCAAACTCACATTCGTCTGCTCATGTTTCATCAGTAGTTCAAATATGACTTTTTGAACATAATTTTATGGCCAAAGAGTGTTTGAACTTTAATTTTATATACATACTCTTACACTCCTTCTGATGTTTTATCATACTGAGAGTAGTCCAGTTTTGACCTATTGAACGCATTTCTGGACAAAGAATCCTCAATATTGAACTTTCTATTCAAACTCACATTCGTCTTCTCATGTTTCATCAGTAGTTGAAATATGACTTTTTGAACATAATTTTATGGCCAAAGAGTGTTTGAACTTTAATTTTATATACATACTCTTACACTCCTTCTGATGTTTTATCAGACTGAGAGTAGTCCAATTTTGACCTATTGAATACATTTCTGGACAAAGAATCCTCAATATTGAACTTTCTATTCAAACTCACATTCGTCTTCTCATGTTTCATCAGTAGTTGAAATATGACTTTTTGAACATAATTTTATCCCCAAAGAGTGTTTGAACTTTAATTTTATATACATACTCTTACACTCCTTCTGATGTTTTATCATACTGAGAGTAGTCCAATTTTGACCTATTGAACGCATTTCTGGACAAAGAATCCTCAATATTGAACTTTCTATTCAAACTCACATTCTTCTTCTCATGTTTCAACAGTTGTTGAAATATGACTTTTTGAACATATTTATGGCCAAAAAGTCTTTGAACTTTAATTTTATATACATACTCTTACACTCCTTCTGATGTTTTATCATACTGAGAGTAGTCCAATTTTGACCTACTGAACGCATTTCTGGACAAAGAATCCTCAATATTGAACTTTCTATTCAAACTCACATTCGTCTTCTCATGTTTCATCAGTAGTTCAAATATGACTTTTTGAACATAATTTTATGGCCAAAGAGTGTTTGAACTTTAATTTTATATACATACTCTTACACTCCTTCTGATGTTTTATCAGACTGAGAGTAGTCCAATTTTGACCTATTGAACGCATTTCTGGACAAAGAATCCTCAATATTGAACTTTCTATTCAAACTCACATTCTTCTTCTCATGTTTCAACAGTTGTTGAAATATGACTTTTTGAACATATTTATGGCCAAAAAGTCTTTGAACTTTAATTTTATATACATACTCTTACACTCCTTCTGATGTTTTATCATACTGAGAGTAGTCCAATTTTGACCTATTGAACGCATTTCTGGACAAAGAATCCTCAATATTGAACTTTCTATTCAAACTCACATTCTTCTTCTCATGTTTCAACAGTTGTTGAAATATGACTTTTTGAACATATTTATGGCCAAAAAGTCTTTGAACTTTAATTTTATATACATACTCTTACACTCCTTCTGATGTTTTATCATACTGAGAGTAGTCCAATTTTGACCTACTGAACGCATTTCTGGACAAAGAATCCTCAATATTGAACTTTCTATTCAAACTCACATTCGTCTTCTCATGTTTCATCAGTAGTTCAAATATGACTTTTTGAACATAATTTTATGGCCAAAGAGTGTTTGAACTTTAATTTTATATACATACTCTTACACTCCTTCTGATGTTTTATCAGACTGAGAGTAGTCCAATTTTGACCTACTGAACGCATTTCTGGACAAAGAATCCTCAATATTGAGCTTTCTATTGAAAATCACATTCTTCTTCTCATATTTCATCAGTAGTTGAAATATGACTTTTTGAACATATTTATGGCCAGAAAGTCTTTGAACTTTAATTTTATATACATACTCTTACACTCCTTCTGATGTTTTATCATACTGAGAGTAGTTCAAATTTGACCTATTGAACGCATTTCTGGACAAAGAATCCTCAATATTCAACTTTCTATTCAAACTCACATTCTTCTTCTCATGTTTCAACAGTTGTTGAAATATGACTTTTTAAACATATTTATGGCCAAAAAGTCTTTGAACTTTAATTTTATATACATACTCTTACACTCCTTCTGATGTTTTATCAGACTGAGAGTAGTCCAATTTTGACCTACTGAACGCATTTCTGGACAAAGAATCCTCAATATTGAACTTTCTATTCAAACTCACATTCTTCTTCTCATGTTTCAACAGTTGTTGAAATATGACTTTTTGAACATATTTATGGCCAAAAAGTCTTTGAACTTTAATTTTATATACATACTCTTACACTCCTTCTGATGTTTTATCATACTGAGAGTAGTCCAATTTTGACCTATTGAACGCATTTCTGGACAAAGAATCCTCAATATTGAACTTTCTATTGAAAATCACATTCTTCTTCTCATATTTCATCAGTAGTTGAAATATGACTTTTTGAACATATTTATGGCCAGAAAGTCTTTGAACTTTAATTTTATATACATACTCTTACACTCCTTCTGATATTTTATCATACTGAGAGTAGACCAATTTTGACCTATTGAACGCATTTCTGGACAAAGAATCCTCAATATTGAACTTTCTATTGAAAATCACATTCTTCTTCTCATGTTTCAACAGTTGTTGAAATATGACTTTTTGAACATATTTATGGTCAAAAAGTCTTTGAAGTTTAATTTTATATACATACTCTTACACTCCTTCTGTTGTTTTATCAGACTGAGAGTAGTCCAATTTTGACCTATTGAACGCATTTCTGGGCAAAGAATCCTCAATATTCAACTTTCTATTCAAACTCACATTCGTCTTCTCATGTTTCATCAGTAGTTCAAATATGACTTTTTGAACATATTTATGGCCAGAAAGTCTTTGAAGTTTAATTTTATATACATACTCTTACACTCCTTCTGATGTTTTATCATACTGAGAGTAGTTCAAATTTGACCTATTGAACGCATTTCTGGACAAAGAATCCTCAATATTGAACTTTCTATTCAAACTCACATTCTTCTTCTCATGTTTCAACAGTTGTTGAAATATGACTTTTTGAACACATTTATGGCCAAAAAGTCTTTGAAGTTTAATTTTATATACATACTCTTACACTCCTTCTGATGTTTTATCATACTGAGAGTAGTTCAAATTTGACCTATTGAACGCATTTCTGGACAAAGAATCCTCAATATTGAACTTTCTATTCAAACTCTCATTCTTCTTCTCATGTTTCAACAGTTGTTGAAATATGACTTTTTGAACATAATTTTATGGCCAAAAAGTCTTTGAACTTTAATTTTATATACATACTCTTACACTCCTTCTGATGTTTTATCATACTGAGAGTAGTCCAATTTTGACCTATTGAACGCATTTCTGGACAAAGAATCCTCAATATTGAACTTTCTATTGAAAATCACATTCTTCTTCTCATATTTCATCAGTAGTTGAAATATGACTTTTTGAACATATTTATGGCCAGAAAGTCTTTGAACTTTAATTTTATATAAATACTCTTACACTCCTTCTGATGTTTTATCATACTGAGAGTAGACCAATTTTGACCTATTGAACGCATTTCTGGACAAAGAATCCTCAATATTCAACTTTCTATTGAAAATCACATTCTTCTTCTCATTTTTCAACAGTTGTTGAAATATGACTTTTTGAACACATTTATGGCCAAAAAGTCTTTGAAGTTTAATTTTATATACATACTCTTACACTCCTTCTGATGTTTTATCAGACTGAGAGTAGTCCAATTTTGACCTACTGAACGCATTTCTGGACAAAGAATCCTCAATATTGAACTTTCTATTCAAACTCACATTCTTCTTCTCATGTTTCAACAGTTGTTGAAATATGACTTTTTGAACATATTTATGGCCAAAAAGTCTTTGAACTTTAATTTTATATACATACTCTTACACTCCTTCTGATGTTTTATCATACTGTGAGCAGTCCAATTTTGACCTATTGAACGCATTTTTGGACAAAGAATCCTCAATATTGAACTTTCTATTCAAACTCACATTCGTCTGCTCATGTTTCATCAGTAGTTCAAATATGACTTTTTGAACATAATTTTATGGCCAAAGAGTGTTTGAACTTTAATTTTATATACATACTCTTACACTCCTTCTGATGTTTTATCATACTGAGAGTAGTCCAGTTTTGACCTATTGAACGCATTTCTGGACAAAGAATCCTCAATATTGAACTTTCTATTCAAACTCACATTCGTCTTCTCATGTTTCATCAGTAGTTGAAATATGACTTTTTGAACATAATTTTATGGCCAAAGAGTGTTTGAACTTTAATTTTATATACATACTCTTACACTCCTTCTGATGTTTTATCAGACTGAGAGTAGTCCAATTTTGACCTATTGAATACATTTCTGGACAAAGAATCCTCAATATTGAACTTTCTATTCAAACTCACATTCGTCTTCTCATGTTTCATCAGTAGTTGAAATATGACTTTTTGAACATAATTTTATCCCCAAAGAGTGTTTGAACTTTAATTTTATATACATACTCTTACACTCCTTCTGATGTTTTATCATACTGAGAGTAGTCCAATTTTGACCTATTGAACGCATTTCTGGACAAAGAATCCTCAATATTGAACTTTCTATTCAAACTCACATTCTTCTTCTCATGTTTCAACAGTTGTTGAAATATGACTTTTTGAACATATTTATGGCCAAAAAGTCTTTGAACTTTAATTTTATATACATACTCTTACACTCCTTCTGATGTTTTATCATACTGAGAGTAGTCCAATTTTGACCTACTGAACGCATTTCTGGACAAAGAATCCTCAATATTGAACTTTCTATTCAAACTCACATTCGTCTTCTCATGTTTCATCAGTAGTTCAAATATGACTTTTTGAACATAATTTTATGGCCAAAGAGTGTTTGAACTTTAATTTTAAATACATACTCTTACACTCCTTCTGATGTTTTATCAGACTGAGAGTAGTCCAATTTTGACCTATTGAACGCATTTCTGGACAAAGAATCCTCAATATTGAACTTTCTATTCAAACTCACATTCTTCTTCTCATGTTTCATCAGTAGTTGAAATATGACTTTTTGAACATATTTATGGCCAAAAAGTCTTTGAACTTTAATTTTATATACATACTCTTACACTCCTTCTGATGTTTTATCATACTGAGAGTAGTCCAATTTTGACCTATTGAACGCATTTCTGGACAAAGAATCCTCAATATTGAACTTTCTATTCAAACTCACATTCGTCTTCTCATGTTTCATCAGTAGTTCAAATATGACTTTTTGAACATAATTTTATGGCCAAAGAGTGTTTGAACTTTAATTTTATATACATACTCTTACACTCCTTCTGATGTTTTATCAGACTGAGAGTAGTCCAATTTTGACCTATTGAACGCATTTCTGGACAAAGAATCCTCAATATTGAACTTTCTATTCAAACTCACATTCTTCTTCTCATGTTTCAACAGTTGTTGAAATATGACTTTTTGAACATATTTATGGCCAAAAAGTCTTTGAACTTTAATTTTATATACATACTCTTACACTCCTTCTGATGTTTTATCATACTGAGAGTAGTCCAATTTTGACCTACTGAACGCATTTCTGGACAAAGAATCCTCAATATTGAACTTTCTATTCAAACTCACATTCGTCTTCTCCTGTTTCATCAGTAGTTCAAATATGACTTTTTGAACATAATTTTATGGCCAAAGAGTGTTTGAACTTTAATTTTAAATACATACTCTTACACTCCTTCTGATGTTTTATCATACTGAGAGTAGTCCAATTTTGACCTATTGAACGCATTTCTGGACAAAGAATCCTCAATATTGAACTTTCTATTCAAACTCACATTCGTCTTCTCATGTTTCATCAGTAGTTCAAATATGACTTTTTGAACATAATTTTATGGCCAAAGAGTGTTTGAACTTTAATTTTATATACATACTCTTACACTCCTTCTGATGTTTTATCAGACTGAGAGTAGTCCAATTTTGACCTATTGAACGCATTTCTGGACAAAGAATCCTCAATATTGAACTTTCTATTCAAACTCACATTCGTCTGCTCATGTTTCATCAGTAGTTGAAATATGACTTTTTGAACATAATTTTTTCCCCAAAGAGTGTTTGAACTTTAATTTTACATACATACTCTTACACTCCTTCGGATGTTTTATCAGACTGAGAGTAGTCCAATTTTGACCTATTGAACGCATTTCTGGACAAAGAATCCTCAATATTGAACTTTCTATTCAAACTCACATTCTTCTTCTCATGTTTCATCAGTAGTTGAAATATGACTTTTTGAACATAATTTTTTCCCCAAAGAGTGTTTGAACTTTAATTTTACATACATACTCTTACACTCCTTCGGATGTTTTATCAGACTGAGAGTAGTCCAATTTTGACCTATTGAACGCATTTCTGGACAAAGAATCCTCAATATTGAACTTTCTATTCAAACTCACATTCTTCTTCTCATGTTTCATCAGTAGTTGAAATATGACTTTTTGAACATATTTATGGCCAAAAAGTCTTTGAACTTTAATTTTATATACATACTCTTACACTCCTTCTGATGTTTTATCAGACTGAGAGTAGTCCAATTTTGACCTATTGGACGCATTTCTGGACAAAGAATCCTCAATATTGAACTTTCTATTCAAACTCACATTCGTCTTCTCATGTTTCATCAGTAGTTCAAATATGACTTTTTGAACATAATTTTATGGCCAAAGAGTGTTTGAACTTTAATTTTATATACATACTCTTACACTCCTTCTGATGTTTTATCAGACTGAGAGTAGTCCAATTTTGACCTACTGAACGCATTTCTGGACAAAGAATCCTCAATATTGAACTTTCTATTCAAACTCACATTCTTCTTCTCATGTTTCAACAGTTGTTGAAATATGACTTTTTGAACATATTTATGGCCAAAAAGTCTTTGAACTTTAATTTTATATACATACTCTTACACTCCTTCTGATGTTTTATCATACTGAGAGTAGTCCAATTTTGACCTATTGAACGCATTTCTGGACAAAGAATCCTCAATATTGAACTTTCTATTGAAAATCACATTCTTCTTCTCATATTTCATCAGTAGTTGAAATATGACTTTTTGAACATATTTATGGCCAGAAAGTCTTTGAACTTTAATTTTATATACATACTCTTACACTCCTTCTGATGTTTTATCATACTGAGAGTAGTTCAAATTTGACCTATTGAACGCATTTCTGGACAAAGAATCCTCAATATTCAACTTTCTATTCAAACTCACATTCTTCTTCTCATGTTTCAACAGTTGTTGAAATATGACTTTTTAAACATATTTATGGCCAAAAAGTCTTTGAACTTTAATTTTATATACATACTCTTACACTCCTTCTGATGTTTTATCAGACTGAGAGTAGTCCAATTTTGACCTACTGAACGCATTTCTGGACAAAGAATCCTCAATATTCAACTTTCTATTCAAACTCACATTCTTCTTCTCATGTTTCAACAGTTGTTGAAATATGACTTTTTGAACATAATTTTATGGCCAAAAAGTCTTTGAACTTTAATTTTATATACATACTCTTACACTCCTTCTGATGTTTTATCAGACTGAGAGTAGTCCAATTTTGACCTACTGAACGCATTTCTGGACAAAGAATCCTCAATATTGAACTTTCTATTCAAACTCACATTCTTCTTCTCATGTTTCAACAGTTGTTGAAATATGACTTTTTGAACATATTTATGGCCAAAAAGTCTTTGAACTTTAATTTTATATACATACTCTTACACTCCTTCTGATGTTTTATCATACTGAGAGTAGTCCAATTTTGACCTATTGAACGCATTTCTGGACAAAGAATCCTCAATATTGAACTTTCTATTGAAAATCACATTCTTCTTCTCATATTTCATCAGTAGTTGAAATATGACTTTTTGAACATATTTATGGCCAGAAAGTCTTTGAACTTTAATTTTATATACATACTCTTACACTCCTTCTGATATTTTATCATACTGAGAGTAGACCAATTTTGACCTATTGAACGCATTTCTGGACAAAGAATCCTCAATATTGAACTTTCTATTGAAAATCACATTCTTCTTCTCATATTTCATCAGTAGTTGAAATATGACTTTTTGAACATATTTATGGCCAGAAAGTCTTTGAACTTTAATTTTATATACATACTCTTACACTCCTTCTGATATTTTATCATACTGAGAGTAGACCAATTTTGACCTATTGAACGCATTTCTGGACAAAGAATCCTCAATATTGAACTTTCTATTGAAAATCACATTCTTCTTCTCATGTTTCAACAGTTGTTGAAATATGACTTTTTGAACATATTTATGGTCAAAAAGTCTTTGTGATCTTTAATTTTATATACATACTCTTACACTCCTTCTGCTGTTTTATCAGACTGAGAGTAGTCCAATTTTGACCTATTGAACGCATTTCTGGACAAAGAATCCTCAATATTCAACTTTCTATTCAAACTCTCATTCTTCTTCTCATGTTTCAACAGTTGTTGAAATATGACTTTTTGAACATATTTATGGCCAAAAAGTTTTTGAACTTTAATTTTATATACATACTCTTACACTCCTTCTGATGTTTTATCAGACTGAGAGTAGTCCAATTTTGACCTATTGAACGCATTTCTGGACAAAGAATCCTCAATATTGAACTTTCTATTGAAAATCACATTCTTCTTCTCATATTTCATCAGTAGTTGAAATTTGACTTTTTGAACATATTTATGGCCAGAAAGTCTTTGAACTTTAATTTTATATACATACTCTTACACTCCTTCTGATGTTTTATCATACTGAGAGTAGTCCAATTTTGATCTATTGAACGCATTTCTGGACAAAGAATCCTCAATATTCAACTTTCTAATCAAACTCACATTCGTCTTCTCATGTTTCATCAGTAGTTCAAATATGACTTTTTGAACATATTTATGGCCAAAAAGTCTTTGAACTTTAATTTTATATACATACTCTTACACTCCTTCTGATGTTTTATCAGACTGAGAGTAGTCCAATTTTGACCTATTGGACGCATTTCTGGACAAAGAATCCTCAATATTGAACTTTCTATTCAAACTCACATTCGTCTTCTCATGTTTCATCAGTAGTTCAAATATGACTTTTTGAACATAATTTTATGGCCAAAGAGTGTTTGAACTTTAATTTTATATACATACTCTTACACTCCTTCTGATGTTTTATCAGACTGAGAGTAGTCCAATTTTGACCTATTGGACGCATTTCTGGACAAAGAATCCTCAATATTGAACTTTCTATTCAAACTCACATTCGTCTTCTCATGTTTCATCAGTAGTTGAAATATGACTTTTTGAACATATTTATGGCCAAAAAGTCTTTGAACTTTAATTTTATATACATACTCTTACACTCCTTCTGATGTTTTATCAGACTGAGAGTAGTCCAATTTTGACCTATTGGACGCATTTCTGGACAAAGAATCCTCAATATTGAACTTTCTATTCAAACTCACATTCGTCTTCTCATGTTTCATCAGTAGTTGAAATATGACTTTTTGAACATATTTATGGCCAAAAAGTCTTTGAACTTTAATTTTATATACATACTCTTACACTCCTTCTGATGTTTTATCAGACTGAGAGTAGTCCAATTTTGACCTATTGAACGCATTTCTGGACAAAGAATCCTCAATATTGATCTTTCTATTGAAAATCACATTCTTCTTCTCATATTTCATCAGTAGTTGAAATTTGACTTTTTGAACATATTTATGGCCAGAAAGTCTTTGAACTTTAATTTTATGTACATACTCTTACACTCCTTCTGATGTTTTATCATACTGAGAGTAGTCCAATTTTGACCTATTGAACGCATTTCTGGACAAAGAATCCTCAATATTGAGCTTTCTATTCAAACTCACATTCGTCTTCTCATGTTTCATCAGTAGTTGAAATATGACTTTTTGAACAAAATTTAATGGCCAAAGAGTGTTTGAACTTTAATTTTATATACATACTCTTACACTCCTTCTGATGTCTTATCAGACTGAGAGTAGTCTAATTTTGACCTATTGAACGCATTTCTGGACAAAGAATCCTCAATATTCAACTTTCTATTCAAACTCTCATTCTTCTTCTCATGTTTCAACAGTTGTTGAAATATGACTTTTTGAACATATTTATGGCCAAAAAGTTTTTGAACTTTAATTTTATATACATACTCTTACACTCCTTCTGATGTTTTATCAGACTGAGAGTAGTCCAATTTTGACCTATTGAACGCATTTCTGGACAAAGAATCCTCAATATTGAACTTTCTATTCAAACTCACATTCGTCTTCTCATGTTTCATCAGTAGTTGAAATATGACTTTTTGAACATAATTTTATGGCCAAAGAGTGTTTGAACTTTAATTTTATATACATACTCTTACACTCCTTCTGATGTTTTATCATACTGAGAGTAGTCCAATTTTGACCTATTGAACGCATTTCTGGACAAAGAATCCTCAATATTGAGCTTTCTATTCAAACTCACATTCGTCTTCTCATGTTTCATCAGTAGTTCAAATATGACTTTTTGAACATAATTTTATGGCCAAAGAGTGTTTGAACTTTAATTTTATATACATACTCTTACACTCCTTCTGATGTTTTATCATACTGAGAGTAGTCCAATTTTGACCTATTGAACGCATTTCTGGACAAAGAATCCTCAATATTGAACTTTCTATTCAAACTCACATTCTTCTTCTCATGTTTCAACAGTTGTTGAAATATGACTTTTTGAACATAATTTTATGGCCAAAAAGTCTTTGAACTTTAATTTTATATACATACTCTTACACTCCTTCTGATGTTTTAT
This sequence comes from Rhinogobio ventralis, assembly GCA_039654625.1. Lineage (NCBI taxonomy): Eukaryota > Metazoa > Chordata > Actinopteri > Cypriniformes > Gobionidae > Rhinogobio > Rhinogobio ventralis. The sequence goes on from CM077194.1 coordinate 37,757,455, forward strand.
CAGACTGAGAGTAGTCCAATTTTGACCTATTGAACGCATTTCTGGACAAAGAATCCTCAATATTGAGCTTTCTATTCAAACTCACATTCGTCTTCTCATGTTTCATCAGTAGTTGAAATATGACTTTTTGAACATATTTACGGCCAAAAAGTCTTTGAACTTTAATTTTATATACATACTCTTACACTCCTTCTGATGTTTTATCATACTGAGAGTAGTCCAATTTTGACCTATTGAACGCATTTCTGGACAAAGAATCCTCAATATTGAACTTTCTATTCAAACTCACATTCGTCTTCTCATGTTTCATCAGTAGTTGAAATATGACTTTTTGAACAAAATTTTATGGCCAAAGAGTGTTTGAACTTTAATTTTATATACATACTCTTACTCTCCTTCTGATGTTTTATCAGACTGAGAGTAGTCCAATTTTGACCTATTGAACGCATTTCTGGACAAAGAATCCTCAATATTGAACTTTCTATTCAAACTCACATTCGTCTTCTCATGTTTCATCAGTAGTTGAAATATGACTTTTTGAACATAATTTTATGGCCAAAGAGTGTTTGAACTTTAATTTTATATACATACTCTTACACTCCTTCTGATGTTTTATCATACTGAGAGTAGTCCAATTTTGACCTATTGAACGCATTTCTGGACAAAGAATCCTCAATATTGAACTTTCTATTCAAACTCACATTCGTCTTCTCATGTTTCATCAGTAGTTGAAATATGACTTTTTGAACATATTTATGGCCAAAAAGTCTTTGAACTTTAATTTTATATACATACTCTTACACTCCTTCTGATGTTTTATCAGACTGAGAGTAGTCCAATTTTGACCTATTGAACGCATTTCTGGACAAAAAATCCTCAATATTGAACTTTCTATTCAAACTCACATTCTTCTTCTCATGTTTCAACAGTAGTTCAAATATGACTTTTTGAACATAATTTTATGGCCAAAGAGTGTTTGAACTTTAATTTTATATACATACTCTTACACTCCTTCTGATGTTTTATCATACTGAGAGTAGTCCAATTTTGACCTGTTGAACGCATTTCTGGACAAAGAATCCTCAATATTGAACTTTCTATTCAAACTCACATTCGTCTTCTCATGTTTCATCAGTAGTTGAAATATGACTTTTTGAACATATTTATGGCCAAAAAGTCTTTGAACTTTAATTTTATATACATACTCTTACACTCCTTCTGATGTTTTATCAGACTGAGAGTAGTCCAATTTTGACCTATTGGACGCATTTCTGGACAAAGAATCCTCAATATTGAACTTTCTATTCAAACTCACATTCGTCTTCTCATGTTTCATCAGTAGTTGAAATATGACTTTTTGAACATATTTATGGCCAAAAAGTCTTTGAACTTTAATTTTATATACATACTCTTACACTCCTTCTGATGTTTTATCAGACTGAGAGTAGTCCAATTTTGACCTATTGAACGCATTTCTGGACAAAGAATCCTCAATATTGATCTTTCTATTGAAAATCACATTCTTCTTCTCATATTTCATCAGTAGTTGAAATTTGACTTTTTGAACATATTTATGGCCAGAAAGTCTTTGAACTTTAATTTTATGTACATACTCTTACACTCCTTCTGATGTTTTATCATACTGAGAGTAGTCCAATTTTGACCTATTGAACGCATTTCTGGACAAAGAATCCTCAATATTGAGCTTTCTATTCAAACTCACATTCGTCTTCTCATGTTTCATCAGTAGTTGAAATATGACTTTTTGAACAAAATTTAATGGCCAAAGAGTGTTTGAACTTTAATTTTATATACATACTCTTACACTCCTTCTGATGTCTTATCAGACTGAGAGTAGTCTAATTTTGACCTATTGAACGCATTTCTGGACAAAGAATCCTCAATATTCAACTTTCTATTCAAACTCTCATTCTTCTTCTCATGTTTCAACAGTTGTTGAAATATGACTTTTTGAACATATTTATGGCCAAAAAGTTTTTGAACTTTAATTTTATATACATACTCTTACACTCCTTCTGATGTTTTATCAGACTGAGAGTAGTCCAATTTTGACCTATTGAACGCATTTCTGGACAAAGAATCCTCAATATTGAACTTTCTATTCAAACTCACATTCGTCTTCTCATGTTTCATCAGTAGTTGAAATATGACTTTTTGAACATAATTTTATGGCCAAAGAGTGTTTGAACTTTAATTTTATATACATACTCTTACACTCCTTCTGATGTTTTATCATACTGAGAGTAGTCCAATTTTGACCTATTGAACGCATTTCTGGACAAAGAATCCTCAATATTGAGCTTTCTATTCAAACTCACATTCGTCTTCTCATGTTTCATCAGTAGTTCAAATATGACTTTTTGAACATAATTTTATGGCCAAAGAGTGTTTGAACTTTAATTTTATATACATACTCTTACACTCCTTCTGATGTTTTATCATACTGAGAGTAGTCCAATTTTGACCTATTGAACGCATTTCTGGACAAAGAATCCTCAATATTGAACTTTCTATTCAAACTCACATTCTTCTTCTCATGTTTCAACAGTTGTTGAAATATGACTTTTTGAACATAATTTTATGGCCAAAAAGTCTTTGAACTTTAATTTTATATACATACTCTTACACTCCTTCTGATGTTTTATCAGACTGAGAGTAGTCCAATTTTGACCTATTGAACGCATTTCTGGACAAAGAATCCTCAATATTGAGCTTTCTATTCAAACTCACATTCGTCTTCTCATGTTTCATCAGTAGTTGAAATATGACTTTTTGAACATATTTACGGCCAAAAAGTCTTTGAACTTTAATTTTATATACATACTCTTACACTCCTTCTGATGTTTTATCATACTGAGAGTAGTCCAATTTTGACCTATTGAACGCATTTCTGGACAAAGAATCCTCAATATTGAACTTTCTATTCAAACTCACATTCGTCTTCTCATGTTTCATCAGTAGTTGAAATATGACTTTTTGAACAAAATTTTATGGCCAAAGAGTGTTTGAACTTTAATTTTATATACATACTCTTACTCTCCTTCTGATGTTTTATCAGACTGAGAGTAGTCCAATTTTGACCTATTGAACGCATTTCTGGACAAAGAATCCTCAATATTGAACTTTCTATTCAAACTCACATTCGTCTTCTCATGTTTCATCAGTAGTTGAAATATGACTTTTTGAACATAATTTTATGGCCAAAGAGTGTTTGAACTTTAATTTTATATACATACTCTTACACTCCTTCTGATGTTTTATCATACTGAGAGTAGTCCAATTTTGACCTATTGAACGCATTTCTGGACAAAGAATCCTCAATATTGAACTTTCTATTCAAACTCACATTCGTCTTCTCATGTTTCATCAGTAGTTGAAATATGACTTTTTGAACATATTTATGGCCAAAAAGTCTTTGAACTTTAATTTTATATACATACTCTTACACTCCTTCTGATGTTTTATCAGACTGAGAGTAGTCCAATTTTGACCTATTGAACGCATTTCTGGACAAAAAATCCTCAATATTGAACTTTCTATTCAAACTCACATTCTTCTTCTCATGTTTCAACAGTAGTTCAAATATGACTTTTTGAACATAATTTTATGGCCAAAGAGTGTTTGAACTTTAATTTTATATACATACTCTTACACTCCTTCTGATGTTTTATCATACTGAGAGTAGTCCAATTTTGACCTGTTGAACGCATTTCTGGACAAAGAATCCTCAATATTGAACTTTCTATTCAAACTCACATTCGTCTTCTCATGTTTCATCAGTAGTTCAAATATGACTTTTTGAACATAATTTTATAGCCAAAGAGTGTTTGAACTTTAATTTTATATACATACTCTTACACTCCTTCTGATGTTTTATCAGACTGAGAGTAGTCCAATTTTGACCTATTGAACGCATTTCTGGACAAAGAATCCTCAATATTGAACTTTCTATTGAAAATCACATTCTTCTTCTCATATTTCATCAGTAGTTGAAATATGACTTTTTGAACATATTTATGGCCAGAAAGTCTTTGAATTTTAATTTTATATACATACTCTTACACTCCTTCTGATGTTTTATCATACTGAGAGTAGTTCAAATTTGACCTATTGAACGCATTTCTGGACAAAGAATCCTCAATATTCAACTTTCTATTCAAACTCACATTCTTCTTCTCATGTTTCAACCGTTGTTGAAATATGACTTTTTGAACATAATTTTATGGCCAAAAAGTCTTTGAACTTTAATTTTATATACATACTCTTACACTCCTTCTGATGTTTTATCAGACTGAGAGTACTCCAATTTTGACCTATTGGACGCATTTCTGGACAAAGAATCCTCAATATTGAACTTTCTATTCAAACTCACATTCGTCTTCTCATGTTTCATCAGTAGTTCAAATATGACTTTTTGAACATAATTTTATGGCCAAAGAGTGTTTGAACTTTAATTTTATATACATACTCTTACACTCCTTCTGATGTTTTATCATACTGAGAGTAGTCCAATTTTGACCTATTGAACGCATTTCTGGACAAAGAATCCTCAATATTGAACTTTCTATTCAAACTCACATTCGTCTTCTCATGTTTCATCAGTAGTTGAAATATGACTTTTTGAACATATTTACGGCCAAAAAGTCTTTGAACTTTAATTTTATATACATACTCTTACACTCCTTCTGATGTTTTATTAGACTGAGAGTAGTCCAATTTTGACCTATTGAACGCATTTCTGGACAAAGAATCCTCAATATTGAACTTTCTATTCAAACTCTCATTCTTCTTCTCATGTTTCAACAGTTGTTGAAATATGACTTTTTGAACATAATTTTATGGCCAAAGAGTGTTTGAACTTTAATTTTATATACATACTCTTACACTCCTTCTGATGTTTTATCAGACTGAGAGTAGTTCAAATTTGACCTATTGAACGCATTTCTGGACAAAGAATCCTCAATATTCAACTTTCTATTCAAACTCACATTCTTCTTCTCATGTTTCAACCGTTGTTGAAATATGACTTTTTGAACATAATTTTATGGCCAAAGAGTCTTTGAACTTTAATTTTATATACATACTCTTACACTCCTTCTGATGTTTTATCAGACTGAGAGTAGTTCAAATTTGACCTATTGAACGCATTTCTGGACAAAGAATCCTCAATATTCAACTTTCTATTCAAACTCACATTCGTCTTCTCATGTTTCATCAGTAGTTGAAATATGACTTTTTGAACATATTTATGGCCAAAAAGTCTTTGAACTTTAATTTTATATACATACTCTTACACTCCTTCTGATGTTTTTTTAGACTGAGAGTAGTTCAAATTTGACCTATTGAACGCATTTCTGGACAAAGAATCCTCAATATTCAACTTTCTATTCAAACTCACATTCGTCTTCTCATGTTTCATCAGTAGTTCAAATATGACTTTTTGAACATAATTTTATGGCCAAAGAGTGTTTGAACTTTAATTTTATATACATACTCTTACACTCCTTCTGATGTTTTATCATACTGAGAGTAGTCCAATTTTGACCTATTGAACGCATTTCTGGACAAAGAATCCTCAATATTCAACTTTCTATTCAAACTCACATTCGTCTTCTCATGTTTCATCAGTAGTTCAAATATGACTTTTTGAACATATTTATGGCCAAAAAGTCTTTGATCTTTAATTTTATATACATACTCTTACACTCCTTCTGATGTTTTATCAGACTGAGAGTAGTCCAATTTTGACCTATTGAACGCATTTCTGGACAAAGAATCCTCAATATTCAACTTTCTATTCAAACTCACATTCGTCTTCTCATGTTTCATCAGTAGTTCAAATATGACTTTTTGAACATATTTATGGCCAAAAAGTCTTTGATCTTTAATTTTATATACATACTCTTACACTCCTTCTGATGTTTTATCAGACTGAGAGTAGTCCAATTTTGACCTATTGAACGCATTTCTGGACAAAGAATCCTCAATATTGAACTTTCTATTGAAAATCACATTCTTCTTCTCATGTTTCATCAGTAGTTGAAATATGACTTTTTGAACATATTTATGGCCAAAAAGTCTTTGAACTTTAATTTTATATACATACTCTTACACTCCTTCTGATGTTTTATCAGACTGAGAGTAGTCCAATTTTGACCTATTGAACGCATTTCTGGACAAAGAATCCTCAATATTCAACTTTCTATTCAAACTCACATTCGTCTTCTCATGTTTCATCAGTAGTTCAAATATGACTTTTTGAACATAATTTTATGGCCAAAGAGTATTTGAACTTTAATTCCCTTTCGAGGGAACTCGAGCTGCGTCACCGCTTTGGGAACGCCTCTGCGTGATTGCGTCGTGAAGCACATGTGTAATCAGTCCAATGGAGAGACGGAACGTCATAGGCGGGTGACGTCATCGACCCGGAAGGTATAAAGCATACCGGCAAACAAACGCCGCTAGCTTCTGTTGCTTTCAGCAAGCGCTCTGTGTATTGTCATTGTCAGATTTGTGTTTTGTGTCTGAGTTCAGACTTCTCTCGTTTCTATTACAAGTTGCATACACACTGACATTTAAAGAGACATTATGGCGAGCGAACAGCGTTACAGAAAGTGTGTTCCTCCCTGCTCTCGTCACATCACGAGCGGGGATACACACTTGATGTGCGTTGTTTGTTTGGGTGAACAGCACGCTCAGTCGGCTCTCGAGGGGGCCGGCTGTGAGCATTGTGAGGCTTTGCCTATGAGAGTGCTGCGATCCCGCCGGGCACTTTTTGAGGAGGGTGTCCCGGTTCGCGTTCCCCGCGGCACAGGCCCCGCTGTTGCTGAGGCACAGCGGCAGCTTATGTCGTGGGGTTCGCAAATGGATCTGTCAGAGGGGTTAGAGACGGGCCCAGCCCTTTCTCTGCCCTCACCTGGCAGATCCAGTGCTGCCTCTCTGGGTTCGGGAGCCCGCCCTGCGGTTTCTCCCACCCAGGGGGCAGCCTCAGCGCTGCTTTTATCAAGCTCTGATGAGATCGATATTTGCAGCGTTGACGCGGGGGTTGAAGACTCGCCACTTCAATCCCCTGCTGGTGAGGAGCTTTTGGAGGTTCTGTGCAGAGCGGTGGCCAAACTAAACATTGACTGGCCACAAGAAAATCAAGAGAGCGTCTCGTCCAAGAGCCGTTTGGACGAGCGCTTTCTCCCCTCACGCTCTGCCCAGCCTCCACGTCGGAGTTTACCGTTTTTCACGGATCTCCACACTGAGGTGTCGAGAACGTGGAAGCGGCCCATGTCCTCTCGTGTCTTCAGCCCCCAAACGTCAGTGTATAGCAACATACAGGGGCTGAAGAAGCATGGGTATGGTCCGATGCCGAAGGTGGAGGAGACGCTTGCGAGCCATCTCTCTCCTCAGTCGGCATCGGCCATTAAAACTCCGACCTTGCCCACCAAACCATTAAGAACCACATCCTCTTTGGTGGGCAAGGCGTACTCGGCAGCGGGTCAGGCCGCCGCGTGTCTGCACACTATGGCCATCGTGCAGGCATACCAGGCCGACCTGCTAAGAGACCTGGGGTCCAGCCAGGAGATCGGAGCAGACTTAGTTAATGAGCTCCGATCTTCAGCAGATTTAGCTCTCCGAGCCACCAAGGAGACGGCCAAATCTATAGGCCGTTCTATGGCAGCCCTGGTGGCTACGGAGAGGCATCTGTGGCTGAATCTGACCGAGATTCGGGAGAGAGATAAGAGCTTTCTGCTTGATGCGCCGCTGTCTCCTGACGGCCTGTTCGGTGACGCTGTCACAACCGTCACCGACAGGTTTCAGGAGGCAAAGAAACAATCTGCGGCGCTGAAGCAGCTCCTCCCGAGAAAACCCCAGGCCTCGTCTGCTGCTGTGCGGGAGCAGCAGACACCGAGTACGAGCTCCGTACACCGGGCGCAACAGAAACAAAGTGTGGCCACTCGTACTCCCCCTCAGAAAGGGTGGGGCGGTGGGCGACACCCCCAGACGCAGCCCTCTAGGGGTAGAGCAGATCTGCGGACTGTTCTTATCTCTAGAAAGGCTGCGTCTAAGAGGCCCTGACGCCAGTGGGCCCAGGGCAGTGAGGGTTTCCCCCTTCGGGAACAGGCGGTGTTCACCTCAGCATACGGTGCCCGTCCTGTTCCGGTACCCTCACAGGGTCTCTCCACTAACCCCGCCCGAGTGCCGGGGCGTGGAAGGCCCTCGCGAGTCATCCGAGGCCCGCGTCCTCCAGACAAGGAGGTGGCGCTGTCGAGTCAGCCGTTCCCTGCCGGTCATCCGTTTCAGGGCGCTGTGCTCCCAGCACTCAGTATACCAGAGGCCAGTCTCGAGGGACTGGTACCCCTAGTAGATTTTTTGCCAGAATGGGAAAAACTGCCAAATATATCTCGTTGGGTCCTGCAGATAATAAGATCAGGGTACGCCATCCAGTTCAGGTGTCGTCCACCCAGTTTCAAGGGGGTCCTACCTACCTTGGTGGGCCCCGAGCAGGCTCTGGTTATGACTCAAGAAGTCCAGACCCTCCTACGGAAGGGGGCCATAGAGAAGGTTCCTCTCTCCGACAGGGAGTCAGGTTTCTACAGTCGCTATTTTATAGTGCCAAAGAAGGATGGGGGGTTGCGCCCCATTTTGGACCTGCGCTCGCTGAATCGCGCAGTGGCAAAGTTCAGGTTCAAGATGCTTACACTCAAACATATCGTGTCCCAGATCAGGTCCGAGGACTGGTTTGTCACGATAGATCTCAAAGATGCTTACTTCCACATCTCCATCCTTCCGCAGCACAGGAAGTACCTGAGGTTCGCTTTTGGGGGACAAGCGTACCAATATCGGGTGCTTCCCTTCGGTCTAGCCCTATCACCCCGCACCTTCACCAAGTGTGTAGACGCGGCATTAGCCCCCTTGCGTATGCAGGGGATCCGCATTCTCAATTATATCGACGACTGGCTGATTTTGGCTCAGTCAGCACGTCTGGCGGTTCAACATCGAGATGTTGTTCTCGCGCACATGAAGAGGTTAGGGCTGAGGCTCAACCTCAAGAAGAGCGTTCTTTCTCCAGTACAGAAAATAACGTATCTGGGTGTGTGTTGGAATTCGATCCTGATGCAGGCCCGTCTATCAGAGCCTCGCGTAGGATCGATTCTCTCAGCTGTGAAAGGGGTGAAACTAGACCAGCCACTCACTGTCAAACAGTATCAGAGACTGTTAGGCCTGATGGCAGCAGCGTCCAACGTCATTCCTCGTGGCCTGTTGTACATGAGACCTTTACAGTGGTGGCTCAAGACCAAGGGTTTTTCCCCGAGGGGAAATCCCTTTCGCGTGATCAAGGTAACGCGGCGATGCCTCCGCGCCTTAGTCATGTGGAAGGACCCTCGGTTTCTAACCCAAGGCCCGTTACTGGGGGCACCGTGCCAGCGGGTCACTCTGACCACGGATGCCTCCCTTACGGGTTGGGGGGCGACCATGAGTGGTCGCTCGGCCCAGGGCCTATGGCAGGACGCTCATCGTGCGTTGCACATAAATTGCCTGGAAATGCTTGCTGTGTTCCAGGCTCTGAGACATTTCCTGCCGTATCTCAGGGGCCATCATGTTCTAGTTCGCACAGACAACACATCGGTGGTCTCCTATATAAATCACCAGGGGGGTTTGAGGTCTCGCCCTTTGTACAAGCTGACTCGTCAAATCCTCCTGTGGGCCCTGGGGAAATTGCTCTCAATCAGGGCAATCTACATCCCAGGGCGCCTGAATACGGAAGCAGACATCCTGTCGAGGCAGGGGCCGAGGCCCGGGGAGTGGAGACTCCACACCGAGGTGGTGGAGCTCCTCTGGCAAGAATTTGGCAGAGCAGAAGTAGACCTGTTCGCCACTCAAGACAACACTCATTGTCGTCTATGGTTTGCTCTAACTCCTCCAGCTCCCTTGGGACTGGACGCCATGGTACAGGAGTGGCCGAGGCTGCCCCTGTACGCTTTCCCCCCGATCGCTCTGCTTCCGGGAGTTCTAGAGAGAGTTCGTCGGGACGGTGCCCATCTGCTCCTAGTGGCTCCGTTCTGGCCAGCCCGGGTTTGGTTCTCGGACATTGTGTCGCTCCTCAACGGCTCTCCCCTGGAGATTCCGTGCAGGAGGGACCTGCTCTCTCAGTCGGGCGGTGCCTTCCTGCACCCACGCCCAGAGCTGTGGAATCTGTGGGCTTGGCCTCTGAGGGGGCCCAGCTCCTAAGCTCCGGTCTCTCAACCGAGGTTGTGGAGACCATCCTACACTCTAGAGCTCCCTCCACGAGGAAACTGTACGCATTGAAATGGAGACTCTTCACCTTATGGTGTAGAGATCGCCTGTGGGATCCAGTAAACTGCCCTGCGAGCGCGGTGCTGGAGTTCCTGCAGGAGAAATTCTCCGCTGGGTTAGCTCCCTCCACTTTGAAGGTGTACGTGGCGGCCTTAGCAGCTTACCACTCTCCTTTCGATGGTGTTACCCTCGGGCGACACCCCCTAGTTACTCGTTTCCTCCGTGGCACTATCAGACTGAGGCCCGCAGTACGCACCAGGGTGCCGGCCTGGGACTTAGCTATTGTCCTTCAGGGCCTTTCTCAGGCTCCCTTCGAGCCCATTGAAGAAATTTCTGAGAAACTCCTCACCTTAAAGACCATCTTTCTGCTGGCTATCTCTTCTTTAAAAAGAATAGGGGACTTACAAGCCCTCTCTGTGGCACCCTCGTGCTTGGAATTTGCTCCCGGTATGGCTAAAGCTTTTCTGCACCCCAGACCGGGGTACGTTCCTAAGGTTCCCACTAATACTGTGAGACCCATAGTACTTATGGCCTTTTGTCCACCTCCCTTTCTGACGTCTGACCAGGAAAGATCTAATCTGCTTTGCCCTGTTCGCGCACTAGACGCTTATGTCCACAGAGCTGCCCTGTGGAGAAAATCGGAACAGTTGTTTGTGTGTTACGGTCCACCCTCGAGAGGGGGTCCGGTCTCTAAGCAGAGGATGAGCAAGTGGATAGTTGAGGCTATTTCACTTGCTTATGAGGTGGTCGGGCAGCCTTTCCCTTTGGCTGTCCGGGCACACTCGACTAGGGGTATGGCTGCCTCTCGGGCATTCCTAGCAGGGGCTTCCCTGCAAGACATTTGTGACGCGGCGGGGTGGTCCTCGCCGCTCACTTTCGTGAGGTTCTACGAACTTGATATTACTCCAGGGGCTCGGGTGCTCGCCTTTTAGACAATGCACAGGCGGGCATCCGGCTCCTATGGGGACGTGGGTATTCTCGTTCCCAAAGCGGTGACGCAGCTCGAGTTCCCTCGAAAGGGAACGTCTCGGTTACGACTGTAACCTTAGTTCCCTGAGTAGGGAACGAGACGCTGCGTCACCCTGCCATACTCCCCGCATGCCCGCAAAAGCGTCTTGCTTCACTCTACCACAGAAGCTAGCGGCGTTTGTTTGCCGGTATGCTTTATACCTTCCGGGTCGATGACGTCACCCGCCTATGACGTTCCGTCTCTCCATTGGACTGATTACACATGTGCTTCACGACGCAATCACGCAGAGGCGTTCCCAAAGCGGTGACGCAGCGTCTCGTTCCCTACTCAGGGAACTAAGGTTACAGTCGTAACCGAGACGTTTTATATACATACTCTTACACTCCTTCTGATGTTTTATCAGACTGAGAGTAGTCCAATTTTGACCTATTGAACGCATTTCTGGACAAAGAATCCTCAATATTCAACTTTCTATTCAAATTCACATTCGTCTTCTCATGTTTCATCAGTAGTTGAAATATGACTTTTTGAACATATTTATGGCCAAAAAGTCTTTGATCTTTAATTTTATATACATACTCTTACACTCCTTCTGCTGTTTTATCAGACTGAGAGTAGTCCAATTTTGACCTATTGAACGCATTTCTGGACAAAGAATCCTCAATATTCAACTTTCTATTCAAACTCACATTCGTCTTCTCATGTTACATCAGTAGTTCAAATATGACTTTTTGAACATAATTTTATGGCCAAAGAGTATTTGAACTTTAATTTTATATACATACTCTTACACTCCTTCTGATGTTTTATCAGACTGAGAGTAGTCCAATTTTGACCTACTGAACGCATTTCTGGACAAAGAATCCTCAATATTGAACTTTCTATTCAAACTTACATTCGTCTTCTCATGTTTCATCAGTAGTTGAAATATGACTTTTTGAACATATTTATGGCCAAAAAGTCTTTGATCTTTAATTTTATATACATACTCTTACACTCCTTCTGATGTTTTATCAGACTGAGAGTAGTCCAATTTTGACCTATTGAACGCATTTCTGGACAAAGAATCCTCAATATTGAACTTTCTATTCAAACTTACATTCGTCTTCTCATGTTTCATCAGTAGTTCAAATATGACTTTTTGAACATAATTTTATGGCCAAAGAGTGTTTGAACTTTAATTTTATATACATACTCTTACACTCCTTCTGATGTTTTATCAGACTGAGAGTAGTCCAATTTTGACCTATTGAACGCATTTCTGGACAAAGAATCCTCAATATTCAACTTTCTATTCAAACTCACATTCGTCTTCTCATGTTTCATCAGTAGTTCAAATATGACTTTTTGAACATAATTTTATGGCCAAAAAGTCTTTGAACTTTAATTTTATATACATACTCTTACACTCCTTCTGATGTTTTATCAGACTGAGAGTAGTCCAATTTTGACCTACTGAACGCATTTCTGGACAAAGAATCCTCAATATTCAACTTTCTATTCAAACTCACATTCGTCTTCTCATGTTTCATCAGTAGTTCAAATATGACTTTTTGAACATAATTTTATGGCCAGAAAGTCTTTGAACTTTAATTTTATATACATACTCTTACACTCCTTCTGATGTTTTATCAGACTGAGAGTAGTCCAATTTTGACCTATTGAACGCATTTCTGGACAAAGAATCCTCAATATTCAACTTTCTATTCAAACTCACATTCGTCTTCTCATGTTTCATCAGTAGTTGAAATATGACTTTTTGAACATATTTATGGCCAAAAAGTCTTTGATCTTTAATTTTATATACATACTCTTACACTCCTTCTGATGTTTTATCATACTGAGAGTAGTCCAATTTTGACCTACTGAACGCATTTCTGGACAAAGAATCCTCAATATTCAACTTTCTATTCAAACTCACATTCTTCTTCTCATGTTTCATCAGTAGTTCAAATATGACTTTTTGAACATAATTTTATGGCCAAAAAGTCTTTGAACTTTAATTTTATATACATACTCTTACACTCCTTCTGATGTTTTATCAGACTGAGAGTAGTCCAATTTTGACCTACTGAACGCATTTCTGGACAAAGAATCCTCAATATTCAACTTTCTATTCAAACTCACATTCGTCTTCTCATGTTTCATCAGTAGTTCAAATATGACTTTTTGAACATAATTTTATGGCCAAAGAGTGTTTGAACTTTAATTTTATATACATACTCTTACACTCCTTCTGATGTTTTATCAGACTGAGAGTAGTCCAATTTTGACCTATTGAACGCATTTCTGGACAAAGAATCCTCAATATTGAACTTTCTATTCAAACTCACATTCGTCTTCTCATGTTTCATCAGTAGTTGAAATATGACTTTTTGAACATATTTATGGCCAAAAAGTCTTTGATCTTTAATTTTATATACATACTCTTACACTCCTTCTGATGTTTTCTCAGACTGAGAGTAGTTCAAATTTGACCTATTGAACGCATTTCTGGACAAAGAATCCTCAATATTCAACTTTCTATTCAAACTCACATTCGTCTTCTCATGTTTCATCAGTAGTTGAAATATGACTTTTTGAACATATTTATGGCCAAAAAGTATTTGATCTTTAATTTTATATACATACTCTTACACTCCTTCTGATGTTTTATCAGACTGAGAGTAGTCCAATTTTGACCTATTGAACGCATTTCTGGACAAAGAATCCTCAATATTCAACTTTCTATTCAAACTCACATTCGTCTTCTCATGTTTCATCAGTAGTTCAAATATGACTTTTTGAACATAATTTTATGGCCAAAGAGTATTTGAACTTTAATTTTATATACATACTCTTACACTCCTTCTGATGTTTTATCAGACTGAGAGTAGTCCAATTTTGACCTATTGAACGCATTTCTGGACAAAGAATCCTCAATATTCAACTTTCTATTCAAACTCACATTCGTCTTCTCATGTTTCATCAGTAGTTCAAATATGACTTTTTGAACATAATTTTATGGCCAAAAAGTCTTTGAACTTTAATTTTATATACATACTCTTACACTCCTTCTGATGTTTTCTCAGACTGAGAGTAGTTCAAATTTGACCTATTGAACGCATTTCTGGACAAAGAATCCTTAATATTCAACTTTCTATTCAAACTCACATTCGTCTTCTCATGTTACATCAGTAGTTCAAATATGACTTTTTGAACATAATTTTATGGCCAAAGAGTATTTGAACTTTAATTTTATATACATACTCTTACACTCCTTCTGATGTTTTATCAGACTGAGAGTAGTCCAATTTTGACCTACTGAACGCATTTCTGGACAAAGAATCCTCAATATTGAACTTTCTATTCAAACTCACATTCGTCTTCTCATGTTTCATCAGTAGTTGAAATATGACTTTTTGAACATATTTATGGCCAAAAAGTCTTTGATCTTTAATTTTATATACATACTCTTACACTCCTTCTGATGTTTTATCAGACTGAGAGTAGTCCAATTTTGACCTATTGAACGCATTTCTGGACAAAGAATCCTCAATATTGAACTTTCTATTCAAACTTACATTCGTCTTCTCATGTTTCATCAGTAGTTCAAATATGACTTTTTGAACATAATTTTATGGCCAAAGAGTGTTTGAACTTTAATTTTATATACATACTCTTACACTCCTTCTGATGTTTTATCAGACTGAGAGTAGTCCAATTTTGACCTATTGAACGCATTTCTGGACAAAGAATCCTCAATATTCAACTTTCTATTCAAACTCACATTCGTCTTCTCATGTTTCATCAGTAGTTCAAATATGACTTTTTGAACATAATTTTATGGCCAAAAAGTCTTTGAACTTTAATTTTATATACATACTCTTACACTCCTTCTGATGTTTTATCATACTGAGAGTAGTCCAATTTTGACCTATTGAACGCATTTCTGGACAAAGAATCCTCAATATTCAACTTTCTATTCAAACTCACATTCGTCTTCTCATGTTTCATCAGTAGTTGAAATATGACTTTTTGAACATATTTATGGCCAAAAAGTCTTTGATCTTTAATTTTATATACATACTCTTACACTCCTTCTGATGTTTTATCATACTGAGAGTAGTCCAATTTTGACCTACTGAACGCATTTCTGGACAAAGAATCCTCAATATTCAACTTTCTATTCAAACTCACATTCGTCTTCTCATGTTTCATCAGTAGTTCAAATATGACTTTTTGAACATAATTTTATGGCCAAAAAGTATTTGATCTTTAATTTTATATACATACTCTTACACTCCTTCTGATGTTTTATCAGACTGAGAGTAGTCCAATTTTGACCTATTGAACGCATTTCTGGACAAAGAATCCTCAATATTGAACTTTCTATTGAAAATCACATTCTTCTTCTCATGTTTCATCAGTAGTTGAAATATGACTTTTTGAACATATTTATGGCCAAAAAGTCTTTGAACTTTAATTTTATATACATACTCTTACACTCCTTCTGATGTTTTATCAGACTGAGAGTAGTCCAATTTTGACCTATTGAACGCATTTCTGGACAAAGAATCCTCAATATTCAACTTTCTATTCAAACTCACATTCGTCTTCTCATGTTTCATCAGTAGTTCAAATATGACTTTTTGAACATAATTTTATGGCCAAAGAGTATTTGAACTTTAATTTTATATACATACTCTTACACTCCTTCTGATGTTTTATCAGACTGAGAGTAGTCCAATTTTGACCTATTGAACGCATTTCTTTACAAAGAATCCTCAATATTCAACTTTCTATTCAAACTCACATTCGTCTTCTCATGTTTCATCAGTAGTTGAAATATGACTTTTTGAACATATTTATGGCCAAAAAGTCTTTGATCTTTAATTTTATATACATACTCTTACACTCCTTCTGCTGTTTTATCAGACTGAGAGTAGTCCAATTTTGACCTATTGAACGCATTTCTGGACAAAGAATCCTCAATATTCAACTTTCTATTCAAACTCACATTCGTCTTCTCATGTTTCATCAGTAGTTCAAATATGACTTTTTGAACATAATTTTATGGCCAAAGAGTATTTGAACTTTAATTTTATATACATACTCTTACACTCCTTCTGATGTTTTCTCAGACTGAGAGTAGTTCAAATTTGACCTATTGAACGCATTTCTGGACAAAGAATCCTTAATATTCAACTTTCTATTCAAACTCACATTCGTCTTCTCATGTTACATCAGTAGTTCAAATATGACTTTTTGAACATAATTTTATGGCCAAAGAGTATTTGAACTTTAATTTTATATACATACTCTTACACTCCTTCTGATGTTTTATCAGACTGAGAGTAGTCCAATTTTGACCTACTGAACGCATTTCTGGACAAAGAATCCTCAATATTGAACTTTCTATTCAAACTTACATTCGTCTTCTCATGTTTCATCAGTAGTTGAAATATGACTTTTTGAACATATTTATGGCCAAAAAGTCTTTGATCTTTAATTTTATATACATACTCTTACACTCCTTCTGATGTTTTATCAGACTGAGAGTAGTCCAATTTTGACCTATTGAACGCATTTCTGGACAAAGAATCCTCAATATTGAACTTTCTATTCAAACTTACATTCGTCTTCTCATGTTTCATCAGTAGTTCAAATATGACTTTTTGAACATAATTTTATGGCCAAAGAGTGTTTGAACTTTAATTTTATATACATACTCTTACACTCCTTCTGATGTTTTATCAGACTGAGAGTAGTCCAATTTTGACCTATTGAACGCATTTCTGGACAAAGAATCCTCAATATTCAACTTTCTATTCAAACTCACATTCGTCTTCTCATGTTTCATCAGTAGTTCAAATATGACTTTTTGAACATAATTTTATGGCCAAAAAGTCTTTGAACTTTAATTTTATATACATACTCTTACACTCCTTCTGATGTTTTATCATACTGAGAGTAGTCCAATTTTGACCTATTGAACGCATTTCTGGACAAAGAATCCTCAATATTCAACTTTCTATTCAAACTCACATTCGTCTTCTCATGTTTCATCAGTAGTTGAAATATGACTTTTTGAACATATTTATGGCCAAAAAGTCTTTGATCTTTAATTTTATATACATACTCTTACACTCCTTCTGATGTTTTATCATACTGAGAGTAGTCCAATTTTGACCTACTGAACGCATTTCTGGACAAAGAATCCTCAATATTCAACTTTCTATTCAAACTCACATTCGTCTTCTCATGTTTCATCAGTAGTTCAAATATGACTTTTTGAACATAATTTTATGGCCAAAAAGTCTTTGAACTTTAATTTTATATACATACTCTTACACTCCTTCTGATGTTTTATCAGACTGAGAGTAGTCCAATTTTGACCTACTGAACGCATTTCTGGACAAAGAATCCTCAATATTCAACTTTCTATTCAAACTCACATTCGTCTTCTCATGTTTCATCAGTAGTTCAAATATGACTTTTTGAACATAATTTTATGGCCAAAGAGTGTTTGAACTTTAATTTTATATACATACTCTTACACTCCTTCTGATGTTTTATCAGACTGAGAGTAGTCCAATTTTGACCTATTGAACGCATTTCTGGACAAAGAATCCTCAATATTGAACTTTCTATTCAAACTCACATTCGTCTTCTCATGTTTCATCAGTAGTTGAAATATGACTTTTTGAACATATTTATGGCCAAAAAGTCTTTGATCTTTAATTTTATATACATACTCTTACACTCCTTCTGATGTTTTCTCAGACTGAGAGTAGTTCAAATTTGACCTATTGAACGCATTTCTGGACAAAGAATCCTCAATATTCAACTTTCTATTCAAACTCACATTCGTCTTCTCATGTTTCATCAGTAGTTGAAATATGACTTTTTGAACATAATTTTATGGCCAAAAAGTCTTTGAACTTTAATTTTATATACATACTCTTACACTCCTTCTGATGTTTTGTCATACTGAGAGTAGTCCAATTTTGACCTACTGAACGCATTTCTGGACAAAGAATCCTCAATATTGAGCTTTCTATTCAAACTCACATTCGTCTTCTCATGTTTCATCAGTAGTTGAAATATGACTTTTTGAACATATTTATGGCCAGAAAGTCTTTGAACTTTAATTTTATATACATACTCTTACACTCCTTCTGATGTTTTATCAGACTGAGAGTACTCCAATTTTGACCTATTGGACGCATTTCTGGACAAAGAATCCTCAATATTGAACTTTCTATTCAAACTCACATTCGTCTTCTCATGTTTCATCAGTAGTTCAAATATGACTTTTTGAACATAATTTTATGGCCAAAGAGTGTTTGAACTTTAATTTTATATACATACTCTTACACTCCTTCTGATGTTTTATCAGACTGAGAGTACTCCAATTTTGACCTATTGAACGCATTTCTGGACAAAGAATCCTCAATATTGAACTTTCTATTCAAACTCTCATTCTTCTTCTCATGTTTCATCAGTAGTTGAAATATGACTTTTTGAACATAATTTTATGGCCAAAGAGTGTTTGAACTTTAATTTTATATACATACTCTTACACTCCTTCTGATGTTTTATCAGACTGAGAGTAGTTCAAATTTGACCTATTGAACGCATTTCTGGACAAAGAATCCTCAATATTCAACTTTCTATTCAAACTCACATTCGTCTTCTCATGTTTCATCAGTAGTTGAAATATGACTTTTTGAACATATTTATGGCCAAAAAGTCTTTGAACTTTAATTTTATATACATACTCTTACACTCCTTCTGATGTTTTATCATACTGAGAGTAGTCCAATTTTGACCTATTGAACGCATTTCTGGACAAAGAATCCTCAATATTGAACTTTCTATTGAAAATCACATTCTTCTTCTCATGTTTCATCAGTAGTTGAAATATGACTTTTTGAACATATTTATGGCCAAAAAGTCTTTGAACTTTAATTTTATATACATACTCTTACACTCCTTCTGATGTTTTATCAGACTGAGAGTAGTCCAATTTTGACCTATTGAACGCATTTCTGGACAAAGAATCCTCAATATTCAACTTTCTATTCAAACTCACATTCGTCTTCTCATGTTTCATCAGTAGTTCAAATATGACTTTTTGAACATAATTTTATGGCCAAAGAGTATTTGAACTTTAATTTTATATACATACTCTTACACTCCTTCTGATGTTTTATCAGACTGAGAGTAGTCCAATTTTGACCTATTGAACGCATTTCTGGACAAAGAATCCTCAATATTCAACTTTCTATTCAAACTCACATTCGTCTTCTCATGTTTCATCAGTAGTTGAAATATGACTTTTTGAACATATTTATGGCCAAAAAGTCTTTGATCTTTAATTTTATATACATACTCTTACACTCCTTCTGCTGTTTTATCAGACTGAGAGTAGTCCAATTTTGACCTATTGAACGCATTTCTGGACAAAGAATCCTCAATATTCAACTTTCTATTCAAACTCACATTCGTCTTCTCATGTTTCATCAGTAGTTCAAATATGACTTTTTGAACATAATTTTATGGCCAAAAAGTCTTTGAACTTTAATTTTATATACATACTCTTACACTCCTTCTGATGTTTTCTCAGACTGAGAGTAGTCCAATTTTGACCTATTGAACGCATTTCTGGACAAAGAATCCTCAATATTGAACTTTCTATTCAAACTTACATTCGTCTTCTCATGTTTCATCAGTAGTTCAAATATGACTTTTTGAACATAATTTTATGGCCAAAAAGTCTTTGATCTTTAATTTTATATACATACTCTTACACTCCTTCTGATGTTTTATCAGACTGAGAGTAGTCCAATTTTGACCTATTGAACGCATTTCTGGACAAAGAATCCTCAATATTGAACTTTCTATTCAAACTTACATTCGTCTTCTCATGTTTCATCAGTAGTTCAAATATGACTTTTTGAACATAATTTTATGGCCAAAGAGTGTTTGAACTTTAATTTTATATACATACTCTTACACTCCTTCTGATGTTTTATCAGACTGAGAGTAGTCCAATTTTGACCTATTGAACGCATTTCTGGACAAAGAATCCTCAATATTCAACTTTCTATTCAAACTCACATTCGTCTTCTCATGTTTCATCAGTAGTTCAAATATGACTTTTTGAACATAATTTTATGGCCAAAAAGTCTTTGAACTTTAATTTTATATACATACTCTTACACTCCTTCTGATGTTTTATCATACTGAGAGTAGTCCAATTTTGACCTATTGAACGCATTTCTGGACAAAGAATCCTCAATATTGAACTTTCTATTCAAACTTACATTCTTCTTCTCATGTTTCAACAGTAGTTCAAATATGACTTTTTGAACATAATTTTATGGCCAAAGAGTGTTTGAACTTTAATTTTATATACATACTCTTACACTCCTTCTGATGTTTTATCAGACTGAGAGTAGTCCAATTTTGACCTACTGAACGCATTTCTGGACAAAGAATCCTCAATATTGAGCTTTCTATTCAAACTCACATTCGTCTTCTCATGTTTCATCAGTAGTTGAAATATGACTTTTTGAACATATTTATGGCCAGAAAGTCTTTGAACTTTAATTTTATATACATACTCTTACACTCCTTCTGATGTTTTATCAGACTGAGAGTACTCCAATTTTGACCTATTGGACGCATTTCTGGACAAAGAATCCTCAATATTGAACTTTCTATTCAAACTCACATTCGTCTTCTCATGTTTCATCAGTAGTTCAAATATGACTTTTTGAACATAATTTTATGGCCAAAGAGTGTTTGAACTTTAATTTTATATACATACTCTTACACTCCTTCTGATGTTTTATCAGACTGAGAGTACTCCAATTTTGACCTATTGAACGCATTTCTGGACAAAGAATCCTCAATATTGAACTTTCTATTCAAACTCTCATTCTTCTTCTCATGTTTCATCAGTAGTTGAAATATGACTTTTTGAACATAATTTTATGGCCAAAGAGTGTTTGAACTTTAATTTTATATACATACTCTTACACTCCTTCTGATGTTTTATCAGACTGAGAGTAGTTCAAATTTGACCTATTGAACGCATTTCTGGACAAAGAATCCTCAATATTCAACTTTCTATTCAAACTCACATTCGTCTTCTCATGTTTCATCAGTAGTTGAAATATGACTTTTTGAACATATTTATGGCCAAAAAGTCTTTGAACTTTAATTTTATATACATACTCTTACACTCCTTCTGATGTTTTATCATACTGAGAGTAGTCCAATTTTGACCTATTGAACGCATTTCTGGACAAAGAATCCTCAATATTGAACTTTCTATTGAAAATCACATTCTTCTTCTCATGTTTCATCAGTAGTTGAAATATGACTTTTTGAACATATTTATGGCCAAAAAGTCTTTGAACTTTAATTTTATATACATACTCTTACACTCCTTCTGATGTTTTATCAGACTGAGAGTAGTCCAATTTTGACCTATTGAACGCATTTCTGGACAAAGAATCCTCAATATTCAACTTTCTATTCAAACTCACATTCGTCTTCTCATGTTTCATCAGTAGTTCAAATATGACTTTTTGAACATAATTTTATGGCCAAAGAGTATTTGAACTTTAATTTTATATACATACTCTTACACTCCTTCTGATGTTTTATCAGACTGAGAGTAGTCCAATTTTGACCTATTGAACGCATTTCTGGACAAAGAATCCTCAATATTCAACTTTCTATTCAAACTCACATTCGTCTTCTCATGTTTCATCAGTAGTTGAAATATGACTTTTTGAACATATTTATGGCCAAAAAGTCTTTGATCTTTAATTTTATATACATACTCTTACACTCCTTCTGCTGTTTTATCAGACTGAGAGTAGTCCAATTTTGACCTATTGAACGCATTTCTGGACAAAGAATCCTCAATATTCAACTTTCTATTCAAACTCACATTCGTCTTCTCATGTTTCATCAGTAGTTCAAATATGACTTTTTGAACATAATTTTATGGCCAAAAAGTCTTTGAACTTTAATTTTATATACATACTCTTACACTCCTTCTGATGTTTTCTCAGACTGAGAGTAGTTCAAATTTGACCTATTGAACGCATTTCTGGACAAAGAATCCTTAATATTCAACTTTCTATTCAAACTCACATTCGTCTTCTCATGTTTCATCAGTAGTTGAAATATGACTTTTTGAACATATTTATGGCCAAAAAGTCTTTGATCTTTAATTTTATATACATACTCTTACACTCCTTCTGATGTTTTATCAGACTGAGAGTAGTCCAATTTTGACCTACTGAACGCATTTCTGGACAAAGAATCCTCAATATTGAACTTTCTAATCAAACTTACATTCGTCTTCTCATGTTTCATCAGTAGTTGAAATATGACTTTTTGAACATATTTATGGCCAAAAAGTCTTTGATCTTTAATTTTATATACATACTCTTACACTCCTTCTGATGTTTTATCAGACTGAGAGTAGTCCAATTTTGACCTATTGAACGCATTTCTGGACAAAGAATCCTCAATATTCAACTTTCTATTCAAACTCACATTCGTCTTCTCATGTTTCATCAGTAGTTCAAATATGACTTTTTGAACATAATTTTATGGCCAAAGAGTGTTTGAACTTTAATTTTATATACATACTCTTACTCTCCTTCTGATGTTTTATCAGACTGAGAGTAGTCCAATTTTGACCTATTGAACGCATTTCTGGACAAAGAATCCTCAATATTCAACTTTCTATTCAAACTCACATTCGTCTTCTCATGTTTCATCAGTAGTTCAAATATGACTTTTTGAACATAATTTTATGGCCAAAAAGTCTTTGAACTTTAATTTTATATACATACTCTTACACTCCTTCTGATGTTTTATCAGACTGAGAGTAGTCCAATTTTGACCTACTGAACGCATTTCTGGACAAAGAATCCTCAATATTCAACTTTCTATTCAAACTCACATTCGTCTTCTCATGTTTCATCAGTAGTTCAAATATGACTTTTTGAACATAATTTTATGGCCAAAGAGTGTTTGAACTTTAATTTTATATACATACTCTTACACTCCTTCTGATGTTTTATCAGACTGAGAGTAGTCCAATTTTGACCTATTGAACGCATTTCTGGACAAAGAATCCTCAATATTGAACTTTCTATTCAAACTCACATTCGTCTTCTCATGTTTCATCAGTAGTTGAAATATGACTTTTTGAACATATTTATGGCCAAAAAGTCTTTGATCTTTAATTTTATATACATACTCTTACACTCCTTCTGATGTTTTATCATACTGAGAGTAGTCCAATTTTGACCTACTGAACGCATTTCTGGACAAAGAATCCTCAATATTCAACTTTCTATTCAAACTCACATTCGTCTTCTCATGTTTCATCAGTAGTTCAAATATGACTTTTTGAACATAATTTTATGGCCAAAGAGTGTTTGAACTTTAATTTTATATACATACTCTTACACTCCTGATGTTTTATCAGACTGAGAGTAGTCCAATTTTGACCTACTGAACGCATTTCTGGACAAAGAATCCTCAATATTGAACTTTCTATTCAAACTCTCATTCTTCTTCTCATGTTTCATCAGTAGTTGAAATATGACTTTTTGAACATAATTTTATGGCCAAAGAGTGTTTGAACTTTAATTTTATATACATACTCTTACACTCCTTCTGATGTTTTATCAGACTGAGAGTAGTTCAAATTTGACCTATTGAACGCATTTCTGGACAAAGAATCCTCAATATTCAACTTTCTATTCAAACTCACATTCGTCTTCTCATGTTTCATCAGTAGTTGAAATATGACTTTTTGAACATATTTATGGCCAAAAAGTCTTTGAACTTTAATTTTATATACATACTCTTACACTCCTTCTGATGTTTTATCATACTGAGAGTAGTCCAATTTTGACCTATTGAACGCATTTCTGGACAAAGAATCCTCAATATTGAACTTTCTATTGAAAATCACATTCTTCTTCTCATGTTTCATCAGTAGTTGAAATATGACTTTTTGAACATATTTATGGCCAAAAAGTCTTTGAACTTTAATTTTATATACATACTCTTACACTCCTTCTGATGTTTTATCAGACTGAGAGTAGTCCAATTTTGACCTATTGAACGCATTTCTGGACAAAGAATCCTCAATATTCAACTTTCTATTCAAACTCACATTCGTCTTCTCATGTTTCATCAGTAGTTCAAATATGACTTTTTGAACATAATTTTATGGCCAAAGAGTATTTGAACTTTAATTTTATATACATACTCTTACACTCCTTCTGATGTTTTATCAGACTGAGAGTAGTCCAATTTTGACCTATTGAACGCATTTCTGGACAAAGAATCCTCAATATTCAACTTTCTATTCAAACTCACATTCGTCTTCTCATGTTTCATCAGTAGTTGAAATATGACTTTTTGAACATATTTATGGCCAAAAAGTCTTTGATCTTTAATTTTATATACATACTCTTACACTCCTTCTGCTGTTTTATCAGACTGAGAGTAGTCCAATTTTGACCTATTGAACGCATTTCTGGACAAAGAATCCTCAATATTCAACTTTCTATTCAAACTCACATTCGTCTTCTCATGTTTCATCAGTAGTTCAAATATGACTTTTTGAACATAATTTTATGGCCAAAAAGTCTTTGAACTTTAATTTTATATACATACTCTTACACTCCTTCTGATGTTTTCTCAGACTGAGAGTAGTTCAAATTTGACCTATTGAACGCATTTCTGGACAAAGAATCCTTAATATTCAACTTTCTATTCAAACTCACATTCGTCTTCTCATGTTTCATCAGTAGTTGAAATATGACTTTTTGAACATATTTATGGCCAAAAAGTCTTTGATCTTTAATTTTATATACATACTCTTACACTCCTTCTGATGTTTTATCAGACTGAGAGTAGTCCAATTTTGACCTACTGAACGCATTTCTGGACAAAGAATCCTCAATATTGAACTTTCTAATCAAACTTACATTCGTCTTCTCATGTTTCATCAGTAGTTGAAATATGACTTTTTGAACATATTTATGGCCAAAAAGTCTTTGATCTTTAATTTTATATACATACTCTTACACTCCTTCTGATGTTTTATCAGACTGAGAGTAGTCCAATTTTGACCTATTGAACGCATTTCTGGACAAAGAATCCTCAATATTCAACTTTCTATTCAAACTCACATTCGTCTTCTCATGTTTCATCAGTAGTTCAAATATGACTTTTTGAACATAATTTTATGGCCAAAGAGTGTTTGAACTTTAATTTTATATACATACTCTTACTCTCCTTCTGATGTTTTATCAGACTGAGAGTAGTCCAATTTTGACCTATTGAACGCATTTCTGGACAAAGAATCCTCAATATTCAACTTTCTATTCAAACTCACATTCGTCTTCTCATGTTTCATCAGTAGTTCAAATATGACTTTTTGAACATAATTTTATGGCCAAAAAGTCTTTGAACTTTAATTTTATATACATACTCTTACACTCCTTCTGATGTTTTATCAGACTGAGAGTAGTCCAATTTTGACCTATTGAACGCATTTCTGGACAAAGAATCCTCAATATTGAACTTTCTATTCAAACTCACATTCGTCTTCTCATGTTTCATCAGTAGTTGAAATATGACTTTTTGAACATATTTATGGCCAAAAAGTCTTTGATCTTTAATTTTATATACATACTCTTACACTCCTTCTGATGTTTTATCATACTGAGAGTAGTCCAATTTTGACCTACTGAACGCATTTCTGGACAAAGAATCCTCAATATTCAACTTTCTATTCAAACTCACATTCGTCTTCTCATGTTTCATCAGTAGTTCAAATATGACTTTTTGAACATAATTTTATGGCCAAAGAGTGTTTGAACTTTAATTTTATATACATACTCTTACACTCCTGATGTTTTATCAGACTGAGAGTAGTCCAATTTTGACCTATTGAACGCATTTCTGGACAAAGAATCCTCAATATTCAACTTTCTATTCAAACTCACATTTGTCTTCTCATGTTTCATCAGTAGTTGAAATATGACTTTTTGAACATATTTATGGCCAAAAAGTCTTTGAACTTTAATTTTATATACATACTCTTACACTCCTTCTGATGTTTTCTCAGACTGAGAGTAGTTCAAATTTGACCTATTGAACGCATTTCTGGACAAAGAATCCTCAATATTCAACTTTCTATTCAAACTCACATTCGTCTTCTCATGTTTCATCAGTAGTTGAAATATGACTTTTTGAACATATTTATGGCCAAAAAGTATTTGATCTTTAATTTTATATACATACTCTTACACTCCTTCTGATGTTTTATCAGACTGAGAGTAGTCCAATTTTGACCTATTGAACGCATTTCTGGACAAAGAATCCTCAATATTCAACTTTCTATTCAAACTCACATTCGTCTTCTCATGTTTCATCAGTAGTTCAAATATGACTTTTTGAACATAATTTTATGGCCAAAGAGTGTTTGAACTTTAATTTTATATACATACTCTTACACTCCTTCTGATGTTTTATCAGACTGAGAGTAGTCCAATTTTGACCTATTGAACGCATTTCTGGACAAAGAATCCTCAATATTCAACTTTCTATTCAAACTCACATTCGTCTTCTCATGTTTCATCAGTAGTTCAAATATGACTTTTTGAACATAATTT
The DNA here is from genome assembly GCA_039654625.1 of Rhinogobio ventralis. Classification (NCBI taxonomy): domain Eukaryota; kingdom Metazoa; phylum Chordata; class Actinopteri; order Cypriniformes; family Gobionidae; genus Rhinogobio; species Rhinogobio ventralis. The sequence continues at coordinate 37,784,449 of CM077194.1, forward strand.
TATGGCCAAAGAGTGTTTGAACTTTAATTTTATATACATACTCTTACACTCCTTCTGATGTTTTATCAGACTGAGAGTAGTCCAATTTTGACCTATTGAACGCATTTCTGGACAAAGAATCCTCAATATTCAACTTTCTATTCAAACTCACATTCGTCTTCTCATGTTTCATCAGTAGTTCAAATATGACTTTTTGAACATAATTTCATGGCCAAAGAGTGTTTGAACTTTAATTTTATATACATACTCTTACACTCCTTCTGATGTTTTATCAGACTGAGAGTAGTCCAATTTTGACCTATTGAACGCATTTCTGGACAAAGAATCCTCAATATTCAACTTTCTATTCAAACTCACATTCGTCTTCTCATGTTTCATCAGTAGTTCAAATATGACTTTTTGAACATAATTTTATGGCCAAAGAGTGTTTGAACTTTAATTTTATATACATACTCTTACACTCCTTCTGATGTTTTATCAGACTGAGAGTAGTCCAATTTTGACCTATTGAACGCATTTCTGGACAAAGAATCCTCAATATTCAACTTTCTATTCAAACTCACATTCGTCTTCTCATGTTTCATCAGTAGTTCAAATATGACTTTTTGAACATAATTTCATGGCCAAAGAGTGTTTGAACTTTAATTTTATATACATACTCTTACACTCCTTCTGATGTTTTATCAGACTGAGAGTAGTCAAATTTTGACCTATTGAACGCATTTCTGGACAAAGAATCCTCAATATTCAACTTTCTATTCAAACTCACATTCGTCTTCTCATGTTTCATCAGTAGTTCAAATATGACTTTTTGACCATAATTTTATGGCCAAAAAGTCTTTGAACTTTAATTTTATATACATACTCTTACACTCCTTCTGATGTTTTCTCAGACTGAGAGTAGTTCAAATTTGACCTATTGAACGCATTTCTGGACAAAGAATCCTTAATATTCAACTTTCTATTCAAACTCACATTCGTCTTCTCATGTTTCATCAGTAGTTGAAATATGACTTTTTGAACATATTTATGGCCAAAAAGTCTTTGATCTTTAATTTTATATACATACTCTTACACTCCTTCTGATGTTTTATCAGACTGAGAGTAGTTCAAATTTGACCTATTGAACGCATTTCTGGACAAAGAATCCTTAATATTCAACTTTCTATTCAAACTCACATTCGTCTTCTCATGTTTCATCAGTAGTTGAAATATGACTTTTTGAACATATTTATGGCCAAAAAGTCTTTGATCTTTAATTTTATATACATACTCTTACACTCCTTCTGATGTTTTATCAGACTGAGAGTAGTCCAATTTTGACCTACTGAACGCATTTCTGGACAAAGAATCCTCAATATTGAACTTTCTATTCAAACTTACATTCGTCTTCTCATGTTTCATCAGTAGTTGAAATATGACTTTTTGAACATATTTATGGCCAAAAAGTCTTTGAACTTTAATTTTATATACATACTCTTACACTCCTTCTGAGGTTTTATCAGACTGAGAGTAGTCCAATTTTGACCTATTGAACGCATTTCTGGACAAAGAATCCTCAATATTGAGCTTTCTATTCAAACTCACATTCGTCTTCTCATGTTTCATCAGTAGTTCAAATATGACTTTTTGAACATAATTTTATGGCCAAAGAGTATTAGAACTTTAATTTTATATACATACTCTTACACTCCTTCTGATGTTTTATCAGACTGAGAGTAGTCCAATTTTGACCTACTGAACGCATTTCTGGACAAAGAATCCTCAATATTCAACTTTCTATTCAAACTCACATTCGTCTTCTCATGTTTCATCAGTAGTTCAAATATGACTTTTTGAACATAATTTTATGGCCAAAGAGTGTTTGAACTTTAATTTTATATACATACTCTTACACTCCTGATGTTTTATCAGACTGAGAGTAGTCCAATTTTGACCTATTGAACGCATTTCTGGACAAAGAATCCTCAATATTGAACTTTCTATTCAAACTCACATTCGTCTTCTCATGTTTCATCAGTAGTTGAAATATGACTTTTTGAACATATTTATGGCCAAAAAGTCTTTGATCTTTAATTTTATATACATACTCTTACACTCCTTCTGATGTTTTATCATACTGAGAGTAGTCCAATTTTGACCTACTGAACGCATTTCTGGACAAAGAATCCTCAATATTGAACTTTCTATTCAAACTCACATTCGTCTTCTCATGTTTCATCAGTAGTTCAAATATGACTTTTTGAACATAATTTTATGGCCAAAGAGTGTTTGAACTTTAATTTTATATACATACTCTTACACTCCTGATGTTTTATCAGACTGAGAGTAGTCCAATTTTGACCTATTGAACGCATTTCTGGACAAAGAATCCTCAATATTCAACTTTCTATTCAAACTCACATTTGTCTTCTCATGTTTCATCAGTAGTTGAAATATGACTTTTTGAACATATTTATGGCCAAAAAGTCTTTGAACTTTAATTTTATATACATACTCTTACACTCCTTCTGATGTTTTATCATACTGAGAGTAGTCCAATTTTGACCTATTGAACGCATTTCTGGACAAAGAATCCTCAATATTCAACTTTCTATTCAAACTCACATTCGTCTTCTCATGTTTCATCAGTAGTTCAAATATGACTTTTTGAACATAATTTTATGGCCAAAAAGTTTTTGAACTTTAATTTTATATACATACTCTTACACTCCTTCTGATGTTTTATCAGACTGAGAGTAGTCCAATTTTGACCTACTGAACGCATTTCTGGACAAAGAATCCTCAATATTCAACTTTCTATTCAAACTCACATTCGTCTTCTCATGTTTCATCAGTAGTTCAAATATGACTTTTTGAACATAATTTTATGGCCAAAGAGTGTTTGAACTTTAATTTTATATACATACTCTTACACTCCTTCTGATGTTTTATCAGACTGAGAGTAGTCCAATTTTGACCTATTGAACGCATTTCTGGACAAAGAATCCTCAATATTGAACTTTCTATTCAAACTCACATTCGTCTTCTCATGTTTCATCAGTAGTTGAAATATGACTTTTTGAACATATTTATGGCCAAAAAGTCTTTGATCTTTAATTTTATATACATACTCTTACACTCCTTCTGATGTTTTCTCAGACTGAGAGTAGTTCAAATTTGACCTATTGAACGCATTTCTGGACAAAGAATCCTCAATATTCAACTTCTATTCAAACTCACATTCGTCTTCTCATGTTTCATCAGTAGTTGAAATATGACTTTTTGAACATAATTTTATGGCCAAAAAGTCTTTGAACTTTAATTTTATATACATACTCTTACACTCCTTCTGATGTTTTATCAGACTGAGAGTACTCCAATTTTGACCTATTGGACGCATTTCTGGACAAAGAATCCTCAATATTGAACTTTCTATTCAAACTCACATTCGTCTTCTCATGTTTCATCAGTAGTTCAAATATGACTTTTTGAACATAATTTTATGGCCAAAGAGTGTTTGAACTTTAATTTTATATACATACTCTTACACTCCTTCTGATGTTTTATCAGACTGAGAGTACTCCAATTTTGACCTATTGAACGCATTTCTGGACAAAGAATCCTCAATATTGAGCTTTCTATTCAAACTCACATTCGTCTTCTCATGTTTCATCAGTAGTTGAAATATGACTTTTTGAACATATTTACGGCCAAAAAGTCTTTGAACTTTAATTTTATATACATACTCTTACACTCCTTCTGATGTTTTATTAGACTGAGAGTAGTCCAATTTTGACCTATTGAACGCATTTCTGGACAAAGAATCCTCAATATTGAACTTTCTATTCAAACTCTCATTCTTCTTCTCATGTTTCATCAGTAGTTGAAATATGACTTTTTGAACATAATTTTATGGCCAAAGAGTGTTTGAACTTTAATTTTATATACATACTCTTACACTCCTTCTGATGTTTTATCAGACTGAGAGTAGTTCAAATTTGACCTATTGAACGCATTTCTGGACAAAGAATCCTCAATATTCAACTTTCTATTCAAACTCACATTCGTCTTCTCATGTTTCATCAGTAGTTGAAATATGACTTTTTGAACATATTTATGGCCAAAAAGTCTTTGAACTTTAATTTTATATACATACTCTTACACTCCTTCTGATGTTTTATCATACTGAGAGTAGTCCAATTTTGACCTATTGAACGCATTTCTGGACAAAGAATCCTCAATATTGAACTTTCTATTGAAAATCACATTCTTCTTCTCATGTTTCATCAGTAGTTGAAATATGACTTTTTGAACATATTTATGGCCAAAAAGTCTTTGAACTTTAATTTTATATACATACTCTTACACTCCTTCTGATGTTTTATCAGACTGAGAGTAGTCCAATTTTGACCTATTGAACGCATTTCTGGACAAAGAATCCTCAATATTCAACTTTCTATTCAAACTCACATTCGTCTTCTCATGTTTCATCAGTAGTTCAAATATGACTTTTTGAACATAATTTTATGGCCAAAGAGTATTTGAACTTTAATTTTATATACATACTCTTACACTCCTTCTGATGTTTTATCAGACTGAGAGTAGTCCAATTTTGACCTATTGAACGCATTTCTGGACAAAGAATCCTCAATATTCAACTTTCTATTCAAACTCACATTCGTCTTCTCATGTTTCATCAGTAGTTCAAATATGACTTTTTGAACATAATTTTATGGCCAAAAAGTCTTTGAACTTTAATTTTATATACATACTCTTACACTCCTTCTGATGTTTTCTCAGACTGAGAGTAGTCCAATTTTGACCTACTGAACGCATTTCTGGACAAAGAATCCTCAATATTGAACTTTCTATTCAAACTCACATTCGTCTTCTCATGTTTCATCAGTAGTTGAAATATGACTTTTTGAACATATTTATGGCCAAAACGTCTTTGATCTTTAATTTTATATACATACTCTTACACTCCTTCTGATGTTTTATCAGACTGAGAGTAGTCCAATTTTGACCTACTGAACGCATTTCTGGACAAAGAATCCTCAATATTGAACTTTCTAATCAAACTTACATTCGTCTTCTCATGTTTCATCAGTAGTTGAAATATGACTTTTTGAACATATTTATGGCCAAAAAGTCTTTGATCTTTAATTTTATATACATACTCTTACACTCCTTCTGATGTTTTATCAGACTGAGAGTAGTCCAATTTTGACCTATTGAACGCATTTCTGGACAAAGAATCCTCAATATTCAACTTTCTATTCAAACTCACATTCGTCTTCTCATGTTTCATCAGTAGTTCAAATATGACTTTTTGAACATAATTTTATGGCCAAAGAGTGTTTGAACTTTAATTTTATATACATACTCTTACTCTCCTTCTGATGTTTTATCAGACTGAGAGTAGTCCAATTTTGACCTATTGAACGCATTTCTGGACAAAGAATCCTCAATATTCAACTTTCTATTCAAACTCACATTCGTCTTCTCATGTTTCATCAGTAGTTCAAATATGACTTTTTGAACATAATTTTATGGCCAAAAAGTCTTTGAACTTTAATTTTATATACATACTCTTACACTCCTTCTGATGTTTTATCAGACTGAGAGTAGTCCAATTTTGACCTACTGAACGCATTTCTGGACAAAGAATCCTCAATATTCAACTTTCTATTCAAACTCACATTCGTCTTCTCATGTTTCATCAGTAGTTCAAATATGACTTTTTGAACATAATTTTATGGCCAAAGAGTGTTTGAACTTTAATTTTATATACATACTCTTACACTCCTTCTGATGTTTTATCAGACTGAGAGTAGTCCAATTTTGACCTATTGAACGCATTTCTGGACAAAGAATCCTCAATATTGAACTTTCTATTCAAACTCACATTCGTCTTCTCATGTTTCATCAGTAGTTGAAATATGACTTTTTGAACATATTTATGGCCAAAAAGTCTTTGATCTTTAATTTTATATACATACTCTTACACTCCTTCTGATGTTTTATCATACTGAGAGTAGTCCAATTTTGACCTACTGAACGCATTTCTGGACAAAGAATCCTCAATATTCAACTTTCTATTCAAACTCACATTCGTCTTCTCATGTTTCATCAGTAGTTCAAATATGACTTTTTGAACATAATTTTATGGCCAAAGAGTGTTTGAACTTTAATTTTATATACATACTCTTACACTCCTGATGTTTTATCAGACTGAGAGTAGTCCAATTTTGACCTATTGAACGCATTTCTGGACAAAGAATCCTCAATATTCAACTTTCTATTCAAACTCACATTTGTCTTCTCATGTTTCATCAGTAGTTGAAATATGACTTTTTGAACATATTTATGGCCAAAAAGTCTTTGAACTTTAATTTTATATACATACTCTTACACTCCTTCTGATGTTTTCTCAGACTGAGAGTAGTTCAAATTTGACCTATTGAACGCATTTCTGGACAAAGAATCCTCAATATTCAACTTTCTATTCAAACTCACATTCGTCTTCTCATGTTTCATCAGTAGTTGAAATATGACTTTTTGAACATATTTATGGCCAAAAAGTATTTGATCTTTAATTTTATATACATACTCTTACACTCCTTCTGATGTTTTATCAGACTGAGAGTAGTCCAATTTTGACCTATTGAACGCATTTCTGGACAAAGAATCCTTAATATTCAACTTTCTATTCAAACTCACATTCGTCTTCTCATGTTACATCAGTAGTTCAAATATGACTTTTTGAACATAATTTTATGGCCAAAGAGTGTTTGAACTTTAATTTTATATACATACTCTTACACTCCTTCTGATGTTTTATCAGACTGAGAGTAGTCCAATTTTGACCTATTGAACGCATTTCTGGACAAAGAATCCTCAATATTCAACTTTCTATTCAAACTCACATTCGTCTTCTCATGTTTCATCAGTAGTTCAAATATGACTTTTTGAACATAATTTCATGGCCAAAGAGTGTTTGAACTTTAATTTTATATACATACTCTTACACTCCTTCTGATGTTTTATCAGACTGAGAGTAGTCCAATTTTGACCTATTGAACGCATTTCTGGACAAAGAATCCTCAATATTCAACTTTCTATTCAAACTCACATTCGTCTTCTCATGTTTCATCAGTAGTTCAAATATGACTTTTTGAACATAATTTTATGGCCAAAGAGTGTTTGAACTTTAATTTTATATACATACTCTTACACTCCTTCTGATGTTTTATCAGACTGAGAGTAGTCCAATTTTGACCTATTGAACGCATTTCTGGACAAAGAATCCTCAATATTCAACTTTCTATTCAAACTCACATTCGTCTTCTCATGTTTCATCAGTAGTTCAAATATGACTTTTTGAACATAATTTCATGGCCAAAGAGTGTTTGAACTTTAATTTTATATACATACTCTTACACTCCTTCTGATGTTTTATCAGACTGAGAGTAGTCAAATTTTGACCTATTGAACGCATTTCTGGACAAAGAATCCTCAATATTCAACTTTCTATTCAAACTCACATTCGTCTTCTCATGTTTCATCAGTAGTTCAAATATGACTTTTTGAACATAATTTTATGGCCAAAGAGTGTTTGAACTTTAATTTTATATACATACTCTTACACTCCTTCTGATGTTTTATCAGACTGAGAGTAGTCCAATTTTGACCTATTGAACGCATTTCTGGACAAAGAATCCTCAATATTCAACTTTCTATTCAAACTCACATTCGTCTTCTCATGTTTCATCAGTAGTTCAAATATGACTTTTTGACCATAATTTTATGGCCAAAAAGTCTTTGAACTTTAATTTTATATACATACTCTTACACTCCTTCTGATGTTTTCTCAGACTGAGAGTAGTTCAAATTTGACCTATTGAACGCATTTCTGGACAAAGAATCCTTAATATTCAACTTTCTATTCAAACTCACATTCGTCTTCTCATGTTTCATCAGTAGTTCAAATATGACTTTTTGAACATAATTTTATGGCCAAAGAGTGTTTGAACTTTAATTTTATATACATACTCTTACACTCCTTCTGATGTTTTATCAGACTGAGAGTAGTCCAATTTTGACCTATTGAACGCATTTCTGGACAAAGAATCCTCAATATTCAACTTTCTATTCAAACTCACATTTGTCTTCTCATGTTTCATCAGTAGTTGAAATATGACTTTTTGAACATATTTATGGCCAAAAAGTCTTTGAACTTTAATTTTATATACATACTCTTACACTCCTTCTGATGTTTTATCAGACTGAGAGTAGTCCAATTTTGACCTATTGAACGCATTTCTGGACAAAGAATCCTCAATATTCAACTTTCTATTCAAACTCACATTCGTCTTCTCATGTTTCATCAGTAGTTCAAATATGACTTTTTGACCATAATTTTATGGCCAAAAAGTCTTTGAACTTTAATTTTATATACATACTCTTACACTCCTTCTGATGTTTTATCATACTGAGAGTAGTCCAATTTTGACCTATTGAACGCATTTCTGGACAAAGAATCCTCAATATTCAACTTTCTATTCAAACTCACATTCGTCTTCTCATGTTACATCAGTAGTTCAAATATGACTTTTTGAACATAATTTTATGGCCAAAGAGTGTTTGAACTTTAATTTTATATACATACTCTTACACTCCTTCTGATGTTTTATCAGACTGAGAGTAGTCCAATTTTGACCTATTGAACGCATTTCTGGACAAAGAATCCTCAATATTCAACTTTCTATTCAAACTCACATTCGTCTTCTCATGTTTCATCAGTAGTTGAAATATGACTTTTTGAACATATTTATGGCCAAAAAGTATTTGATCTTTAATTTTATATACATACTCTTACACTCCTTCTGATGTTTTATCAGACTGAGAGTAGTCCAATTTTGACCTATTGAACGCATTTCTGGACAAAGAATCCTCAATATTCAACTTTCTATTCAAACTCACATTCGTCTTCTCATGTTTCATCAGTAGTTGAAATATGACTTTTTGAACATATTTATGGCCAAAAAGTCTTTGATCTTTAATTTTATATACATACTCTTACACTCCTTCTGATGTTTTATCAGACTGAGAGTAGTCCAATTTTGACCTACTGAACGCATTTCTGGACAAAGAATCCTCAATATTCAACTTTCTATTCAAACTCACATTCGTCTTCTCATGTTTCATCAGTAGTTCAAATATGACTTTTTGAACATAATTTTATGGCCAAAGAGTATTTGAACTTTAATTTTATATACATACTCTTACACTCCTTCTGATGTTTTATCAGACTGAGAGTAGTCCAATTTTGACCTATTGAACGCATTTCTGGACAAAGAATCCTCAATATTCAACTTTCTATTCAAACTCACATTCGTCTTCTCATGTTTCATCAGTAGTTCAAATATGACTTTTTGAACATAATTTTATGGCCAAAGAGTGTTTGAACTTTAATTTTATATACATACTCTTACACTCCTTCTGATGTTTTATCAGACTGAGAGTAGTCCAATTTTGACCTATTGAACGCATTTCTGGACAAAGAATCCTTAATATTCATCTTTCTATTCAAACTCACATTCGTCTTCTCATGTTTCATCAGTAGTTCAAATATGACTTTTTGAACATAATTTCATGGCCAAAGAGTGTTTGAACTTTAATTTTATATACATACTCTTACACTCCTTCTGATGTTTTATCAGACTGAGAGTAGTCCAATTTTGACCTATTGAACGCATTTCTGGACAAAGAATCCTCAATATTCAACTTTCTATTCAAACTCACATTCGTCTTCTCATGTTTCATCAGTAGTTCAAATATGACTTTTTGAACATATTTATGGCCAAAAAGTCTTTGAACTTTAATTTTATATACATACTCTTACACTCCTTCTGATGTTTTCTCAGACTGAGAGTAGTCCAATTTTGACCTATTGAATGCATTTCTGGACAAAGAATCCTCAATATTCAACTTTCTATTCAAACTCACATTCGTCTTCTCATGTTTCATCAGTAGTTCAAATATGACTTTTTGAACATAATTTTATGGCCAAAAAGTCTTTGAACTTTAATTTTATATACATACTCTTACACTCCTTCTGATGTTTTCTCAGACTGAGAGTAGTTCAAATTTGACCTATTGAACGCATTTCTGGACAAAGAATCCTTAATATTCAACTTTCTATTCAAACTCACATTCGTCTTCTCATGTTTCATCAGTAGTTCAAATATGACTTTTTGAACATAATTTTATGGCCAAAGAGTGTTTGAACTTTAATTTTATATACATACTCTTACACTCCTTCTGATGTTTTATCAGACTGAGAGTAGTCCAATTTTGACCTATTGAACGCATTTCTGGACAAAGAATCCTCAATATTCAACTTTCTATTCAAACTCACATTCGTCTTCTCATGTTTCATCAGTAGTTCAAATATGACTTTTTGACCATAATTTTATGGCCAAAAAGTCTTTGAACTTTAATTTTATATACATACTCTTACACTCCTTCTGATGTTTTATCATACTGAGAGTAGTCCAATTTTGACCTATTGAACGCATTTCTGGACAAAGAATCCTCAATATTCAACTTTCTATTCAAACTCACATTCGTCTTCTCATGTTACATCAGTAGTTCAAATATGACTTTTTGAACATAATTTTATGGCCAAAGAGTGTTTGAACTTTAATTTTATATACATACTCTTACACTCCTTCTGATGTTTTATCAGACTGAGAGTAGTCCAATTTTGACCTATTGAACGCATTTCTGGACAAAGAATCCTCAATATTCAACTTTCTATTCAAACTCACATTCGTCTTCTCATGTTTCATCAGTAGTTGAAATATGACTTTTTGAACATATTTATGGCCAAAAAGTATTTGATCTTTAATTTTATATACATACTCTTACACTCCTTCTGATGTTTTATCAGACTGAGAGTAGTCCAATTTTGACCTATTGAACGCATTTCTGGACAAAGAATCCTCAATATTCAACTTTCTATTCAAACTCACATTCGTCTTCTCATGTTTCATCAGTAGTTGAAATATGACTTTTTGAACATATTTATGGCCAAAAAGTCTTTGATCTTTAATTTTATATACATACTCTTACACTCCTTCTGATGTTTTATCAGACTGAGAGTAGTCCAATTTTGACCTACTGAACGCATTTCTGGACAAAGAATCCTCAATATTCAACTTTCTATTCAAACTCACATTCGTCTTCTCATGTTTCATCAGTAGTTCAAATATGACTTTTTGAACATAATTTTATGGCCAAAGAGTATTTGAACTTTAATTTTATATACATACTCTTACACTCCTTCTGATGTTTTATCAGACTGAGAGTAGTCCAATTTTGACCTATTGAACGCATTTCTGGACAAAGAATCCTCAATATTCAACTTTCTATTCAAACTCACATTCGTCTTCTCATGTTTCATCAGTAGTTCAAATATGACTTTTTGAACATAATTTTATGGCCAAAGAGTGTTTGAACTTTAATTTTATATACATACTCTTACACTCCTTCTGATGTTTTATCAGACTGAGAGTAGTCCAATTTTGACCTATTGAACGCATTTCTGGACAAAGAATCCTCAATATTCAACTTTCTATTCAAACTCACATTCGTCTTCTCATGTTTCATCAGTAGTTCAAATATGACTTTTTGAACATAATTTCATGGCCAAAGAGTGTTTGAACTTTAATTTTATATACATACTCTTACACTCCTTCTGATGTTTTATCAGACTGAGAGTAGTCCAATTTTGACCTATTGAACGCATTTCTGGACAAAGAATCCTCAATATTCAACTTTCTATTCAAACTCACATTCGTCTTCTCATGTTTCATCAGTAGTTCAAATATGACTTTTTGAACATAATTTTATGGCCAAAGAGTGTTTGAACTTTAATTTTATATACATACTCTTACACTCCTTCTGATGTTTTATCATACTGAGAGTAGTCCAATTTTGACCTATTGAACGCATTTCTGGACAAAGAATCCTCAATATTCAACTTTCTATTCAAACTCACATTCGTCTTCTCATGTTTCATCAGTAGTTGAAATATGACTTTTTGAACATATTTATGGCCAAAAAGTCTTTGATCTTTAATTTTATATACATACTCTTACACTCCTTCTGATGTTTTCTCAGACTGAGAGTAGTCCAATTTTGACCTATTGAACGCATTTCTGGACAAAAAATCCTCAATATTCAACTTTCTATTCAAACTCACATTCGTCTTCTCATGTTTCATCAGTAGTTCAAATATGACTTTTTGAACATAATTTTATGGCCAAAGAGTGTTTGAACTTTAATTTTATATACATACTCTTACACTCCTTCTGATGTTTTATCATACTGAGAGTAGTCCAATTTTGACCTATTGAACGCATTTCTGGACAAAGAATCCTCAATATTCAACTTTCTATTCAAACTCACATTCGTCTTCTCATGTTTCATCAGTAGTTCAAATATGACTTTTTGAACATAATTTCATGGCCAAAGAGTGTTTGAACTTTAATTTTATATACATACTCTTACACTCCTTCTGATGTTTTCTCAGACTGAGAGTAGTTCAAATTTGACCTATTGAACGCATTTCTGGACAAAGAATCCTTAATATTCAACTTTCTATTCAAACTCACATTCGCCTTCTCATGTTACATCAGTAGTTCAAATATGACTTTTTGAACATAATTTCATGGCCAAAGAGTCTTTGAACTTTAATTTTATATACATACTCTTACACTCCTTCTGATGTTTTCTCAGACTGAGAGTAGTCCAATTTTGACCTATTGAACGCATTTCTGGACAAAGAATCCTCAATATTCAACTTTCTATTCAAACTCACATTCGTCTTCTCATGTTTCATCAGTAGTTCAAATATGACTTTTTGAACATAATTTTATGGCCAAAGAGTGTTTGAACTTTAATTTTATATACATACTCTTACACTCCTTCTGATGTTTTATCATACTGAGAGTAGTCCAATTTTGACCTATTGAACGCATTTCTGGACAAAGAATCCTCAATATTCAACTTTCTATTCAAACTCACATTCGTCTTCTCATGTTTCATCAGTAGTTCAAATATGACTTTTTGAACATAATTTTATGGCCAAAGAGTGTTTGAACTTTAATTTTATATACATACTCTTACACTCCTTCTGATGTTTTCTCAGACTGAGAGTAGTTCAAATTTGACCTATTGAACGCATTTCTGGACAAAGAATCCTTAATATTCAACTTTCTATTCAAACTCACATTCGCCTTCTCATGTTACATCAGTAGTTCAAATATGACTTTTTGAACATAATTTCATGGCCAAAGAGTCTTTGAACTTTAATTTTATATACATACTCTTACACTCCTTCTGATGTTTTCTCAGACTGAGAGTAGTTCAAATTTGACCTATTGAACGCATTTCTGGACAAAGAATCCTTAATATTCAACTTTCTATTCAAACTCACATTCGCCTTCTCATGTTACATCAGTAGTTCAAATATGACTTTTTGAACATAATTTTATGGCCAAAGAGTATTTGAACTTTAATTTTATATACATACTCTTACACTCCTTCTGATGTTTTATCAGACTGAGAGTAGTCCAATTTTGACCTATTGAACGCATTTCTGGACAAAGAATCCTCAATATTCAACTTTCTATTCAAACTCACATTCGTCTTCTCATGTTTCATCAGTAGTTGAAATATGACTTTTTGAACATATTTATGGCCAAAAAGTCTTTGATCTTTAATTTGATATACATACTCTTACTCTCCTTCTGATGTTTTATCAAGTCAAGTCAAGTCAACTTTATTTATATAGCGCTTTTTACAATGCAGATTGTTTCAAAGCAGCTTCACAGTGTTAAACAGGAAAATAATGAACAGAATTTGATTCGGCTGTACAGCCGCTCTGGAGAAAACGGTGATGTCATCAGCTCATTTCAATTATCATATATATTCAAGTAATGTAGTTGATATAATTTAGTTTAGTAATTACATTTATTTGGATATTTATTTAAAAATTTTGTGTCCCCAACTGAGCAAGCCAGAGGCGACAGTGGCAAGGAACCAAAACTCCATCAGGTGTCCTAATGGAGAAAAATAAACCTTGGGAGAAACCAGGCTCAGTCGGGGTGCCAGTTCTCCTCTGGCCAATTAACAAACAGTGTATGTTTATTATTTTGGCAGCCTTATAGGTCAGAAGTAATATTAGATCGGATTATTCGAAAGATCGGAGGCATCACACCGGGTTTATTGAGGATGGCGTGTCAATTAAACAATTATTAAATAGGAATATTCGAAATATCGGAGTCATCACGCCGGAGATGGATCCATTGAGGATGCCATGTCGATGAGCAATTTCAGAGGGTAGACTAATTGACACGGTCTCTGCAGACACTTCAGGGATACGTTGGTAATGTCTGGGCGCTGGTCCACCATCTGATCTGGATACGGCCCGGATCCGGCTGACTGCAGTAAACCTCGGGATAAACAGAGAGACTAACATTAGCGTAGATGCCATTCCTCTTATGATGTAACGAGTACATCAGGTGTTATGGGAAGTGTTCCCGGTTCCGGCTGACCTAGTTAATGCAGCCTAACAATTTGAATAAAATATAAATTAAAATGTTTTATGTGTATGCCATAGTAAAGAGATGCGTTTTTAGTCTAGATTTAAACTGACAGAGTGTGTCTGCTTCCCGAACAATGCTAAGAAGGTTGTTCCAGAGTTTGGGTGCTAAATAGGAAAAGGATCGACCGCCTGCAGTTGATTTTGATATTCTAGGTATTATCAACTGGCCAGAGTTTTGAGACCGCAATAGACGTGATGGAGTATAATGCGTTAAGAGCTCGCTCAAGTACTGGGGAGCTAAACCATTTAGTGATTTGTAAGTAATTAGCAAGATTTTAAAATGTATGCGATGTTTAATAGGGAGCCAGTGCAGTGTTGACAGAACCGGGCTAATATGGTCATACTTCCTGGTTCTAGTAAGAACTCGAGCTGCTGCGTTTTGGACCAGCTGCAGTTTATTTATTAAGCGAGCAGGGCAACCACCCAGTAGAGCATTACAATAATCTAGCCTTGAGGTCATGAATGCATGAACTAACTGTTCAGCATTTTGCATTGAAAGCATATGCCGTAATTTAGATATATTTTTAAGATGATAGAATGCAGTTTTACAGATGCTAGAAACGTGGCTTTCAAATGAGAGATTGGTATCAAAGAGCACACCCAGGTTCCTAACTGACGACGAGGACTTGACAGAGCAGCCATCAAGTGTTAGACAGTATTCTAGGTTACTACATGTGGAGTTTTTTTGTCCAATAATTAAAAATTCAGTTTTTTCTGAATTAAGTTGCAGGAAATTACTAGTCATCCAATTTTTTATATCAGCTATGCATTCCGTTAATCTTGTGAATTGGTAAGTTTCGTCAGGGCGTGAAGAAATATAGAGCTGAGTATCGTCAGCATAACAATGAAAACTAACGCCATGCTTCCTAATGATATCTCCCAGTGGTAGCATGTACAGGGTGAAAAGCAACGGTCCTAGCACTGAGCCCTGCGGTACTCCATACTGAACTTGTGATCGTGTGAGATCTCTTCATTTACTGCTACAAACTGAAAACGGTCAGATAAGTATGATTTAAACCATGCCAATGCAATTCCACTAATGCCAACATAATTTTCGAGTCTATTCAAAAGAATGTTGTGGTCGATGGTATCGAATGCAGTGCTAAGATCGAGTAACACTAACAGAGAGATACAACCACGATCGGATGATAAGAGTAAATCATTTGTAACTCTAATGAGAGCAGTCTCAGTACTATGATGTGGTCTAAATCCTGACTGGAAAACCTCACAGATACCATTTTTTTCTAAAAAGGAGCATAATTGTGAGGACACTGCCTTTTCTAGTATTTTTGACAGAAAGGGTAGATTTGAGATTGGCCTGTAATTGACTAATTCTGTAGGGTCAAGTTGCGGTTTTTTAATAAGTGGTTTAATAATAGCCAACTTAAAAGTTTTCGGTACATATCCTAAAGTCAAGGATGAATTAATGATATTAAGAAGAGGATCTATGACCTCTGGAAGCATCTCTTTTAGTAGTTTAGTCGGTATAGGGTCGAGCATACATGTTGTTGATTTAGATGATTTAACGAGTTTAGCCAGTTCTTCCTCTCCTATAGCAGTGAATGAGTGGAATTTTTCCTCAGTGACACTACAATGCTCTGTCTGATGTGATACAGTAGTAGACGGCTGCATGGTTATAATTTTTTTCCTAATATTATCAATCTTACAAGTAAAGAAGTTCATAAAGTCATTACTGCTGTGCTGTTGGCAGACATCAGAAGTTGAAGCTTTATTTTTGGTTAATTTAGCCACTGTATCGAATAAATACCGAGGGTTGTGTTTGTTTTCTTCTAAGAGAGTCGAGAAATAAGCAGATCTAGCAGTTTTTACGGCCTTTCTGTATGAAATCATGCTCTCTTTCCACGAAATGCGAAAAACTTCCAGTTTTGTTTTCTTCCAGCTGCGCTCCATTTTTCTGGCTGCTGTTTTAAGGGCCCGGGTGTGCTCGTTGTACCACGGCGTTGGACTATTCTCTTTAATCTTCTTTAAGCGCAGAGGAGCAACTGTGTCTAAAGTGCTGGAAAAGAGAGAGTCAATAGTTTCTGTTGCAACATCAAGTTCCTCTGGGCTATCTGGGATGCTGAGGAGATGAAACTGATGAGGAAGATTATTTACAAAGAAATCTTTAGTCGCAGCAGTGATAGTCCTGCCATATTTGAAGCGAGGGGACGGCTTTGCAGCCTTTGCTAAATTAAGTATACATGATACTAGGTAATGATCTGAGATGTCATCGCTCTGCTGCAGAATTTCAACGGTATCAACATTTATTCCATGTGACAATATTAGGTCTAGAGTATGATTATGGAGATGAGTGGGTCCTGATACGTGTTGCCTAACTCCAATAGAGTTTAGAATGTCTCTAAATGCCAATCCCAATGCGTCTTTTTCATTGTCTACATGGATATTAAAATCACCAACAATTAGGACTTTATCTGTAGCCAGTACTAACTCTGATAAAAAATCAGCAAATTCTCTGATAAAGTGTGTATTGTGCCCTGGTGGCCTATATACAGTAGCCAACACAAATGTTAAACAGGATTTATCAATTTCACTACATAACGTTACGTAAAGCACCAAAACTTCAAAATAATTATATTTGAAACTAGACTTCTGAGTAATACTGAAGATATTATTATAAATTACAGCAACACCTCCCCCTTTACCTTTCAGACGCGGCTCGTGTTTATAACAATAATCTTGTGGGGTGGACTCATTTAAAGTAATGTAGTCGTCAGGTTTTAGCCAGGTTTCTGTCAAACACAGCACATCTAGATTATTATCTGAAAGGGATCGAATATTCAGCAGCCCGAGCTTTATCATTTGATCATCTGTATTATATCTGTTGTTTATTTGTTGGACATCAATTAAATTTTTACCGTTGAATAGTTTTGGTGGTTTTTTGTATTTACTAATTCGTGGAACAGACACAGTCTCTATGTGATAATAGCTAGGTGAAAGAGTCTCTATGTGCTGGGATTTATCTGACTTCTGTGACGCGAGACAGCTAGCAGACGGTCGGGTAAGCCAGTCCGTCTGCTTCCTGACCTGGGCCCTAGTTAGTCAAGGTTTAGCTTTAAGACTATGTGCCAAATTACTAGAGAGAAGAGCGGCACCACCCCAGGAGGGATGGATACCATCTCTTTTCAACAGGTCAGGTCTGCCCCAAAAGCTTTTCCAATTGTCTATGAACCCTATGTTATTTTGCGGACACCACTTAGACAACCAGCCATTGAGTGATGATAGTCTGCTAAGTATCTCATCACTCCTTTTAATGGGGAGGGGACCAGAGCAAAAAACCCGGTTTGCCATCGTACTTGCGAGTTCACACACCTCTTTAATGTTAATTTTGGTGATCTATCAGTAGTTATCAGACTGAGAGTAGTCCAATTTTGACCTATTGAACGCATTTCTGGACAAAGAATCCTCAATATTCAACTTTCTATTCAAACTCACATTCGTCTTCTCATGTTTCATCAGTAGTTCAAATATGACTTTTTGAACATATTTATGGCCAAAAAGTCTTTGATCTTTAATTTTATATACATACTCTTACACTCCTTCTGATGTTTTATCAGACTGAGAGTAGTCCAATTTTGACCTATTGAACGCATTTCTGGACAAAGAATCCTCAATATTGAACTTTCTATTCAAACTCACATTCGTCTTCTCATGTTTCATCAGTAGTTGAAATATGATTTTTTGAACATATTTATGGCCAAAAAGTCTTTGAACTTTAATTTTATATACATACTCTTACACTCCTTCTGATGTTTTATCATACTGAGAGTAGTCCAATTTTGACCTATTGAACGCATTTCTGGACAAAGAATCCTCAATATTCAACTTTCTATTCAAACTCACATTCGTCTTCTCATGTTTCATCAGTAGTTCAAATATGACTTTTTGAACATATTTATGGCCAAAAAGTCTTTGAACTTTAATTTTATATACATACTCTTACACTCCTTCTGATGTTTTATCAGACTGAGAGTAGTCCAATTTTGACCTACTGAACGCATTTCTGGACAAAGAATCCTCAATATTCAACTTTCTTTTCAAACTCACATTCGTCTTCTCATGTTTCATCAGTAGTTCAAATATGACTTTTTGAACATAATTTTATGGCCAAAAAGTCTTTGAACTTTAATTTTATATACATACTCTTACACTCCTTCTGATGTTTTATCAGACTGAGAGTAGTCCAAATTTGACCTATTGAACGCATTTCTGGACAAAGAATCCTCAATATTGAACTTTCTATTGAAACTCACATTCTTCTTCTCATGTTTCAACAGTTGTTGAAATATGACTTTTTGAACATATTTATGGCCAAAAAGTCTTAAAACTTTAATTTTATATACATACTCTTACACTCCTTCTGATGTTTTATCAGACTGAGAGTAGTCCAAATTTGACCTATTGAATGCATTTCTGGACAAAGAATCCTCAATACTGAACTTTCTATACATTCTCATAAACTTTTTCTGATGTTCCATCAGAAGTTCAAATATGACTTTTTAAACGTATTTATGGCCAAAGAGTCCTTCAACTTTGATTTTATGTATATACTCATACACTCTTTCCTACGTTTTTTCAGACTTAGAGTAGTCCATATTGAACCTATTGAACGCATTTCTGGACAAAAAATCCTCAATATGGAACTTTCTATACATTCTCATAAACTTTTTTGATGTTTCATCAGAAGTTCAAATATGACTTTTTGAACATAATTTTATGGCCAAAGAGTTTCTAGCATCTGTAAAACTGCATTCTACCATCTTAAAAATATATCTAAATTACGGCATATGCTTTCAATGCAAAATGCTGAACAGTTAGTTCATGCGTTCATGACCTCAAGGGTAGATTATTGTAATGCTCTACTGGGTGGTTGCCCTGCTCGCTTAATAAATAAACTGCAGCTGGTCCAAAACGCAGCAGCTAGAGTTCTTACTAGAACCAGGAATTATGACCATATTAGCCCGGTTCTGTCAACACTGCACTGGCTCCCTATTAAACATTGCATACATTTTAAAATCTTGCTAATTACTTACAAAGCACTAAATGGTTTAGCTCCCCAGTACTTGAGCGAGCTCTTAACCCATTATACTTCTTTACGTCTATTGCGGTCTCAAAACTCTGGCCAGTTGAAAATACCTAGAATATCAAAATCAACTGCAGGCGGTCGATCCTTTTCCTATTTAGCACCTAAACTCTGGAACAGCCTTCCTAGCATTGTTCGGGAAGCAGACACACTCTGCCAGTTTAAATCTAGACTAAAAACACATCTCTTTACTATGGCATACACGTAAAACATTTTTAATTTATATTTTATTCAAATCAATTAAATGATTGTTAGGCTGCATTAACTAGGTCAGCAAGAACCGGGAACACTTCCCATAACACCTGATGTACTCGTTACATCAGAAGAAGAATGGCATCTACGCTAATGTTAGTCTCTCTGTTTATCCCGAGGTTTACTGCAGTCAGCCGGATCCGGGCCGTATCCAGATCAGATGGTGGACCAGCGCCCAGACATTACCAATGCATCCCTGAAGTGTCTGCAGAGACCGTGTCAATTAGTCTACCCTCTGAAATTGCTCATCGATATGGCATCCTCAATGGATCCATCTCCGGCGTGATGACTCCGATATTTCGAATATTCCTATTTAATAATTGTATAAACACAGTATTAGTATGGTGTTCCTAATAATCCTTTAGGTGAGTGTATATGATAATTGAAATGAGCTAGATGACATCACCGTTTTCTCCAGAGCGGCTGTACAGCCGAATCAAATTCGGTTGCATTATTTTCCTGTTTAACACTGTGAAGCTGCTTTGAAACAATCTGCATTGTAAAAAGCGCCATATAAATAAAGTTGACTTGACTTGACTACTGTTAAGGGCGAGTAAATCAGCAAGACCTGGGCTCCAGCAATTGATGGTGAGTTGGCTGGATTATTTCTGGTATTTGTTTTACACAATCTACAATTTCTGTTATGGTGCCCCAAAAAATTTGTAAACTATAGGCCTACACAAAGAAAATTGTTTGTGTACAGTGTTACTTTTGATTAAATAAAATGTTTTCTTCCTAAAACAATACTGTAATGCAATTACTGAATGAAAATATACAATGAAAACAAATAGAGACTTACCAACACAAAACTGAAACAAAAAATAAAATATCCCTTTTTTTTAAAGAAATAAAATGAAACCACAACTATGCGATTAGCTTGATCTCTCCTGAGTTGAAAAGCCATAAGTCTGCTAGCTTTATTTCCCATTTCATAGTATTTTCTTTTTATGTATCTAAGGGCTCCTTCTGCTTTGTATGTCAGTATTTCATCTAATTTTTTTCTAATCTCTTTTAACTCCCTAAGTGTATCTTCTTTTTTATTTTTTTATGCTTCCTCTCTAACCTCTTTAATTCATTTTCATATTTTTTATTCTAGACCCAATAGATATAATCTTACCCCGTATTGTGGCTTTTCCTGCCTCCCATAGTATTGAAGGGGAGACATTACCATCATTATTAATAGAAAAATATTCCTTCAATGCATCTTGTATTTCTTGTTTAGTTTGGGGAATTGTTAACATCGAAACGTTTAATCTCCAATATCTAAACTGTTTGTCTAACCCTAGATTAATTTTCATGATAACTGGGTTGTGATCCAAGATGGTAACTGGCTCAATTATGCATTCTTTTACTTTATATAAGTCTGCTTTGGATATACAAAAGTAGTCTATCCTCGAATAGCTCCCATGCACTTGGGACAGGAATGTAAAATCTCTTTCCTTAGGGTGTGCATGTCGCCAGACATCCACTAAACCCATTTCTTTCATCAGATTTGACATTTCCTTGGACGTTTTAGATGGAGGCTTTGCTATTACAGGTGATCTACACTCACCTAAAGGATTATTAGGAACACCATACTAATACTGTGTTTGACCCCCTTTCGCCTTCAGAACTGCCTTAATTCTACGTGGCATTGATTCAACAAGGTGCTGAAAGCATTCTTTAGAAATGTTGGCCCATATTGATAGGATAGCATCTTGCAGTTGATGGAGATTTGTGGGACGCACATCCAGGGCACGAAGCTCCCGTTCCACCACATCCCAAAGATGCTCTATTGGGTTGAGATCTGGTGACTGTGGGGGCCATTTTAGTACAGTGAACTCATTGTCATGTTCAAGAAACCAATTTGAAATGATTTGAGCTTTGTGACATGGTGCATTATCCTGCTGGAAGTAGCCATCAGAGGATGGGTACATGGTGGTCATAAAGGGATGGACATGGTCAGAAACAATGCTCAGGTAGGCCGTGGCATTTAAACGATGCCCAATTGGCACTAAGGGGCCTAAAGTGTGCCAAGAAAACATCCCCCACACCATTACACCACCACCACCAGCCTGCACAGTGGTAACAAGGCATGATGGATCCATGTTCTCATTCTGTTTACGCCAAATTCTGACTCTACCATCTGAATGTCTCAACAGAAATCGAGACTCATCAGACCAGGCAACATTTTTCCAGTCTTCAACTGTCCAATTTTGGTGAGCTCGTGCAAATTGTAGCCTCTTTTTCCTATTTGTAGTGGAGATGAGTGGTACCCGGTGGGATCTTCTGCTGTTGTAGCCCATCCGCCTCGAGGTTGTGCATGTTGTGGCTTCACAAATGCTTTGCTGCATACCTCGGTTGTAACGAGTGGTTATTTCAGTCAAAGTTGCTCTTCTATCAGCTTGAATCAGTCGGCCCATTCTCCTCTGACCTCTAGCATCAACAAGGCATTTTCGCCCACAGGACTGCCGCATACTGGATGTTTTTCCCTTTTCACACCATTCTTTGTAAACTCTAGAAATGGTTGTGCGTGAAAATCCCAGTAACTGAGCAGATTGTGAAATACTCAGACCGGCCCGTCTGGCACCAACAACCATGCCACGCTCAAAATTGCTTAAATCACCTTTCTTTCCCATTCTGACATTCAGTTTGGAGTTCAGGAGATTGTCTTGACCAGGACCACACCCCTAAATGCATTGAAGCAACTGCCATGTGATTGGTTGATTAGATAATTGCATTAATGAGAAATTGAACAGGTGATTATTTTGGTTACTTTGTACTATGGATTCTTTAGGATAATTAATAAGATCAAGAATAAAAAATTTTAAAAAATTGTGACGCGTGTGTTGCTTGTTATTTGCTACATTTTCCATTGGCAGCCCAGAATGTGATTGTTACACTATAATAAAAAGACTGAAATGTGAAGTGAACTTCACCTTTATGTGACTTTAGTAAAATTGCTATACCTAAAGTAAATAAATGCCTAATTTGATCCAGTGTTACTCTGCACATGCTTTTTGATCATTACAAAAATAATGCAAAATGATTATATTTACTGTCTCTCTCTTGACTGTCTCATTTTGACTTGGTCTTGACTTAAACTCGACCACTTTTGACTTGACTTGGACTCGAAACGTCTTTGGACTCCGTCTCAACTAGTCCTGGACTTGGACTCAACAAAGGTGGACCAGCCAGTGCAATGTTGACAAAACCGGGCTAATGGTCACACTTCCTAGTTCTATTAAAAACTCTAGCTGCTGTGTTTTGGACCAGCTGCAGTTTATTTATTAAGTGAGCAGGGCAACCACCCAGTAGAGCATTACAATAATCTAGCCTTGAGGTCATGAACGCATGAACTAACTGTTCAGCATTTTGCATTGTGCCGTAATTTAGATATATTTTTAAGACAGAAAAATGCAGTTTTACAGATGCTAGAAACGTGGCTTTCAAAAGAAAGATTGGTATCAAAGAGCACACCCAGGTTCCTAACTAACAACGAGGATTTGACAAAGCAGCCATCAAGTGTTAGACAGTATTCTAGGTTACTACGTGCAGAGGTTTTTTGACCAATAATTAAAAATCCTGTTTTTTCAGAGTTAAGTGAATTTGTAGGAAATTATTCAGCTATGCATTCCGTCAATCTTGTGAACTGGTAAGTTTCGTTAGGGCACAAAGAAATATAGAGCTGAGTATTGTCAGCATAACAATGAAAACTAAGCCCATGCTTCCTAATGATATCTCCTAAGGGTAGCATGTACAGGGTGAAAAGTAATGGTCCTAGCACTGAGCCTTGCGGTACTCCACACTGAACTTGTGATCGGTATGACATCTCTACATTTACTGCTACTAACTGATAACGGTCAGATAAGTATGATTTAAACCATGCCAATGCAATTCCACTAATGCCAACATAATTTAAGAGTCTATTCAAAAGAATGTTGTGGTCGATAGTATCAAATGCAGCGAGTAACACTAATAGCAAGATACAACCACTACCGGATAGGAGCAAATCATTTGTAACTCTAATGAGAGCAGTCTCAGTACTATGATACGGTCTAAATCCTGACTGGAAATCCTCAGATATAATTTCTTTATAATACCTTTTCTAGTATTTTTGACAGAAAGGGTAGATTTGAGATTGGCCTGTAATTGACTAATTCTGTAGGATCAAGTTGCGTTTTTTTAATAAGTGGTTTAATAATAGCCAGCTTAAAGGTTTTCGGTACATATCCTGTTGTGGGCTGTATTTGAGTATAGAAGCGTGACAGGAGACAGGGAGCTGTTCAACTCCACATGCATTGTCATCATCCAGTTGTACTGAATCTCGTGATATATACAAGAGGTATTAAATGTGGTCTTTCTGAAATAAACAGAATAAAAATATACATCAGTGTATGTCTAATAACATTGATTTACATAAACATAAACACTAACTTAATACTGACATGTTATACCAATGTCACAGAGAGGGAATTAACAGCAGCGAACCTATGCACGCAAATTACCATATATAGCTCTCATATTATAACATAGCACAAGGTAAAGTTCGAATATTTAACAACAACATAATGAACATGCATCACTTATATTGTGTATAATTAAATAAACTTCCATTCAATCACGCACATTAACACCTGCAGAAATGGCGGAGCGAACGGCTGGTGAAAGTGAAAGTAAACACAATAGCGGAATAGCGGAAACTAACGTCCCCTAGCGGCATACACAATAAGACGTTTTATAATAAAAGTCCTTCCCGTTTACTCATATAGGGAATTTAGAACAGGGCTCTGGGAAGCTGCAGATCCATAATCATCACCACCATGTCCGCAGTTAAATCTTGGGTTTCTCGCTGCCACTTCTGGCAAATCTGGAGACTTGGGAGGTAATGCCGGATATAGTATGCCCAGAAGTGGTCAACAATGGTTTGAGAATGATGCCAGCGGTTCAGGAGTGTAGAATACCTTGGGGAGTGAGGCATCTCACCGCCCCATAAGCAGCATGTTAGGGGTAACCGGGTTTATATCTGCCACATCGGATGAGACATATCCCAATGGTTTGCTGTTGAAGATGCCCTCTACTTCAATCAGTACCGTGCGTTCCTCTGGAACAAACTGGCTCCCAACAACGACCCGCAGGGCAGACTTTACTGATCTGATCTCCCTTTTCCATGCACCTTCGAAGTGTGGTGCGGCGGGAGGATTCCTCTTAAAGTTGATCTGATAACCAGCCAGCAACTCAGTTGCAGTTTGTGTTCCATTACTTTAAAGGCTTCCCTTAGCTCGGTCTCAGCTTCCCTGATCCGAGAAGACTTCAGATGGGGTTCCTCTGCGGGCTATAAAGGTGTGCCAACAAAAATGCATCCGTATCAATGCTGTTGAGGAGGTCAAGGTGAATACATCTGGTCGTCAGACACTTGAAGATGACTCCCCATCGCTTTTCAGTGCGACGACCAATCTTCACAATGAAGAGACCAAAGCAGTCAACTCCAATTAAGAAAAAAGGCGGTTGGTACAGTCGCAGGCAAGCTAAAGGTAATTCAGCCATGATAGGCACAGTCGGCTTGGCTCTCCACTTCTGACACTCCACGCACTCTCTCTGATGTTGCCATACTACCCTCTGATGCATCACCGGACACATGCAAGCTAAATTTTGATGTCTCCACATCAAAGTTCGAAGACATGTAGCATTTGGGAAGCTTGATCTTGCCGAGGTCAGGCAACTCCTCCTCCCACATTTTCCACTTCTCTAGCAAGTCTTTGGGAAGGTTCGGATCATCCTAATTCCTTGGTTTGGCCCAGAGTTTCTGGACAAGAATCTTGGCCCGTGTGGTAAAGGGAATGATAAACCCTAGGGGGTCATATTGTGACACCAAGACCTTAAAGATGTGTCTCATCTTTGGGGGGTGCTCTCCCATTGCACGAGGCCGGTAGCCCAGATGATCTTCTAGACAGTGCCACATCAAACCCAGAGCCGGTTCCAGAGGATCCATATTATACTGCTGCAACCACAGTTCAATGCTCTCTGAACGAGTAGTTGAAGGTAAGTGCTGGATGACTGAAGGGACATTAGAAGCCCAGCTCTATGGACTGCAGCACTTCTTCATTTCCGGGCTGCTGGCTGCGAACATGTGTCTGTAGAGCAAAGGTGGCGCAGCAGGGACTGCAGGTCATCCCAAAAGGCAAGACTTGCCACTCGTAGATGTCAGACGCATATTCCTCCAAATAAACCTCAGCAGGGGTTTGTCTTCGGGTCTCCTGGTGAAACATGCCGCATATGTCACCACTAATGGCAACCTAATGGGACCAGGAAGCAGCTGCTGGTTAAGGGAGACACCCAAATGCAAGAAGGAGCAGTTAAAAACCAGCCAGTCTTTGCCATTGTGGCGTACAAGGTGATGTGGTATGAACCATGACTGGGCTGCAGATTCTCTGGTGGCACCTTGACAACGTACCCTGAATCGAGGAGTTTCTGTATTTCAGCTTCATACACTTTAGCTTTCTCTGTGTCTTTTCTGAGACGCTTCTCAGTGTTCCTGAAGCTGAACAAGACTGACTCCTTGGTTCCTCTCAAAGGTGGGCCATCCAGGGCACGAAGGAGTGGAGTAGCGTAATGCCAAATACCATTAACTTCCACACGTTGTGTTCTGGTCTCCAGCATATTCACAGCCGCTTGATCCTGTTTTGATCATGTTACCAGCTTTTCACTGCGGTATGGGAAGACATCCAGTTGCCACAGTCTCTCAACATGTTGGTAGACAGGATCTCGAATTGGGGTAAGGGAAGTGAATAAGCACTGTGGTACCTGATGTGGGAGAAGTCCATTTGGTCCCTGGAGAACCCAACCGAGCTGCGTACGTATAGCTGCTGGTCCACCAGCTGGTCCTAGTCTGATGGGCTCCTTCCCTGTGATCAGGTTTGGGTAGTCAGACCCAATTAGGAGAAGGGGCTGCACCTTATCAAAGGATGGAAGAGAAATCCCTCTGAGGTTGTAATAGCATCGTACTCTGGCCTGTGGTCGAACAGGATGTGTAGTATCAGGAGAGTAATGTTGGCTCTGTTGCTCCATATCACCGTAATGAGTGTAGCGATCTGGCTCGAAGGACCTTCTGTTGCGGACTGTATTTGAGTATAGGTAGTCGAATGCTTATCCACTACAGGGCTCCGGTAAGAAACGTGACAGGAGACAGGGAACTTTTCAACTCTTTATATAATGTATTGTCCACATGCATTGTCATCATCCAGTTGTACTGAATCTTGTGATATATACAAGAGGTATTAAATGTGGACTTCCTGAAATAAACAGAATAAAAATATACATCAGTGTATGTCTAATAACTTTGATTTACATAAACATAAACACTAACTTAACCCCCTGAACCCGAAAAACGCGCCCATGCATTTTGCTGGATTTTTCTTCATGACAGTGTAAAACAACTAAAAATACTCCGTCATTTTTTGGCCTCACAGATATGAACGATATGTCTTTACAAAGCATAAAGTATCTACTTTTATTTATGTACACTCAAAATAAAAACTAAATGTTGTGTTTTTCGCTAAATTAAGAAAACAAACAGGATGCGCATTCTCCCGTCTGTCTCCCTGTGATGTCCACTCTGAAATCCGTGGGAAAATGAACTCAGAAATCAGAGAAAACTTGCCACACAGACAAGACAGATATCTCTTTATAAAGCTTGGAATGTCTACTTATAAATGAAGTCATTTATATAAAAAACAATTATTCTCTGTTTGTGTAATCAGCGAAAACAGCGAGAGGTCAAGTTTCTCAAGCAGCTGCTCATTATCGATAATGTGACCACACCCAAGCGCGCGCAAAATTATTCACATGCAAATCGTCCATTAGGAAGGAACGCGAACCTGTAAACGCCCCCAATCACCACAAAACAAAGAATCGTTCTTGAGGGGTGGACTCATTTAAAGTAATGTAATCGTCAGGCACATCTAGGTTATGATCTGTAATCATATCATTAACAATAAGCGCTTTTGAGGGAAGGGATTGAATATTCAGCAACCTGAGCTTTATCATTTGTTCATCTGTATTATATCTGTTTTTTATTTGTTGAACATCAACTACATTTTTATAGACTATTGTCTGCTATATTTGCTTCTTATTAATTAAATTCATGCAATTGGCTGATGAAACATTGATTAAAATTAAGATACAATTTATACAAAACGAAATTCACTTTAACCCTATGAGCGCGCTGCACGTTTTGCTGGATTTTTCTTCATGACAGTGTAGAACAACTAAAAATACTCCGTCATTTTTGGCCTCACAGACATGAACGATATGTCTTTACAAAGCTTAAAGTGTCTACTTTTATTTATGTACACTCAAAATAAAAACTAAATGTTTTGCTTTTCGCTAAATAAAGAAAACAAACAGGATGCCCATTCTCCCGTCTGTCTCCCTGTGATGTCCACTCTGAAATACGTCTGAAAATGAAAATGTAACTCAGTGAATACTTGCCACACAGACATGACAGATATCTCTTTATAAATCATGGAGTGTCTACTTTTAAATTAAGTAATTTATATAAAAAACAAATATTATCTTTTTATGTAATCCATATGAAAACAGCAATAGCTACAGTTCCTCCAGCGGAACCTCATTATCTTTAATGTGACTACACCCATGCGAACCTGTAAACGTCCCCCATCACCTCAAAACAAAGCATCATCATCATCATTCTTCTGATTTTCTTCGAGTTTGGAAGACACGCTGTAAGTTTACCTTGGATTTACCTCAGAAGAAACAGAACGCGATTTTAACATGAGAATTATTAAGGTAAAACATTCTTCTCACAAAACATTCTTCTAGTGTTATTGATGCATAAACTTCACATTGTAGGCTACTAGTTGAACTATTGCCAGACTAAAATGTATGAAATCAACGGAAACATGTTGAAATATGAAATAGATTGTAACACTCTTATTTTTAAAATTCATAATTCACATCTTGTTAGAGCATTTCAGCTCAACCACAACATGTTTGAGTTCAATCAGAAATAAAGTCCATTTCTCACCACTCCCAAATAATCAGGTAAGAAGTGAGTATCTTACCGTATTCCAAAAGTTCAATAAAAATCCACAAATAGAAGTTCAACATACAGGTGTCCCAAACCATAACCAAACGTCAGTCCAAATAATCAAAGGTGTAGAAAAAGATCAAATCATAATCCAGATGAAGTGTCCTTGTTGTAGTGATGTTACATATGACACTGAAGCTTCGATGTGCATATCGCGCATGCAACACAATTTCTAGTGAAGCTCCGTATCGGGGTGTGTATTGGTTTCCCAGAGTCACGTGATCAATGACAAATGCGCGTTTCACTTTGCGTGTCAGAAGGTTCGAACCCCGGATCTTACTTATCGAGTCCCTGTTGGCTCATTCTGGTTGATGGGTTTGTGAGGAGAGTGCTGTACTTTGAAAGTTAATCAATACATTACATTTAGATAACCAACATTTATTTGTCACTATTTATCATCTTTTGTTGTTGTTGTGTCTTTTTATTTTGGTAAAATCTTTGCACTTTTGTTGTTTTTTATGTAATTTGGTGTTGGTATTTAGGGTTAGGGTGGGATTAGGGGAGAGAGGATAGGGTGTTGGTGTTTGGTGTTTGAAGGGTTTGTATTTAGAGCAATGGCAACAGGCAAAAAAAGAAAGACTTCCCCTATTTGGGAATATTTTGATTTTATAGCTTCCAATGTAAAAATATATATATACAGTACTGTGCGAAAGTCTTAGGCACGTTGGTATTTTCACACGAAAAATGTTTTTAAGCCAGTTATTTATATCTTTTACTGTAGTGTATCAGTAGGAAATATCAGTTTACATTTCCAAACATTCATTTTGCAATTAATTGTAATAATCCAGTGAGATTTTTTTTTTTTTTTTTTTATGCACAAGAAGTCTGATAGCAGCCGGTATGATCTGATCTCACCATCCTCGAGTCTGTCTGTGATTACATGAAGAAACAGAAAAAACTGAGACAGACTAAATCCAGAAGAACTGAGGCAACGTCTCCCAGACACTTGAGGAAACCTACCTGCAAAACTACAGTACTGTGAAAAGTTTAGGCACTTGTCAGAATGCTTTAAAGTGAGAATGCTGTCAAAAATAATAACATAAATAGCTTTTATTTATGAATTAACTTCTATTAACTAAATCAAATCGATATTTGGGGTGACTACCCTTTGCGTTTAAAACGGCTTTTGTCACCTGCATCTATTCATGTAGTTTTGCAGGAAGGTTTCTTCAAGTGTCTTGGAGACGTTGCCACAGTTCTTCTGGATTTAGTCTATCTCAGTTTTTTATGTTTCTTCATGTAATCACAGACAGACTCAATGAAGATGAGATCAGATCTCCATGTGGAGCATAGAGACTCTTTATGCATACAAAAATCTCACTGGATTATTAAAATTAATGGCAATTAATTTATAAATGTAAACTGATATTTCCTACTGACACACTACAGCAAAAGATATAAATAACTGGCTTAAACCCACTTTTTGTGTGTAAAAATACTAGCAAGCCTAAGACTTTTGCACAGTACTGTATATATTTAAAATTGTACGTATTTTATTCTTATATGTAATTTCTTACTTTCATATAACTTTTTTCAGAAAGTGAGATGCTTAGTGTGTGACAAGGAGCTTGTGTATGGAAACAGCACATCATCCATGCTAAGGCATTTCTGAGCTTTACATGAGACTGCACAGCCCCAGAACAATCCTACAAGCACACAAAGTAGTACTGTTGCTTCATGATTTTTATTCATAATTGTGAATGCATTATCATGATTTCAATTAATATATGTATATTATATGTATATTATGAACTTCTTTTATTATAGCATCTCGCAAGCAAATGGTTGAAATGGCATTAACATGGTCATAAAAGACTCTCAGCCATTTACAGTAATTGAGGATGAGGGTTTCAGGGGCCTCATCCATGCCCTTGATCCTTCCTATATAATCCCAACCAGACAGGTAGTATAGCAGAGGTCGATTTTGATGTATAATCTATATAATATATCTGTATCTATAATAATATAATTTTACAATTAATTTTTTGTGAACTCAAAAAGGCTTTAAAGAAAATGGTGGCTTCAAAATAAGAGGAAGCAAAGAGGAAGGCCAAGGCTAACATGGAAAAAGCAACTGCTGTGTCTCTAACATCGGATATGTGGACTTCAATCAACATGGACGCATATATTGCAATAACCTGCCATTACATTGATGACAGTGATAAGCTGAATACAGTGTTGTTGGATGTTGAGAAGTTCCCAAACAGGCACACAGCGGAAAATATGGCTCTGGAATAATGTCATGATTGAATGGGCATTCAAGGACAAAGTGAAGTGTCTTGTCACAGATGCAGCAGCAAACATGATTGCTTGTGCAAGAATTCTGTAAGTGAGACATACAGTTTGCATTGCACATGCACTTAACACCATGGTTAAAAAGTATTTTGATCAGGTACCAGCTCTGTGTGACATTCGGAACAAAGCAAAAAAAGTGGTTACCTATTTTCGAAGCAGCACCTCTGCCAAAGAAATGTTGACCCAGGTGCAACAAGAGATGAACAGGCCAGTTCTTAAACTGGTGAATGAAGTGGAAACACGTTGGAACAGTACTTTTCACATGCTTCAGCGGCTGCATGAGGAAAGGCAAACTGTGGGAGCATCCCGTGCCTCACTTAAAACTGATATAGCACCACTTCATGCACAGGACTATGAAGCCATACATCAAATTCTGTGTGTTCTCGCCCCATTCCACCTGGCCACTATAGAGCTGTCCGAGGAAAAACGACTCCAAAGTAATTCCTTTGCTAAAAATGATTCACCATTCATTACAGGCTGAACAAATTAGGTTTTTATTTTTATTTATTTACAATACTCATTAGCAAATGTAGATTTTTTTTTTTTTTTGCACAGAGAAAATAATTTTGTATTTCATAGGTTAACCATGGACATCACAAAGGAATTAACAGAAAACCTCATCAGGCGTCTAAGAGAACACATCTGGAATATGGAGTCGCTCAGCATAATGACCATGGCAACTCTGCTGGACCTTGGGTTTCCTTAACCCAACTAAAATGACAGAGGCTGTCAAACGGCTAAAAGCAGAATGTGGCAATGTCATCAGGGCCGAAGAAGAAACACCATCCACATCATCAAGCACTCAGTCAACAGAAGCACTAGCATCAACCCAACAGCCCAACAGGAAGTACTGTCTAAGATGAGAAATAGACTCAGCCCCAACACTGTGAAACAGCTTTTATTTCTTAATGAAAATAATTAAAAACTTTATCACTTTTCTATCATTCCAACAGTTACACAAGCACTATCACTGCCAAGTGTCATAAGCACATTTAATAACAGATGATCCTATCACACAATGTCATTATTCACTATGTGTGTGGAGAGAGTAGGCCTACATTAGATCTTATTGAATCATATTAGCTCATATTATATTTTATTGTCACACTTTAATGGGTAAATGAATTGAATGGACAAATTAAACACAAACGTGTAAGGCTTTTATTTGTACGCATAGCATTAAAACGATGGAGTGTGTTGTGGTTGCTTCATCTGACAGAGCTTCTTCCACAGGATTCTGGTTGCTTTATTTTAAATAAGCACCAGATGGCGCTGTTCTCGGCACTCTCAAAGCTTCGAATCTTTTCCCGAAACAGTCAGGGGAAAGCCTCAGTGCTTCATGAGGCTTCATTTACCCATCCCTACCTTGTTGTTTGACGAATGAGGCCGAAAGAAAACCCTCTGAACAAATATGCACAAACACAAATCAAAATATGCAATTGAACACATAAACATAGAATTACAAAACATATACAACTTACATTGAGCTGTAGAACCAACCAGATTCCTTATAATAGGGTTTCATGCATCACCAAGTTGAGCAAACACTCAAAGCCATGCCAGTACCTCTGCTAAACATTCTTCTTCTTCTTTTGTCTTTATTATATATATATATATATATATATATATATATATATATATATATATATATATATATATATATATATATATAGAAACCTCCCTAGTTCCCCCTTGAGATGGGGAGAAGCATTACAGCACAAGACATGAAACAGCTTTTCAGAACTGTTACAAGGTAGGCAACCTTTCAATGCTAAATTTAGGGATGGGCAGACCGAGGCTTCGTGAAGCACTGAAACAGTTGAAGCAAATGTGCCATAGTGTGTCGAAGCTTCGAAACAATCCGACACCCATATCTACGGCGACACCTAGTGGTCACTTGCATGTGTTGATCTGAAATAACCTTGACAATGATCCATGTAAAAACAATAGTTTTTAACATCTGTCTGACAGCTACATGATCTTGGTTTTCTAACCTGTAGCCGCCTCATTGTGAATAACTATATATTTTTTTTTGTCATGAAAAATGAAGATTAATAAAATAAATAAAGCCACAATGTGTCACATTTGTTACATAACATTTTTATTCAAAAATATCAATTGCTCTGCTGTTGAAGGATTAGCCGACTTTTTTTTTTACATATAATTTCTCCAGCCTTTGAAAAAATCCTCTCACAAGGGACACTTGTTGCTGGCATGCAAAAATATTTTTTAGCAAGTACATACAAATGAGCAGTGTCAGTAGCAGGCCTAGGTACAGGGGGAATGTTACCATCCTCAGCACTCTCCAAAATGGCAGGATGAGTGCTCCTCAAATGGTGCATCATGGATGATGTATTGTTGCAGAAGGCTAGCTGTCTATCACAATACACACATCTCACTTTATTTGGTGTTTCCAAATAGAAATGCTCCCACACCACAAATGTACGGCATCTCTTACGTGGAGCCTCCATTTGTATTTATTCTATTAATATATCTATCTATATATCACCTATGAATCTATATCTATATAATTCTATATCTCTAACTTGTCACTATCTAACTTAGCCTATATGAATGTGTCACTATATCTATCCTAACTATCTGTCACTGTCTTTACCTATCAGTCAATATATCTAATTTAAATCTAGCCTAAATATAACTAACCAAAGCGCACTATAAATCTCACTTATATCACAAAATCACTGCTATCACAAAATTTCTCTCCTCTCACAAAAACCCACGATGTGAAGATGGATTAACTTCACTTTTAAACTGTGGGGAATTAGGTTCATACAGATGTGTGACTGTGTGGTTTGTTCCCACCCCTTTCAATCAAACGCAGTTTCGACAGGTGCCACCTGATGAAACACTTCGAAGCTTCATTTAGCCGTAGTCACGTGACATGGGTGTTTTGAATCACAGTTCGGAGCAGTGTTTCGAAACATCTGCGCTTCGGGATCTCGACAAAGCTTCGAAACGTCAGTTTCGCGTCAGCCATCCCTAGCTAAATTAAGATACACGTACGACATGAGGATATTTATATATTCTATAATATTAAACACAGCATGATATAAAAGTAGGGTTGCCAACTGTCCCATATTAGCCGGGACGTTCTGTTTATTTGGCCTAAATGTCTCGTACGTGACCTCGTCTTGTGTATTGACTACTGCACTGATCTAACCACTGTCTAAGGGGCTGTACACATATGTTGCATCTTTTGCATTCTCAAGTTTGTTATTTTAAATGTAGAGAGCAACGCCTCCGTGACGCTCAATGCGGTGCGGCACGCTTGTTTTTCCCAAGTGCGTCTATGCGCAACAAGATGAAAAAGCAACAGCAGACGTGGCAGGAACATCTGTTTGTGTATGCATTTGTAGATTATATTGCAAACAAATCATTATGACATTGTGAATTCTTACTGACCCCCAACTTTTGAACGCCAGTGTATAATGCTACAAAAGCTTTAGATGGTTTGTGTGTAACAATTGACATTCATTTCTATGATGTTAAAATTCTTTTTAGGATTAAATTGTGCATTAATAGGTTGAGCAAAACAAATGTTTTTATATCTTTTTTTTTCACAAACCACGCATAAACGTAATTTTCTCAAAACTACAAACTTTTACATACATGCTGCACACATATTATTGTAGCGGAGTTTGTGCTGAATACAGTGTAATCAGACTTTAGCCATGAAAATGTTACAAGTAACAGAAATAAGCTCAAATGTCAGGGCATGTCAAAACACCTCCAGGGCCCAGAAAACAGCTCAGAAAGGCTTTCTACAAAAAAAAAAAACTTAACGAAGTGGTCAAAATCATGTCTGACCCACTGTCTTCTGACATATTGCACATTTTATGATGTATCCTTTCTTACTCATGCTGTTCACTTTTCATAATCAACATAAATTAAATTAAAAAATAACATTAGGCTATAATATTTAAACATAAATATGAAACACATCTGAGCAGAAATTTGCGAACAAAAGCTTTATTGATGTGACACTAGGCTATTTTACAGTAAACACTTCATACCAAAGAAATCTTGTCTAAACAGTCTTACATCTATGACATTTTATGTTGCAGCAGGATTCATATTTAAACAGTCTTTTGCGGTTTAATATTCACAGAAACTAACAGAATAAACTTACCTTACAATTATCGGCCGAATCCGTTGCTGTTTGAAATTGAACAGCTTTTCTTCTGTGGTAAATTATTCCAGGATTATTCCTCACCTAGTCTCAAAACGATGTAAAGTACATGCTCTAATCTTGTTTTTTCTAGTTGATGTGGGCGTTGACTCTGTTCTCATGGATCGCGTCAGTATTTGACTGAACGCGTGCTCTGTGGGCGTGGCTGCATTAGTGGATAATGAGACAATCGCAAATGACTGACATCTCTTGCTTTTCAAACAGATTACATAAACAGAGAATATTTGTTTTCAGTTTGATTTACATTATTTAAAACCTGTCATTTTACGCGCCTTTTATGAGTCCATCAACCAACTCGGGTGATTTGGATTAGTCAACAAACTCAGTAAGCCATGTCATCATCTCCTGTATTGTCACTTGCACTGCCTGTCACATGTTTAGTATAACCTTCTCTGTCAGCGAAGAGGGCTCCAGGACAGGAAGGAGATGGACTGGCTTAACCAACCGCCTGCTAGCGGTCTCATGTCACAGAAGTCAGAGAAATCCCAACTGTTACGTCCTAAGACGTATTTTATTTGATTGTTCTATGTGCTTTGCAGTGTGTTTCGTTTTCTTTTGTTTTTGTCTTTCTCCATGTCTACTGCTACCATGCTAATGGAGGTGATTGGGATCACCTGTTGCTGATTTGCTGCCCATTAACCTCAGCTCCACTGATTGTCTGCAGCCAGGAGAAAACCAGCATATAAAGCCAGCACTATCTCACAGCAAGCAGAGAGAGAGAGAGGGTTGCAGATGCTAACTTGCCACATGGACTTCTTTTTACTTGCTCCAGATAGCTACATTCTGTTTTGTTGTTGACAACTGCTAACCATTGATGCAACTGTGGATGTAGTTGAAGACTTATAGAATTTTATTAGAATTTAAGATTTGAAAAAAAGACTTTATTCTTTTAAGGAAACCTGTAGGGAGGTGGGTGCCATGGGAGGGGTTGCTGTAATTTATAGTAATATCTTCAGTATTCTCAGAAGTCTAGTGTCAAATATAATTCTTTTGAAGTTTTTGTGCTTTACGTAAACATAACCTATATACTAAGAAATTACAGTTATTTTAAATGTATAGCGCAGCTTTTTAATGAGGCAGCAACATATTATAGATAGGGCAGAACAAGAAAGGCTATTAATAATCTGTCATAGCGCAAAAGTATTATATTACGAGCGGCTCCAATACAGCGCGGCACAAAGCGTGTATGCGCATCCCGTGCGCAGGATGATGCGCTTGAAGCAACATGGAGTCACAGCGCAGCGCTCCGAGATATCAACACGTAATGTATCTGTCTATGCAATATTTTATTGAGCCGTTTCTTTTAACAGTTTAACATTTCAGTTACCGTGTGTGAAGAACAATACAATCTCTAGTCCAGTGTTGTGATCTAACAGACACCCGGTAGAAAGTAACACGATTTATAGCAATAAACTCCAGCAAGATAAAGTCATTTTATGTGAAACCATAGACCGTTATCTACAGATCAAGCTTAATAACAGGAACATTGAATCGTTTTTGAGAGTTTCATCGTGTTGACTGTCGTAACTGAACGCAACACACAGTTTAAAGCTGAATGGAGAATGACTGACAGACGCAGAGGGAAGCATTCACGTGAACTTTAATTTAATGACTTAAATATTCATCTGTACATCACATTAAGCTATGGAATGGCTTCAGAACACTTATAATATAGTGCACAAATGTTGATGATGCTTTATAATGTTTTTGTGGGGCACTGAGGCTTAACAATAACACAGAATATTATACGCACAGTATCGGATTTGGATCGGTCATGTCTGACCGATACCCGATCCGGCAAATAATGGCGGATCAGAGCCGATACCGATACTGAGTATCGGATCGGTGCATCCCTAGCTTAAACAAGATCAAAGAAAACGGTGTGGTACAACGAGCACACTCAGACCCTTAAAACAGCAGCCAGAAAAATGGAGCGCAGCTGGAAGAAAACAAAACTGGAGGTTTTTCGCATTTTGTGAAAAGAAAGCATGATTATGTAAAGAAAGGCCATAAAAACTGCTAGATCTGCTTATTTCTTGACTCTCTTAGAAGAAAACAATCACAACGCTAGGTATTTATTTGATACAGTGGCTAAATAAACAAAAAATAAAGCTTCAACTTCTGACGTTTGCAAACAGCACATCAGTAATGACTTCATGAACTTCTTTACGTGCAAGATTGATAATATTAGGGAGAAAATTATAACTATGCAACCATCTACTACACTATTGCATCAGACAGTGCATTGTAGTGTCACTGAGGAAAAATTCCACTCATTCACTGCTATAGGAGAGGAAGAATTGGCTACACTCCTTAAACCATCTAAATCAACAACATGTATGCTCGACCCTATACCGACTAAGCTACTGAAAGAGATGCTTCCAGAGGTCATAGATCCTCTTCTTAATGTCATTAATTCATCCTTGTCATTAGGATATAAACCGAAAATCTTTAATCAGGCTATTATTAAACCTCTTATTAAAAAAACGCAACTTGATCCTACAGAATTAGTCAATTACAGGCCAATCTCAAATCTACCCTTTCTGTCAAAAATACTAGAAAAGGCAGTATCCTCACAACTATGCTCATTTTTAGAAATAAATGATATCTGTGAGGATTTCCAGTCAGGATATAGACCGTATCATAGTACTGAGACTGCTCTCATTAGAGTTACAAATGATTTGCTCTTATCATCCGATCATGGTAGTATCTCGCTATTAGTGTTACTCCATCTTAGCGCTGCATTCGATACTATCGACCACAACATTCTTTTGAATAGACTCTCAAATTATGTTGGCATTAGTGGAATTGCATTGGCATGGTTTAAATCATACTTATCTGACCGCTATCAGTTTGTAGCAGTAAATGAAGAGATGTCACACCCATCACAAGTTCAGTATGGAGTACCGCAGGGCTCAGTGCTAGGACCGTTGCTTTGCTAGAACATTAGATGGCTCCGGTAAGACCAGAGGTGGTGGATTGTGCATTTACATTAACAAAGCTTGGTGCACAAACTCTGCTATTGTTGGGAGACATTGTTCAGCTAACCTTGAGTTTCTCATGGTTAAATGTAGACCGTTTTATCTACCGCGGGAGTTCACTTCCACCATTATAACTGCAGCCTATATTCCCCCGGATGCTGATGCTAAGCTTGCTATGAAAGAACTTCACGCAGCCATCAGTAAACAACAGACTGTTCACCCGGAAGCTGCGTTTATTGTTGCTGGTGATTTTAATCATTCAAACTTAAAGTCAGTGCTACCGAAATTTCACCAGCATGTTTCCTGTCACACCAGAGGAAACAAAACTTTAGACCATGTTTACACAAACATGGCTGGAGCTTACGTTGCGACACCCCTCCCCCACCTGGGACAGTCAGATCACCTTTCTTTGTTCCTCACCCCCAAATATGCACCCCTCATCAACCGTGTGAAGCCATCAGTGAAGACCATCAAGGTGTGGCCTGAGGGGGCAGATTTCATACTCCAGGAAAGGTTTCTACACACAGACTGGAGTATGTTTGCTTCCCAAGCCACCAATGGCTCTCACACAGACATTGACTGCTACACCTCTTTTGTACTGGATTATATCAATACCACCACTGACAGTGTTACAACCCAGAAGCAGATCACCACATACCCTAATCAGAAGCCATGGATGAACAGGGAAGTGCGACTCCTGTTGAAGACACGCAATGCTGCCTTCAGATCAGGAGATGCACAAGCCTACAGCACATCCAGAGCAAACCTGAAGAGGGGCATCAAAGAGGCCAAGCACTGCTACAAGCTAAAGATAGAGGGACACTTTTCCAACTTTGACCCTCGACGCATGTGGCAGGGCATTCAGGCCATCAGTGACTACAAACCCACCCACTCCACCCCTGCAGCCACTGATATCAACTTCCTGAACGAGCTAAATTACTTTTATGCTCGCTTTGAAAGGGACAACAGAGAAACTGCCACCAAGGCCAAACCCTCAGCTGACCACTCGCCAATCACACTCTCCTCCACAGATGTCTGCAATGCACTGTGCCAAATCAGCCCGCACAAGGCTGCTGGACCAGACAACATCCCTGGATGCGTACTCAGGGCATGTGCAGAGCAGCTCGCTGGGGTTTTTACAGACATTTTCAACTTGTCTCTTGCCCAAGCAACTGTACTAACATGCTTTAAATGCACTTCCATTGTGCCAGTGCCAAAACACTCTAGCCCGATGTGCCTTAACGACTACCGCCCTGTAGCACTCACACCCATCGTTATGAAGTGCTTTGAGCGGCTGGTCTTGGCACATCTAAAAGGCTCTCTACTATCCACATTGGACTCACACCAGTTTGCCTACCGTAGCAATAGGAGCACAGAGGATGCAGTTTCCTTGGCACTGCACTCTGTGCTCACACATCTGGACAATAAGAACACGTATGCACGTATGCTGTTTGTTGACTTCAGCTCAGCATTCAACACTGTTATCCCAACCAAGTTAATAGCCAAACTTGGAGACCTGGGCATCAACACCTTAATGTGCAACTGGATATTGGACTTCCTGACAAACAGACCCCAGAATGTTCGATCAGGCTCCACCTGCTCCACCTCCATCACACTTAATACTGGTGTACCACAGGGCTGTGTGCTAAGCCCATTTCTCTACTCCCTCTTCACCTCTGATTGCAAGCCTGTGTATGGATCTAATTCCATTGTCAAGTTAGCGGACGACACTACGGTGATTGGACTCATCAGCAACAACGATGAGACTGCCTATAGGGAGGAGATCCAGCACCTGGCCACATGGTGCACTGAAAATAATCTGCTCCTCAACACCACCAAAACGAAGGAACTCATTGTGGACTTCTGGAAAGAGTCAAGAGGAAAATACGACACCATCCACATCAATGGAATGGCTGTTGAGCGTGTCTCCAGTTTCAAGTTCCTGGGGATCCACATCTCAGCGGACATGTCCTGGACAACCAACACCTCCAGCCTGGTCAAGAAGGCTCACCAGCGTCTTTTCTTCCTGAGGACACTGAGGAAGTATCAGCTATCCTCGGCTATACTGGTGAACTTCTATCGCTGCGCAATAGAAAGCATCCTTAACAACTGTGTTACAGTATGGTATGGGAGCTGCTCTGTTGCAGAGCACAAGGCACTGCAGCGGGTGGTGAAAACCGCCCAGCGCATCACAGGGACTCCACTACCTGCCATCGACCACATCCAGAGGAAACGCTGTCTGCATCTCATTTGCACTATATCGTCCATTGCTATACTGCCCATCTTAGCCTAACATATCATTGTATACATCTATCTGTAAATTCTGTTTATAGTAATAGCCATCTGTATATTATATTCAGTACATATCTATCTGTAAATTCTGTTTATAGTAATAGCCATTTGTATATTATATTCATAGTACATATTAACCTGTACAATTCTATTTATAGTAATAGCCATCTTTATATATATTCAGTACATATTCATGTCCTGCACTTATGAAACCACTGTATATCCTGCACTTGCTGCTATTGCACTTCTGGTTAGACCTAAACTGCATTTCGTTGCCTTGTACCTGTACTTGTGTAATGACAATAAAGTTGAATCTAATCTAATAAGGCATTTTTACAATTTATTTGCCGAAATTAGTTATGATATTTATATAAGGGTTTATTTAAAATAGCAACATTTTATGTAAAATTCACATTAAAGAACATCTACATTTCTCAGTTTAATTCATGGTGAAAACATGAATGTACATAGTTTAGTGGAAGATTGCTGCCATCTACTGGAAAACAAACACTTTTGCTAGCTCTCAATGAATAGTTTGTGCATGAATGCTAGATGCAATTACTCTTGCTATTTGTGTTTAGGCTGTAATGTGGTGTAGGTTTAACCATCATCAGCCTTTAAAAAAAAAAAAAATATATATATATATATATATATAAACAACAACAACACACACACACACACACACAAATTTACATCAATGCATAATATAATACAATAACACAACAGTACCAGTGTTTCCACAACTTAGACAATGTGTAGTGCTAAACCTTGATACAAAAATCTTGAATAATAACTGAATAATTGGTAATGATGAATGTTATAAGTAAAATATTTGGGATTTAAAACAGCATAATGCAATGCAATTATGATTTCAAAGAGTATAGTGTGAATTCAGGTTGATTGGGACACTTTTTTTCTCAGTCATTTCAATGGCAAAAATTTTCGGAATCATTTGATTTTGTATCCAATACACACAATACTCAAATATCATTTCAAGTTTAGGCTATTGTCTGCTATATTTGCTTCTTA
This sequence comes from Rhinogobio ventralis, assembly GCA_039654625.1. Taxonomy (NCBI): domain Eukaryota; kingdom Metazoa; phylum Chordata; class Actinopteri; order Cypriniformes; family Gobionidae; genus Rhinogobio; species Rhinogobio ventralis. The sequence goes on from CM077194.1 coordinate 37,826,356, forward strand.
TTTATTAAATCCAGGCAATTGGCTAATTAAACATTGATTAAAATTAAGATACAATTTATACAAAACGAAATTCACTTAATGAAGTGGTCAAAATCATGTCTTACTCACTCCATGTCTCCCGATATATTGCACATCTTGTGATGTGTCCTTTCTTTTTTATGCTGTGCACTTTTCATAATCAACATAGATTTAATAAAAAAATAACATTAGGCATTTATTTAAATAATATATTATATAATCAATATGGACTTCCGGTTTTGGCGACAGCAAGATGGCAAGATGGTAGCATGAGAACGAGCTGCTCCCGACTAAGTGACGAATACCCTCCTACGGCTCCACCCCTCCCGCCCGGCCCCAGCAGCAGCCAATTTTCCGGGCCGCGCTGTGGAGGTGGTCGCAGGAAGGCGCCCCTGTCCACTCCCCAGCCCCGCAGCCCGCCTTACGCCAGGCTAGCGGCGCTCCTGACACGGACAGCTCAGGGATGGGCAGTTCTTTCAAGGAGATGGTAGCAGGGCCTCTCCTTCCCCCGGTGGAGGGCCGGGGGAGAATCTTGCAGCTGCTGGCCCCCGGGTCGGCAGCACCCTATATGTAGTAAGAACTAGCACCCATCCCTGAGCACCCAGAGACCGTGCACGGCAGTGTGCGCCGCCCCCGGGCCACGCCACTCTCGTCCCTCTCTGACGCCAGTCTCCTCTCAGAGCAGACCCCAGTGGAACGCACGTCCTTCCCTGGTCTACTCTGTCAGGAAGCGGCTGATGACCGTGCCCCCACACCGGGACGCTACGCCTCCCACGTCTGGGCCGGTCACGCCACCTCGCTGCCCCAACCGGGGTACGCCTGTGGTTCGCTTGTCCCCGCTGGTGCAGTTCTTGGGAGCCTGGCTAGAGCTTCCGGGACTGTCCCACTGGGTCGCAAAGACCATCAGGTTCAGCTATGCGATTCAGTTCGCTCAGGCTCCTCCCCGCTTCCGGGGAGTCCCCTATACCGTGGTGGGGCCCAATGCCTCAGTCATGTGTGCGGAGGTTGCTACCCTGCTGGCGAAGGGTGCGGTCGAGCCTGTCCCTCCAGCCGAAATGAAGTCCAGCTTCTACAGCCCTTACTTCATTGTACCCAAGAGAACCGGTGGGTTTTGACCGATCCTGGACCTGCGCATCCTGAACCGATCCCTTCACAGGCTTCCGTTCAGGATGTTGACAGCGAAACGCCTTTTCGAATGCATTTGTCTAGCAGATTGGTTTGCAGCAATCAACCTGAAGGACGCCTACTTCCATATCAGTACGCGGTCCTCCCATTCGGGCTAGCTCTGTCCCCTCGCATCTTTACAAAGATTGTCGAGGCAGCCCTTGTGCCACTCAGGCAACACGGGGTTCGCATCCTGAACTACCTCGACGACTGGCTCATACTGAGTCACTCTCGAGAGCAGGTGTGCGAACACAGAGACCTAGTGCTCCAGCACTTAGCCCGTCTGGGGCTTTGGGTCAACTGGGAGAAGAGCATACTCTGCCCCGTGCAGAGGATCTCTTTTCTCGGTATGGATATCGACTCGGTCGCCATGTGCGCGCAGCTTACGAGCGAGCGCGTGCAGTCACTGCTGACTTGCCTCCGTCAAATCGAGAGCAAGAGTGCGGTTCCACTGAAGTTATTTCAGAGGCTCCTGGGGCATATGGCATCTGCAGCCGCGGTAACGCCGCTCGGATTGCTTCATATGAGACCGCTTCAGCACTGGCTTCGCGATCGAGTCCCGAGATGGGCATGGCAGTCGGGCACGCTCCAGGTCCCAGTGACTCGGCAGACCTGCCTGCAGACCCTCACCCCGTGGTCGAAACAGGTCTACCTGCGCGTCGCCAAACTGTTCCCAAATCAGCTGGACCGTCTGGGGATGGAGTCTCCATTCCCCCGGAAGTGGCTGGAGCCAAGAGAGTTCATCAGCTGCACAGTTCAAATCTCCCGGGACGTGGCTCGAAGCGACCTCAGATGCTTCTGACTCCATAAAAGGAGGTGGCGGGTGAGTTGCGACATCCGGCGGGAGCGTAGACCACCTTGATGGTTGATGTACGCTACTGTGGCCGTGTTGTCTGAGCGGACTGGAACGTGTTGACCCTTGAGCAACGCCCGGAAGCGGTGCAGGGCGAACCGAACCGCAAGCAACTCGAGGCAATTGACATGCAGGCGACGCTGGGTTCCTGTCCAGGAGCCCGCGGCAGCACGTCCATTGCACATGGCACGTGGTGGAGGCATCTGTCGATACGACAACATGCCTGGAAACTCGTTCTAAGGGGACACCGGCCCGTAGAAAGCTGAGGTTCGACCACGGGGTGAGGGTCTGGAGGCAGGCCCGGGTCACTGGGACCCGGAGCGTGCCTGTCTGCCATGCCGACCTCGGGACTCGATCACGAAGCCAGTGCTGAAGCGGTCTCATATGAAGCAATCCGAGCGGCGTTACCGCGGCTGCAGATGCCATATGCCCCAGGAGCCTCTGAAAAAATTTGACGGAGGCAAGTCAGCAGTGACTGAGCGCGCTCGCTCGAAAGCTGCACGAACATGGCGACCGAGTCTATCTCAATACCGAGAAAAGAGATCCTCTGCACTGGGGAGAGTTTGCTCTTTTCCCGGTTGACCCGAAGGCCCAGTCGGGCTAAGTGGCGGAGTACCAAGTCTCTGTGTTCGCACACCTGCTCTCGAGAGTGACTCAGAATCAGCCAGTCGTCGAGGTAGTTCCTTGTGCTGCCTGAGTGGCACAAGGGCTGCCTCGACAATCTTTGTAAAGACGCGAGGGGACAGAGCTAGCCCGAAAGGGAGAACAGCGTACTGATATGCCCGCCCCTCGAAGGCAAACCGCAGGAACGGTCTGTGTCGAGGAAGGATGGAGACATGGAAGTACGCATCCTTCAGGTCGATCGCTGCAAACCAATCTGCTGGACGAACGCATTCGAAAAGGCGTTTGGCTGTCAACATCCTGAACGGAAGCCTGTGAAGGGATCGGTTCAGGACGCGCAGGTCCAGGATTGGTCGTAACCCACCGGTTTTCTTGGGTACAATGAAGTAAGGGCTGTAGGCCAGCAAGGTAGCAATCTCTGCACGCATGACAGGGGCATTGGGGCCCACCATGGTGAAGCGGACTCCCCGGAAGCGGGGAGGAGACCGAGCGAACTGAATCGCATAGCCGAACCTGATGGTCCTGGCGACCCAGCGGGACAACCTGGGAAACTCTAGCCAGGCTTCCAGGAAGTGCACCAGCGGGATCATAGGGACGACAGGCGTACCCTGGGTGGGGCAGCGAGGCGGCGTGACTGGCCCGGACGTTGCTGCAGGGGCTGAGCGGGAGGGGCGGGGGCCTTAGGAGGGTGCCCTCGGTGGCGAGCAGGCTGCGGCAACTGTGCCAGCGGGGTGAAGGCAGCAGCTGGCCGCCGGGGCAGTATATGTTTAATGGCCTCAGTCTGCTTCTGGGCGTTGAGAACTGCTGGGCGAAGCTCTCAACCGCGCCGCCGAAAAGGCCATCCTGGGATATCGGACAGGTTTAGCCACAGGTGTCTCTCCTGGAGACTGCTGTGGACATCACCTGACCCAGCGAGCATGCGGTCACCTTCATCGCCCGTAGGGCAAGGTCGGTGGCGGCACTCAACTCATCCATGAGGGCGGGGTCAGCTCTGCCCTCGTGCATGTCCTTGAGCATCCTGGCCTGGTAGACCTGGAGGATGGCCATGGCATGCAAAGAGGCGGCGGCCTGCCCCGCGGCTCTGTAGGATTTCGCCACCAAGGTTGATGTGAACCTACAGGCTTTGAAGGGGTGCTTTGGGTCACCGCGCCAGGCCGAGGCGCTCTGCAGACACAGTTGCATCACAACAGAGCGCTCAACCGGGGGAACCCCAGTGTACCCTTTAGCCACGGCCCCGTCAAGGGCAGAGAAGGCGGAGGAGGCCACCGAACGGTCACGGGAAGACAGCGGGGACTTCCAGGACCGCGTGATCTCCTCGGGGAAGAAAGGCACCGGGGGCGGTGTCTGACGGACGTCAGAGCGCGAGACAGCATGGCTGTCAGCTCCGGGTCCGACTCGGACAATGCTGGCACACCCGAGGGCGGCAGCACAGCCGAATCATCATCTTCGGAGGACTCTAGCCCACCTTGTGATGCGGCGACCGACATCGCATCGTCCTCTGGAGCCCCAAACGAAACACGCGGGGGGGCAGGAGCCAGGCCCGCTGTTTCAGTTCGAGGACTCGCGGGTTGCGGAGCGCAAGAGGGGGGTGTGGCCCGAGGAACTAGCGTCGAGGCTTTGTTCCACACCGTCACCCTCAGGTCACCCTGACCACCAGCCAAAGTACCGCCTCTCGCGGAGACGGTAGATTGGGGTTTGGTAGAGGGGACTCTCACTTCTTTACGAAGCTCATCGAGTCTTGACCGCAGCACCGCAATGGTCATGTTTCCGCAGTGAGAACATGACGCATCCAGGCACGTCAGGCAGTGATTATGCCCATCAGAAGGTGATAACGACCGGCCGCACCCAGAAGCGCACTGGCGAGACATCCTGAAAAGGACGTGCCGCGTGCGAGCTCTTTTAGTGAGAGGAAGCTCCGCAGTAGTGCCGAAGCGCCCAGGGATACACACACCAGCTGTATACAAACCACTGCACAGATCAGCAGGCAGGCAGTATGTGATCGCTGGAACACGCCGTCACACCGACACCACTGGAGAGCTGTTCGTCTCGAAGAGGCTGACATAGACTCAGTATCAGGCTTCAGGAGTGAAGAGGTAATCTTGGCTCCGAAGCAGAAACATAATGCGATGTTGCCAGCGTACTTCCTTATATACCCACGAGGTGGGACGGAGTTACGCTATGCAAATTCCGCATGCCCATGGCATTACAATGCCATTGGGCGCTTTGTTACATCTCGAAGATGAAACCCCCATTCGTCAGTCACTGACGTTACTCGGAGTGACTGAAGGAAAGGGAACCGCTGTTGCACAATGATTTTTGCTTAAATCTAACCTAAAGTGTATTGGTTATTAAACAATGCCTGTTCCAATACTTTAGCTTGTTTAAAATTTAAGATCTTAGATGTTATTTCTACAAAAAGATTCAAACAACATGTTTGTCACAATCTGTATGATTTAAAAAAAAAAAAACTAGAAATATTTAATTTGTTTTAAATAGATTCCAGTTATGAAGGACTTAACATTGCTCTTATTAAGGTTAAGAAAATCCCCACACAGGTCCTCAGCAATCATTAATGGCAGCTTCAGGCTATAGGGTGATGGGGTGATTTACAGACCAGATGTTTCTCTTTGGTCAATGACAACATAAGTAAAGTTTGTCTTGAGTAAATTTTTGACTCTAACGATTTTGCAGGGTGTTAAAGACCCTACAAGGTTTGTTTTTTTCTTTCAACCGGGATGAATCTACACATACAAGGTCGTGACTTCCGGGGTCAATGGGTCTCCTGGGAATATTTATTTTTCCTTAAAACCAAAGATTTACCTGTTGGTTTCTGACACAATGGCATTATTCGGTACTTTTATAAATGTCATTTTCTTATATAGGTTCATGCTACTTTTATCAGCCTGATAAATATGCAGTTAATACATTATGAAACAAGACAATTATGCTACCAAATACGTTTGACACAATGATTTTAAGAAAAATCTGGGTTTTAAAATACAACTAAACCAGATTTTTTTTTTCTTTTGACAAACTATTAGACAAAAAATATTTTCTCTGTGGTGTTGGAATAGGCCTGGGTCTTTTTTTTTTTTAAGTATCAGGCATGTTACAATCATGCAGTACAAGGATTCAGATGAAGCTTCTTATCAAACAAAAAAAAATTATATTTATTTTTCACTTTGAGTATGTTTCAACATGAGTTATACAATATGTGTACGCTAGTATCGCACTTGCCATTTTTAATAGTCTTTACTATTGCCTTATGCATCACAATCCAGCTAAGTTGTTTCAGCTGTTTATTATTCATGTCTTTTTCCCGCTTATTTTTGGCTCAGTTAAATAGATGTCGATTAAAGGTTATTGTCTTTGCTTCTTCCCTACAGCTAAAATCCAAACATGTTCTTTGTAGGAATTATGTGTGCACAAAACTCTGTGTAAATTCAAGAGGCCTAGAGTAAGAAAGCGGTGACATTGTTTAAGAAAAAGTGTCATATTGCATACAGAAAATCCACTTTATTGTGATAGGTATTTTTTCCCCTCCATCCCTAGTCTTAGCCATATTATCAAGATTATCAAGGTCACTGTTCACGTTTTATTTGGCGGCCTGTATTTGTTTTTAGGTGAAGACTGCTCTCTGGTTGTTGTCAGTGTAAGGCTGTGCAAATCCTCACGTGTGTGATGAATATGGGCCTTTAATTTTAAGCATCTTTTTAAGCGTATGACTTTACTTTCCTTTTGACAAAACCAACATTTCAAACAATTTTCTTTAGGGAATCCTGAAGCTTCTTTCAACATCCTGCTTGACATTAAATAATATAGCATGTGTATATATTATAGTATGCAGTTTGTTAGATAGTCTGTGCTGTGCTACACTGTTGTAATGCAAGCACATTTAAAAACTACTATAACGTTGCAAGCTATAGACGAATTTCAAACATAATCTTTATACAGGAATTATATGTATGCAATTTACTATGTGTGTACGACATATATACGAAAAGAGATATTTAGCTATAATGAAAACATAACACAGAAATCCTCTCTTCTGTTCTGTTGCGAAAGATTGTAAATGCCATATATTCCACTACCAGAGGACGCTGTTTACAGTTAGTTTGTTTTTGTACAGTTTTTAGATTAAACCAAAGTGTGGTCAAACATACAGCTACTCACAGGAATTCATGAAAACATGAACAAACGTTATTCCTTCTACATGACAGTGTTTAAACTACAACTGCGATGTTCTTTCTGGTCTGTCTAGGAAGCGCTCATAAGACACGCAATGCATAAACATGAAAAGCGAGTCTTGATGTCACATCTATTACACTTAGTTACAGCGTGTTACAGTCGAGCATGACGTGGTAACACAATTTTTTTAGCACGTCTCTAAACGCAACTTCAATAAAAAAAAAAAAGTCAACTTGATAAGTAGTTATTCTAAGTAAAAGGTTAGATGATTCAGGCCGTTTTATTTTGATGTCTTTTAGGCTTGATCCATGAAACAGGCCCAGCTACGCCAATGTGTCATGTTTGGGACAAATGATCATTCTGACTCTTTCACATACCAGACTGATCCCGGGTAAGTAAACCTCAAATACCCAAATCACACAGTAGTTATTTTGACTTTGTCCACGTTTTTCCTTTACATTTTGTCCGAAAACTGTTTCCTGCATTTAGCTGTAATGCTAGTGTGTGCTTGATGTTACTCATTGTTCCAGTACAGTAATTGGTTGGTTTAATCAGATGATGCATTAAACCGTTGCATTCGCTTGAGTCATTTACAGTATAGTAGCCTATATTATCCTAGTTCATACTATCATAAATGTTTTTGGGGGTATAGAATGCGGTTCTTTGAAAACATTTCATCTTGGTTGAGTAATACCATTTTTAATGAGCTCACGCACATATCCATAAATAGTGATAAATCAGTTCATAAAGTGATTGAACCTTTTATTTTCAAGAAACTGGTTCTGGGCCTTGATGGCTTAAGCTCTCTCCTAAAGTACGTTCTTTGAAAAACAAGCTGCTTGCTTTTATTTTTGTACTGTGGGTGTTCATAGGCATTTGTCTGCCTTGTTGACGTGCTTTTTTGTGTCAGAAGAAAGGTACCCTTGAGAAAACCTGTACCCTGTGACATCCAAAATGTTCATCGTGTGCAACCTTTACGTTTACATTTGCATTAGTTGCATGCACATCTCTTATGTTGTATTAAAACAACAGAGTTGATAATGAGGGTTGCCATCATTTTATAACTGTTTTGAAAAAATATACTTACATTTACAAATTTGTATTTTAGGTTTTTGTTAGTTTAAAAGGCTTTCCAAATGTTTTGATACTGAGATTAAGCTATCTATGCATAGAATTGCTCATTTTAGAGTTTTAATATGTTTAATTTATCATTGAACGTGGATGTTTATCATAGCTCAAGCTGCTTAAACCTTTAAAGTGATTATAAGCATCATAGGTTTCTGTAAGTGCTTGTTATTTCTTCTTAAGTCTTAACTGCACATTGTCACAGTATTATTTTGTCACATTATAAGAGTAACATTTAATTCAATTTAAAATAATTACCAGCACTGCATTAAACAAGTAAAATGTATTTAAAATGGCAAATGATTTTATGTAATTATATTAATTACATAAAATTTGTAAGTAAAAATTACTCAGTATAATTTAACAGGCCAAGTTATATTTAGTTACTCACTTTGTTAATTTTACTCCGCTTAGTTAAGTAGATTAAAAAACTTGCCAAATAAAAAAATTAGAAAAAATCTACTTATTGTTTTTCTCATTGTATTGAAAAATATATATATATATAAAACAAAGACTGAAACAACTGATAAGCATTTTAAGTAGCAGATATCTGAAATATTTTATCTTGTAAAACATATATATAGTGTTAGAAATCATTGTTGAAGTTATTTCCATTACTTGGACTTACAGTAAAATAGGACTGTTTTAAATATTTAAGTACTTTAAAATAAAATTGTTCAATCTAGTATAACTTATAAAAAGTTGAAAATTGCTTAACTTATTCTGATGAGTTACAGCAATGTAACTGTTTTTTTACTGTGTACAGAGGAGAAGAGTGAGAAATAATGTCAGGGTGAAGGAGAGGAGTAGCGTAGAATGTGTGCATTCTTGGCAACATACTATCTAAAAGTGAACGAGTCAATACTTTATAGAACACATTCAACAAAATTGGAGGTTAGATATCTTGACTTTAACCGCGATAACGTTCTTGGCCTGGTGCACACATAACCCGCAAAGTTTTTCATAGCGGTAGACTGACCAGACCAATTTTATGTTTTTTCTGACAAGATCCCAGGCCCTATGCATAGGCAGTCCTGATGGGGCTATACATGACAATGGAGTCATATATCTAATAGTTTGTCAAAAGATATATATTTATGCCATATCTGACATAAATATAATGCTGACATGATATGTAGCTAACGATGAGCTACCAAGCCACCTATGACACTGATTAGCCTATTATTGCTAATTTTAGATATTATAGACTATTAATTTAAAATTAAACATGTTTCAAATTAGGCTATTATAATTGTGTGTGTGTTGTAAGCAAACAGCATTGTTAGTGTACAGTTTATTTATTTAGCCTTTACCTCAGATTACATGTATAACCATAGTATCATCTGAAAGTGTATGTTCTGCTCTTTCAATGGGTTGTCTCAATTCATTTTTAGCACTAACGATCACGGAGATATTCAAGCAGTTTAGCACTATAGATTTTGTGTTCTAGTTTGTGCTCGCCTTTCTTTGAAAAGAAGTCAGTTACCAATTGTTTCCCCTCATTTAGTTTTCTTTCCTTTCTTTTTTTGGTGGTCTGATTTGGCTTTCTTTGAGAAAGACATTTCTACAGCAGAACTTTGCGCTCCACCAGATGCTCAACTAACTAGCATAAACAAAGCAGAGGGACTAAATTTGGCGCATTAGCAAGGGATGGGACCGTGAGACCTTAGATAGTCTTTACTTTTTTTGTATACAAAATGTAGTCAGTCAATTAATCAAGTTCACATTTACTTCACATTTCATCTGACATTCATTAGGAAATTTAATTAGGAAATGAAAATATCCAGGTAAAATAAAATATATTCCAGACTTTTCAAGGGCCCTCTCTCCCCTTGGGGCCCTGGTAATCAGTACTGGTTTTACCCCCAGTCAGACGCCCCTGAATGTAATCAAAACACGGCAAACCGATTCAAAATTAAATCACTAGTTTTCTATCCAACATGAACATATAGTCAATCATTGTACAACGACAAATACTAACAATTGATGGTATTATGAAAACTGCATTACTGTCAAGTTTCAGTTCTACCTGCAGACAATATGAAATCCATTATATAATTCAGTTTCTTTTACTGTAAGCCATTCTACAATTTTCTTGAATGTGTTCTATAAAGTATTGACTCGTTCACTTTTAGATAGTATGTTGCCAAGAATGCACACATTCTTCTTTCTCTCCTCTACCTCTCCATCTCCCTTGTCCTGATCCAACTACTCCTCTCCTTCACCCTGACATTATTTTTCTCACTCTTCTGCTCTGTACACAGTAAAAAATTATGATCAATCAGTTATGACAGCATGTTTTTACATTGCTTTAACTCATCAGAATAAGTTAAGCAATTTTCAACTTTTTATAAGTTATACTAGATTCAACAATTTTATTTTAAAGTACTTAAATATTTAAAACAGTCCTATTTTACTGTAAGTCCAAGTAATAGAAATAACTTCAACAATGATTTCTAACACTATATATATGTTTTACAAGATAAAATATTTCAGATATCTGCTACTTAAAATGCTTATCAGTTGTTTCAGTCTTTGTTTTATATATATATATTTTTCAATACAATGAGAAAAACAATAAGTAGATTTTTTCTCATTTTTTTATTTGGCAAGTTTTTTAATCTACTTAACTAAGCGGAGTAAAATTAACAAAGTGAGTAACTAAATATAACTTGGCCTGTTAAATTATACTGAGTAATTTTTACTTACAAATTTGATGTAATTAATATAATTACATACAATCATTTGCTCTTTTAAATACATTTTACTTGTTTAATGCAGTGCTGGTAATTATTTTAAATTGAATTAAATGTTACTCTTATAATGTGACAAAATAATACTGTGACAATGTGCAGTTAAGACTTAAGAAGAAATAACAAGCACTTACAGAAACCTATGATGCTTATAATCACTTTAAAGGTTTAAGCAGCTTGAGCTATGATAAACATCCACGTTCAATGATAAATTAAACATATTAAAACTCTAAAATGAGCAATTCTATGCATAGATAGCTTAATCTCAGTATCAAAACATTTGGAAAGCCTTTTAAACTAACAAAAACCTAAAATACAAATTTGTAAATGTAAGTATATTTTTTCAAAACAGTTATAAAATGATGGCAACCCTCATTATCAACTCTGTTGTTTTAATACAACATAAGAGATGTGCATGCAACTAATGCAAATGTAAATGTAAAGGTTGCACACAATGAACATTTTGGATGTCACAGGGTACAGGTTTTCTCAAGGGTACCGTTCTTCTGACACAAAAAAGCACGTCAACAAGGCAGACAAATGCCTATGAACACCCACAGTACAAAAATAAAAGCAAGCAGCTTGTTTTTCAAAGAACGTACTTTAGGAGAGAGCTTAAGCCATCAAGGCCCAGAACCAGTTTCTTGAAAATAAAAGGTTCAATCACTTTATGAACTGATTTATCACTATTTATGGATATGTGCGTGAGCTCATTAAAAATGGTATTACTCAACCAAGATGAAATGTTTTCAAAGAACCGCATTCTATACCCCCAAAAACATTTATGATAGTATGAACTAGGATAATATAGGCTACTATACTGTAAATGACTCAAGCGAATGCAACGGTTTAATGCATCATCTGATTAAACCAACCAATTACTGTACTGGAACAATGAGTAACATCAAGCACACACTAGCATTACAGCTAAATGCAGGAAACAGTTTTCGGACAAAATGTAAAGGGAAAACATGCTCATAATTAAAATCGCACACACAAAAGAATGGAGATGTTTTTAAAAAAAATATGAAACTGTGGTAAAACACCGTGTTTCAGAAAAAACTTGAACAAAATCAAAGAAACTTTTTAAGCAAAAAAAAATTATAAGCGCATGAGGCCAAGTACAGCGCCCCTAAACACGTGAAAAAAGTCAAGATAACTACTGTGTGATTTGGGTATTTGAGGTTTACTTACCCGGGATCAGTCTGGTATGTGAAAGAGTCAGAATGATCATTTGTGTTTATTTAGCCTATTCATTACCATAAAGTTTTGTATGTTTATATTTATTTCACCGAATACCGTTACTGAGTTTGCCTTAGACATCACAGAGGACCGCTTAAATAGCAACCTAATCACGTCTCTCATTTTCTGTTCATTTTTACCGCTTACAGGGACCCATAAACCCAGAATCTGTAACAGTATCACAATTATATATAAGATATCATGCCTGACACCTTTGTAAATGACTAAAACTAATATTTAAGCTGAACAAATATTTAAAATGGTAAAAAAATGTAAGAGGTGTTAAGCATGCTGTTGAGGGACAAGAACCGCATGACACTATTCATCACAAACATGACACATTGGCTTAGCTGGGCCTGTTTCATGGATCAAGCCTAAAAGACATCAAAATAAAACGGCCTGAATCATCTAACCTTTTACTTAGAATAACTACTTATCAAGTTGACTTTTTTTTTTTTATTGAAGTTGCGTTTAGAGACGTGCTAAAAAAATTGTGTTACCACGTCATGCTCGACTGTAACACGCTGTAACTAAGTGTAATAGATGTGACATCAAGACTCGCTTTTCATGTTTATGCATTGCGTGTCTTATGAGCGCTTCCTAGACAGACCAGAAAGAACATCGCAGTTGTAGTTTAAACACTGTCATGTAGAAGGAATAACGTTTGTTCATGTTTTCATGAATTCCTGTGAGTAGCTGTATGTTTGACCACACTTTGGTTTAATCTAAAAACTGTACAAAAACAAACTAACTGTAAACAGCGTCCTCTGGTAGTGGAATATATGGCATTTACAATCTTTCGCAACAGAACAGAAGAGAGGATTTCTGTGTTATGTTTTCATTATAGCTAAATATCTCTTTTCGTATATATGTCGTACACACATAGTAAATTGCATACATATAATTCCTGTATAAAGATTATGTTTGAAATTCGTCTATAGCTTGCAACGTTATAGTAGTTTTTAAATGTGCTTGCATTACAACAGTGTAGCACAGCACAGACTATCTAACAAACTGCATACTATAATATATACACATGCTATATTATTTAATGTCAAGCAGGATGTTGAAAGAAGCTTCAGGATTCCCTAAAGAAAATTGTTTGAAATGTTGGTTTTGTCAAAAGGAAAGTAAAGTCATACGCTTAAAAAGATGCTTAAAATTAAAGGCCCATATTCATCACACACGTGAGGATTTGCACAGCCTTACACTGACAACAACCAGAGAGCAGTCTTCACCTAAAAACAAATACAGGCCGCCAAATAAAACGTGAACAGTGACCTTGATAATCTTGATAATATGGCTAAGACTAGGGATGGAGGGGAAAAAATACCTATCACAATAAAGTGGATTTTCTGTATGCAATATGACACTTTTTCTTAAACAATGTCACCGCTTTCTTACTCTAGGCCTCTTGAATTTACACAGAGTTTTGTGCACACATAATTCCTACAAAGAACATGTTTGGATTTTAGCTGTAGGGAAGAAGCAAAGACAATAACCTTTAATCGACATCTATTTAACTGAGCCAAAAATAAGCGGGAAAAAGACATGAATAATAAACAGCTGAAACAACTTAGCTGGATTGTGATGCATAAGGCAATAGTAAAGACTATTAAAAATGGCAAGTGCGATACTAGCATACACATATTGTATAACTCATGTTGAAACATACTCAAAGTGAAAAATAAATATAATTTTTTTTTGTTTGATAAGAAGCTTCATCTGAATCCTTGTACTGCATGATTGTAACATGCCTGATACTTAAAAAAAAAAAAGACCCAGGCCTATTCCAACACCACAGAGAAAATATTTTGTATGTTTGTATTTTAATGTTGTATTTTAAAACCCCGCTTTTTCTTAAAATCATTGTGTCAAACATATTTGGTAGCATAATTGTCTTGTTTCATAATGTATTAACTGCATATTTATCAGGCTGATAAAAGTAGCATGAACCTATATAAGAAAATGACATTTATAAAAGTACCGAATAATGCCATTGTGTCAGAAACCAACAGGTAAATCTTTGGTTTTAAGGAAAAATAAATATTCCGAGGAGACCCATTGACCCCGGAAGTCACGACCTTGTATGTGTAGATTCATCCCGGTTGAAAGAAAAAAACAAACCTTGTAGGGTCTTTAACACCCTGCAAAATCGTTAGGGTCAAAAATTTACTCAAGACAAACTTTACTTATGTTGTCATTGACCAAAGAGAAACATCTGGTGTGTAAATCACCCCATCACCCTATAGCCTGAAGCTGCCATTAATGATTGCTGAGGACCTGTGTGGGGATTTTCTTAAACTGAATAAGAGCAATGTTAAGTCCTCGTTCGAATTCCTTCATAATTGGAATCTATTTAATTAAATATTTCTAGTTTATTTTTTAAAAACATACAGATTTGTGACAAACATGTTTCATTGCATGGGTTCATCCATTGTTAATGGTTATTAATCAAGACCCGCTTGAATATTTGAAGAAATAAGATCTAAAATCTTAAATTTTAAACAAGCTAAAGTTTTTGAACAGACTTTTAGTAAAAATATACTTTTGGTTGAATTTAAGCAAAAATCATTCCTGCATGGCATCAGATGTTGGATGTGGATACACCAGTCTTATTAGGGAGATAAAGACGATACAATTTTATTTAAACTTTAAAGAAATGTATTTAATCGTTTCATTTTAAAAGATCATATTTAAACTTTTATACTTTGAACTATTTAGACTTAAACAACCATTTTCTCTGGGAAATTTAAAGCCTTGTGCCATGGTGCACAGAGTCTCATCTGGTCTGTAACTCCTCCCGTCTCTGTGAGGATCTGAAGCGTTTCACACTGGAGTTTATCCCTGGAGGAGCTGGGGGGTGTTTTGACTTGAACTATTTGCTTTTTATCTTCTTCAACTCTCTGAAAATGTAAGGTATTTTTATATTTATTTATTTTTATTTATATATTTATTATTATATTTAGCTAAAACTATAACTAAAAGTGTTCAAATAATGTTGTAACATATTTGTTAATATTCATTATATTTTATTTATAATAATTTATTTCAAAATAGAGACAAGTTCCTTTTATAGAACCAATTACCGTGTGTGTGTGTGTGTGTGTGTGTATGTGTGTGGTTTAGGTATTCCCTAACGTTGTGTGGGACAAAATGTGGACAAAAGCGTAGTAATACCACAAATTTTGATCATGAGCAAAACAGCTTATAAATGATATAAATGTATTTATTTATTTTTGAATATGTAAAATGCAAAAAGTTTTCTGTGAGGGGCCGTGTTTAGATGCATGAGATGTACAGTTACAGTACAAAAGTCATTATGTCTATGGAAAGCCTCCTTAAAACATGGAAACCAAACATGTGGAAGTGTCCCAGAGTTCCCTTTCAGTCGGTCACGTTCAACGTACGTCGGACGTCACCGACGAATTGGGATCACTTCTGGGAGCCCCTATCAACTTCGAGATATAGAGAACGGGCCAATGGCCATTGGCGTGCGAGATTTGCATCTCGCGCTCCGGCCCGCTCTGCGGGTATAAACAGGAGGCGAATGCAGCGCACTATTGTCATTCACTTCGGAGCCGAACACGGTGTTGATGAAGGAGACTGTTCCTGCTTCAGCAGAAAGAGAGAGAACGAGAGAAGATGCTTCTTTGAGTGCTGGGAGAGAAGGCACGATCAGCGGCGGCTGCGAGCTCACTGATACAGTGATAAACTGCTGTTTTTACAGCACTGTTGGTTTGGTGAGGGCGTTCCCAACAGTGAGTGCATACACAGGCTGCACGTTTTGCCGCGGTCGTTCCTGGGTGCTTCAGCACATTTAAAAGAGCTCTCTTCTAAAAGAGCAGCGCGCGTGTGACACTGCGTCTTTTTCAAGACGTCATTCCACCCGTGCGTTTCTGGATGCGGTTGTTTCCTGTCCTTTGACGGCCACGATCCCTCTCGCATAAGCATGTTGAGATTGCGTTCGTGGGTGATCCATGTTCTCTCAGGAGAACGGGATCACGCCGGCGCGTTGTTCGTCTCGCCTTCCTCGTGAGGGTTTGAGTGTTCAGCGCGCCGTGTGCCGTCTAGCTGCCGGCTGACAGCGCGGGTTGTCACGGCAACCCAGCGTGTCACTCGACGCTTTAGATGCGCGGTCGAGACTTAACCTCAAACGGGGTTGAGTCCCTTCGCCTATTCCCCGATCTAGTTTCTTTTCTGGTGCACCAGAAAGGGGCTACTTCGGCTAATAAGCCTTGGTGACCTGAGGATTACAGTGGGGCTTCCCTGCCGAGTACATCTCCGTGGACCCTCACTCCTCTATCGCGTCGCAAGCATGCTGAGACTGTGTTCGTGGGTGGTTCATGTTCTCTCATGAGAGCATGACCACGTTGGCGCGTTGTTCGTCTTGCCTTCTTCATAGGGGCTTGAGTGTTCAGCGCGCCGTGTGCCGTCTCGACGGCCACGCTCACAGTCTTGCATGCCTGCTGGTAGCTTACAGGTGGGATTG
Organism: Rhinogobio ventralis; assembly: GCA_039654625.1. Taxonomy (NCBI): domain Eukaryota; kingdom Metazoa; phylum Chordata; class Actinopteri; order Cypriniformes; family Gobionidae; genus Rhinogobio; species Rhinogobio ventralis. The sequence continues at coordinate 37,842,812 of CM077194.1, forward strand.
CTGGTTCCAAAAAAAAATAAAAAAAATAAAGGGGACCTAGCGTTTCATCTGGGGCTCTAGCAGAGGACAGATGTCAATCGCTGCATCGGAGAGAGGGCTGTTATAAGCTGGAAATGAAGATGATGCTGAGTTTCCCACTATAATGGTGTGTGCTCATGCTGAATCAGATTCAGACTTGACAGCCATGCTTTCCTGGGTGGCTGAGGCGTAGTGCAACGCGTAAATCGCCTTGCCCGCCCCCTTGCCTTTTTCCCGGATGTGCATTGGAAAGTTTTGGCAGTGTGGAACTATTTGGTGCCAAAATATGGGGTGCCAATGGTGCCATAATCTGGATAAAGTTTTCCTCTCTCTCACTACCCTCATCGGTGAGGTGGCAGTGCCACTGGCAGGCCACCTCCGCCCTGCGCTCTTAGTGCACGAGGGTAGTTCTGAGCTGAGGTTGAGCTGCGCACAGTGACTGATTTACATTTAAAGTCACAGCGCTGGCCCTTGGCCAGACGATGTCCACCCTGGTCCAGAAACACCCTTGGGCTACCTTGCAGGGGTGTGAGACGTCGCCAGAGTACGCTCTCTCGATGCTCACATCTCACAAGGTGACCCTTTTCGGCGACACTGTCGGTGACTGTGCAGCAGTCCTCCACAGTGCAAAGCAGATGGAACCCCTCAGTCTGCTCGCCATGGGCATCCCACGATGCCACCCGTCTTGGCTGCCAGTCAGCTGAGACGGGTGACCTGGACTTGGTTGAAGCTGCTCTTCCCCGGAGGAGGGCCGGGTGGAGAATCCTTGCTAAATTTTGTTCCGCCACCGGTGTTACAGCCAGTGGTACCCAAATTCTTAAGAGCAGTTCCAATATCTCTGGGTCTCGGGAGTTCAGGAATGGCAGCGTGTGACGCTATGAAGGGAGCCTCGCCACTCTCATTCCCCTCTTCTCAGCGGTGTGAGGACGGCAGTGCGCGACGCTATGCCTCGCCACTCTTGTTCCCCGCTGAGGAAGGAGGTGAGATAGGCACAAAGCCTTGCCACTCTCTGCCCCTCCTTCAGTCGCCAGCGGACCGCAGCGTATGGCTTGAGAACGCTACCATGCCTTCTCTCATACCCTCCGTCCAACCGTGGGGGCAGGTAGGTGCTGCGTGCGCATTCAGACCCCACTTCAGGACGCTGTGCCTCTTGGGTCGGGTCCCTGCCCTCCACTTCGCTGCCCTACTGCGGGTACGTCTGTGGGGCGGGTGTGTTCATGGTACGGTTTCCGGAAGCCTAGCTAGCACTTCCGGGATGGTCCCGCTGACTCACCTGCACCACCAGGCTCGGCTATGCGATTCAGTTCGCACGGCATCCTCCCAAGTTCTGGGCGTCCACTTCACTGTTGTGTGGAGCTGCAACGCCCATCTTGTGGAAAGAGATCGAAGTCCTACTGGCGAAGGACACGATTAGAGCCGATCCCTCCAGCCGACATGAAGTTGGGGTTCTATAACTCCTACTTCATTGTGCCCAAGAAAAGCAGTGAGTTATGATCAATCTTGGACCTGTGAGTCCTGAACCGAGCCCTTCACAAACCGCCCGTTCAGATGTTGACGCAGAAGCGCACTTTCGAGTACGTCCGTCCCCAAGATTGGTTTGCAGCGATCGACCTGAAGGTCGTTCCCTTCAGGACTGTCCCTGTTGTGTGAATACAGAGACACGGTGATCAGTCACCTCAGCCTGTTGGGACTTCAGGTCAACTGGGGAAAGAGCAAACTCTGCCCCGTGCAGAGGATCTCTTTTCTCGGTATGGAGCTGGACTTGGTCAATCTGACAGCGCGTCTCACCGAGGAGCGTGTCCAGTCGGTGTTGAACTGCTTGAATTCGTTCAAATGCAGGACAGCGGTACCACTGAAACATTTTCAGAGGCTCCTGGGGCATATGGCATCCGCAGCCGCTGTAACGCCGCTCGGATTGCTTCATATGAGACCGCTTCAACGCTGGCTACACGACCGAGTCCTGAGATGGGCGTGGCACAGCGGATCCCTCCGTGTCCCCGTGACTCCGAGGTGCCGCCAAACCTTCAGCCTGTGGTCGGACCCTTCGTTTCTACGGGCAGGAGTTTCCCTAGAACAAGTGTCCAGGCATGTTGTTGTCTCCACGGATGCCTCATCCACCGGCTGGGGTGCCACGTACAATGGGCTTGCAGTTTCGGGTCTGTGGACGGGGCCTCAACTGCAATGGCATATCAATTGCCTCGAGTTGTTAGCAGTTCGTCTTGCGCTTGGCCGCTTCAAAACACCGCTACTAGGCAAGCACGTTCTGGTCCGTACGGACAACACTGCGGCTGTTGCGTACGTCAACAAACAGGGTGGTCTACGCTCCCGTCGCATGTCTCAACTCGCCCGCCATCTCCTCCTATGGAGTCAGAAGCATCTGAGGTCGCTTCGTGCCATTCAGATTCCGGGCCTGCTCAATCGTGCGGCCGACGAGCTCTCACGACAGCCAGTGCTCCCCGGAGAGTGGAGACTCCGTCCCCAGGTGGTCCAGCTGATCTGGAGTCGCTTCGGGACCGCACAGGTAGACCTGTTTGCCGCCCCGGACACGACCCACTGCCAGTTGTTTTATTCCCTGACCGAGGGGACCCTCGGCTCGGATGCGCTGGCACACAGCTGGCCCCGGGGCCTACGCAAGTATACGTTTCCCCCAGTGAGCCTTCTTGCACAGACTCTGTGCAAGGTCAGGGAGGACGAGGAGCAAGTCCTGTTGGTTGCTCTGTATTGGCCCAACTGGACTTGGTTCTCGCGACAGCACCTCCCTGGCCCATTCCTCTGAGGAAGGACCTCCTGACTCAGAGACGGGGCACCCTATGGCACCCGCGTCCGGTGTCTGGTCCCTGGACGGGACGCGGAGGTTCTAGGTGGCCTACCACAGGCTGTGGTAGACACCATCACTTCCGCTAGAGCTCCCTCTACGAGGCGCCTCTATGCGTTGAAGTGGAACCTGTTCGTCGACTGGTGTTATTCTCGCTGAGAAGACCCCCGGAGATGTTCGGTCGGTTCTGTGCTTTCCTTCCTACAGGACGGGTTGAAGCGAAGGCTGTCTCCCTCCACCCTCAAAGTCTATGTTGCCGCTATCGCCGCTAATCATGACATGGTAGGTGGTAAGTCTCTAGGGAAGCACGATCTGATCGTCAGGTTCCTGAGGGGGGCGAGGAGACTAAAACCGCCTCGCTCTCCCTCTATACCCTCTTGGGACTTAACTCTGGTGCTAACCGCACTGCAGAGGGCGCCCTTTGAGCCTTTGCAGTCAGTTGAGTTAAAAATCCTGTCTCTGAAGACAGTACTCCTGATTGCATTGGCCTCTATCAAGAGGGTAGGGGACCTGCAGGCATTTTCGGTCGACGAATCGTGCCTGGAATTCGGGCCCGGTAACTCTCATGTAATCCTGAGACCCCGGCCCGGATATATGCCCAAGGTTCCCACCACTCCCTTCCGGGACCAGGTGGTGAGCCTGCAAGCGCTGCCTTCAGAGAAGGCAGACCCAGCCCTAGCTTTTCTCTGTCTAGTCCACGCTCTGCGGACTTACGTGGACAGAACGCAAAGCTTCAGGACCTCAGAACAGCTCTTCGTCTGTTATGGAGGCCAGCAGAAGGGAAAGGCTGTCTCCAAGCAGAGGATGGCCCACTGGATAGTGGATGCCATCGTCTTGGCGTACCAAACCCAAGACGTGCCCTGCCCGCTCGGGTTAAGAACCCACTCCACTAGGGGTGTAGCTTCTTCCTGGGCGTTGGCTCGTGGCGCCTCGCTGACAGATATTGTAGAGCTGCGGGCTGGGCGACACCTAACACGTTTGCTAGATTTTATAGCCTCCGTGTAGAGCTGGTATCTTCCTGTGTGCTCGCTTCCCATAGTCAGTAACACCGAAGTGCCCGTTCTAAGTGTCGGCTTGCTGCGCCACTCCCTTCCCCTTGGAACGGATACGTGCGCTTATATGCTCCAGTCGAGTTCCCCAGAACGGCGAACCCTGTTGAGTCTTCCGCAACCCACGGCAGTCGGATGTGGCGGAGCGTCCGACGCCAGGTCTAACACTCGTATGCATTGGTGGAACTTGTGTTAGGCTGGGTTCCATATGTTGTGACCCCCACGGCGGTCCCATATGTGTATTCTTCCACGGTACGGCTTCCTACGGCGAGTCCGTGTCTTTCCCTCGGCAGAGCTCTCTGCCGTCTCAGTTAGGTGTTGTTCCCCCGCCTGTTTGGCCGGGGCCACCCCTGGGACTTCCGTATGTTGCACTGCCCACGGCCAGTCCATACGTGTATTTTCCACATGGTAACTCCCTTCGGGCATGATGTGGCTTCCGCAGCGTCCCTCTGGGCACGCTTTCCCAGCGTTATCCAATAGTCTGCTGAAGTGGGTCTTGCGGAACAGCAGTGTGACTTCCCTGCATGAATTCCCCGCCCAGAACAGACGGGGTCTGAGGGGCTCTCGCTGGGCGCTGGAAGTGGTAGTAACTGTGGCGTTTTCCAAGGGATCCCAATTCGTCGGTGACGTCCGACGTACATCGAACGTGACCGACTGAAAGGGAACGTCTCGGTTACGTATGGTAACCCTCATTCCCTGAAGGAGGGAACGGAGACGTACGTCCCGTCGCCACAGTTGCTGTACCATCACTGCATGGCCGAGTCACTAGTTCGGCTCCTCAGTGAAAAACAATAGTGCGCTGCATTCGCCTCCTGTTTATACCCGCAGCACGGGGCGGAGCGCGAGATGCAAATCTCGCACGCCAATGGCCATTGGCCCGTTCTCTATATCTCGAAGTTGATAGGGGCTCCCAGAAGTGATCCCAATTCGTCGGTGACGTCCGACGTACGTCTCCGTTCCCTCCTTCAGGGAACGAGGGTTACCATACGTAACCGAGACGTTTGTTCTCTGTCCCAATGCTGCACCTGTCTCACATTTCAGCAGGGTTTTTACAACCCACTGGGTGTGAGAAGTGATTAGAGAGAGTCAGTGAGTGATTATATATATTGCATTTCATTCAATGTATATGCATATTCATTGCATAAGTACCATTTTTCCTGCTCTCTGAAAAAATGTAATGAATGTTGTTTTATATTTTCATTTAACTAACATTTGATTTGTGTTTCTGTAAATTTAGTGAGATGCTTATTATTATTATTGAGTGTATTAATACCTTCCTAATTTTCTTAAAGATACAAGTTTAAAAAGACCGTTGTTTGAATTGATGTCAAACACGCATTCATATTTTGGAATGTTTTTAAAACCAATTCAATATTCCTTTTTTTTTTTTTATTATACAGATTGTGACAAACATGTTGTTTGAATCTTTTTGTAGAAATAACATCTAAGATCTTAAATTTTAAACAAGCTAAAGTATTGGAACAGACATTGTTTAATAACCAATACATTTTAGGTTAGATTTAAGCAAAAATCATTGTGCAACAGCGGTTATCTGGATACAGTTGTCTTATAAGAAGATAAATAGAGAATACGGTTTTATTAAATCTTTAAAGATTTTATTTAGATCTAATTTAAACTTTTACGATTATGCTTTGAAATAAAATTTGTATGAACAAAACATTGGCTCTGGAAAAAGTTAAAGCCTTACATGTACTGTGTCCCCAATAGATTACTCCCTGCTCCACTGTCTCAAATTTCAGCAGGGTGTTTCACACCCCTGGGTGTGAGCTGCTCTCTCTCTTGGAGAGACTGAGAGAGCGAGATTTTATTTTTCAACTTTTAAAACTGTATTTTCTTTTGTAAATCATTCATTCAATGTATACATGGTTGTAAAAGGACCACTTTTTTCCTGCTCTCTGAAAAATGTAAGGTGTTTTATATATGCATTTTAACTAAAACTATAATATTTGATTCCCTGTGTTTCAGTACAATTTAGTAAGATAATTGTTATTATACAGTGTAATACATTTATATATTTTGTTTATATTCATCACATTTATAATGCATTCCTTTTATAAAACCAATTGTGTGTGTGTGTGTGTGTGTGTGTGTGTGTGTGACCAAGACACAGTGAGTTAGCATTAGTGATTTGCCCTAATGAGGATGATAAAATCTTATTTTTGTCACTTGCTCCTCTGTAAAATGACCCCTGCTATGGAATGCGGAAGCCCACACGTATCCTACAGATGTAGCCCCGAAATCACAAACCTCAAATAGCCGTGTCAAAGTTCAAAATGATCATTCTTCCATTTGATCACCACAGAAAACAACCGGAGGTCATAGGCCACCATCGCTATTTCAAATATGTGACCTCAAAGGTCATATTGGTCCCCGGAGGATATACAAGGTCAAAGGTCAAAGCAATCAATCAAAGTGACACAATGTGCCTTATATAGACTACTAATTTGTCGGAAAGGAAAGATAAAGAAGGTAGATTTATCCTTATTAAAGGGAGAATAAATGGGTCTTTAGTAACTATACTCAACATCTACGCCCCTCCTGGTAGTCAATGGTCTTTCTTCAGGCAAATATTTAATATCATATCTACAGAATCCGAGGGCATACTTATATGTGGAGGTGACATGAATATTTGCTTGTCAAAACTAGACTATTCAGGGAAAAAATCCTATACTTCAAAACTGGGTGAGCAAGAAAGTTAATATCATGTTAAGAGAAATTGGTATCATTGATATTTGGAGAATTTTTTATCCAACTGGATGAGACTATAGGCTACACACTTTTCAGCTCCCCATTCAACATACAGTCAAATTGATTACTTCTTTACTTTTCTTAAAGATAGACACATAATCTACTCATGTGACATTGGATCAATTGATATATCAGTTCATGCACCTGTAGTAATGACAATAAATATCAATGACAGTGTAAGATCAACCCTTTGGAAGCTGAGCTTAAGTATACTAAATAATCCTTATGTGAAAGAAAATCTTAAATCAGAGATAGAATCTTACTTTAAAGAAAATTATAATGGAGAAGTATCACCAACAATTTTATGGGATGCCTATAAAGCAGTCTTAAAAGGGAAAATTATTGCTTGTACTGCTTCATTAAAGAAAACAAGACAAGGAAAAATGGAAAATGTACAAACACAACTGAAAGAGGCACAACGGGTTCATAAAAGAACAAACAAACCTGGTGAAAAACAGAGAATTCAACAATTACAGAAAGAGTTAGATGCCATATTAACAGAGAAAATTCAACGGTAGCTAATATTCCTGAGACAGAACTATTATGCATCAGGAAACAAATCTATGAGACTCTTAGCATACAAACTAAGAAAATCACAAGCAGACTCAACAGTCTATAAAATAAGAAACCCTCAAACCAAGGTCATACATTATAGATTGAAAGAAATGCAGCATAGTTTTGAAATTTATTATAGAACTTTATACTCACAACCAACAATGCAAAATGAACAGCATATCAAAAATGTCCTTAATTCCTTAAACCTGCCAGAAGTCACTAAAGAGCAGAATAGTTTAACAAAATAAATTACAGAAATGGAAATAAATAAATCAATAACAAGACTAAAAGCTAACAAAAGCCCAGGTACAATAACTAAAGTGTGTTGCATTTATGAAATTACAGAACTACAAAAATAAAACTATTGACATTTTATGGCTGTTCATGACAATGGAAAACATCAAACTCTTATGAACATTAAAAAAAACACTGGCACGTGTAGGGTTACTTTCAAACAAAATGCATAATGCATGGCTGTTTGAGTCCTTCCCTTTTTTTGTGGAAAATAAATAAAATAAAGAGCAGCCCACTTTAAAAAATAATAATAAAACATAGCAGCAGCATATTAGAAAGAGCAAGCATAAAATTCTGCCAGTTTATGGTTTAATTGTGACCGAAGTTGTCAGTTGTCATCCTCTTTTTTTTTCACGTAGCTACAGCAATTAACCGTTGAGCCTGAACATAAAACACAACTACATCAGTTCAGGGTCCAAGATGCAAATATATATTTAGTAAAATAATAGCGTATTAAATTATAACCTTATTAACGTGATTTTTGTTCCTGAACATCACTGCAGAGCTTCTCGATATCAGGGCTGTAAGACGTGACTTTGATCTTCACACAGGACTGCAAGCCGTCATCCATGAGGCGCAAGCGATGTTTGCTTTTTATGTAGTTCATGCTGGAAAAAAGCTGCTCACATAAGTATGTGGATCCAAAGATCGACAGGACTCCAAATGCATACTTTTTCATGTTCATAGGCTATAAGTGTCAAAGTGCCAAACAAAAGTTGGTCGGGTTTTGAGAGGTTTTCAATATCTCTCCATTTGTGATTCTGAGCAAGAATGGCCTTCTGACGAGCAACATCTTCAAGATCAGCTGTCAGTCTTTTGAACTTAGACACTCATACGTCTTTATCAGCTATGTCGGCCAGTTCAATTTCAAGATAAGGTTGAATTAAGCCTGTAAATGCCATGTTCAACAGGGATGGATCGATGTTCAGGGGAGTGACAGGAAAGGATCATGTGTTTTTTTCCTCTCTGAACTCACTGAATATTTTCCCAAATGCAGTTTGTATTGCGATTATTGCACGGTGTAAATAGTCGTAATTTATCTGATTGTGTGCTTCTTTGAACTCTCTTAAAGAGGGAAAATGAGAAAGCCTACCTCTCTGGCAAACAATGACAACAATGCTAAAACCTCCTCCAGCATGTGCAGCAGGGCTGTGCTTCCTTTCCCTGAAGACCTTTATTCAGCGTGTTGAAGTGCGCTGTCATATCTACCACGAAGTGCAGCTTTTCCAGCCAATCTGGCTTTTCCAGTTCGGGATAAGTGAGTCCTTTGGTTTCCAGGAAAGTTTTCACGTGTTCCAGACACACAGCAAAACGCTTCAGCACTTCTCCCACCGGACTCTGTTATGCAGCAGGAGCAGTGAATATGCACGGTCGACTTCTTGTAATAATGAACAGAACTGTCGGTGGTTTAACCCTGAATGACAAGGTTCACCACCTCTGTGCATTCCGGAGGGGAATGTTTGAGCGCAGTGCTTCTTGATGAAGAATGCAGTGAAACGTCAGCAGCTTTTTTCCAGTGACTTCTGAAGTAAAGTCACAAACCCCTTTTGTCCTCCTGTCGTACTCGGTGCTCCACTGATACCATGTGGGTAGTGTTTATTTATTTTGCTTTTAAGCTATTCACCACAGCCTCGCAAATGTCCTCGCCCCATGTTTGGCCTTTTAACGGCATCAGCTGAACGATTCCTTCCTGTGGCCCAGCAGAGTTCACATATCTGCAGAACAATGCAATTTGCTCAATATCGTTTACATCTTTTGACGCATCACAGGCGATTCAGTACGCTGGAGCTGAAGTAATGTCCCTAATTTGTTGACTGGTGATGTTTGCTGCCATCTTTATGGTTCTGTCCTTGACAGTTTTTGCAGAGAGAGGCATATCTATGAAGGTATTTTTGGTGCAAAACAACTGAACATGTGTGAGTGGAATTTGTAGCTGTAGAGCATATCCACACGTGTATCAATACATACAAGTCACAGAGAAAAATCTTTTAGGAGTTGTAAACTTCTAGATTTTTTTTCTCACCTGCAAACACAACAGTTACACCTTCACACATTCTTCACTGCACAAATCCTATTCTACGAATCACACATAAACACATTTTTGCTATAGTTGCTTGAAGTAAATGTGCAAAACGCATTCACAAACCCGTATTAAAAATGTGAAGTCAAGGACAAATTTTGCACATCCGCAAATTAATATGTGAATCCATGCAATGAGAGTTGCACACTTGTAGAATATTCCTAGCAAACATTTGGACTTTTAATAACCGTTGAAAAGACGTCCCGTCATGGTTGAAAAATAGTTCCAAAATTAAAGTTGAACGGACGTCTTCAACGTCATCTAGCCGTGAATTCCACGTCTTATCTGCGCGTCGTCTTCTGTGTGTTTAAATGTGTTGCTGCATAATTTAAGTGTATTTATAAGCCTGCATATAAAATAATCACACACCCATTGTGTAACATCGTGAAAGGCAAGGTTTACACATCTTGACAGGTTCTAAAAAGGTTCAAAATCGGTCCAGTCAGACCTGAACGTCCATAAAACGTTTAATCACTTGTACATCACAAACAAGAACACATTTGTGGACATAAGCAAAAAGAAGCATGTTCTGATTTAGCATAACATTTTATTGTTTTTGAACAGCCACAATTTTTCTTCTTTGTTTTTCATTAATATTTAACATCCATTAACCAAACTAAAACAACAATTATAAAATACTGAATTATCATTATATAAAGGGATAGTTCACCCAAAAATTAATTAATTTACTTACCCTCATGTTTCAAACCTGTATACATTTCTATGTTCTGCTGAACACAAAGATATTTGGAAGAATTTTTGTAACCAAGCAGATCTCGCCTCCCACTACCATTGTAGGGAAAAATGATTATGGTAGTTAATGGGAGGCGAGATCTGCTTGGTTACAAACATTCTTTTAAACATCTTTGTGTTCAGCAGAACATAGAAAGGTATACAGGTTTTAAACACTAGGGTGAGTAAATGACAATTTTCATTTTTGGGTGAACTATCCCTTAAACACATTAAAGTTGTTTGGCTCAATTTTTGTAACCACCACCTCCAGCTCTTCCTGGAGAGTGCTTCATGTGTTCTGCCATTGCTGCATCAATCTCAGAGTCTATAGCATTTTGGCTCCACCTCTTCACAGCATCTGAGGGAAGAGAATATATTTCTTTTTAAAATAAAAGGAAAAATCTGAGGTAAATGACATGCACTTATTTTCAAAATGTTTTTATGGTCCTACAGCTGTAGGTCCTACAGAACAAGATGAATTAAAAGGGTAATCAACATGCATTATATTTTATTTTACTCTATAAAAGATGTTCTGCTTTAAATGGGTGTTAGATAAGTGGGGGAAAAACAACATTACTTTCTGAAAGAAACTCTCAAAAGGCTACATTAATAGGTTACATTAATAACTTTTACTGTATCATTAAACATACTGTGTATAATTTGAAAGTAGCTTTTATCCTACTAGCTAATTTTAGCCAAACTCAAAAAGTAATTCTCAGTTGACAATGTGGGCATTTCTTTAGGTTCCTTCGTGTCAAACAAGTAAAACTCAAGCACATTAATCAAATAATACAAAATGTACTTACCCAACAGTAGATTTTTAATAATATATCGAAACAACTCTCTCCTCAAGTCCTCCTCTCCTCGTGGTTGTTGAAAGAAACGGGAGAACGCATTAACGCTATCTCGAGGTAATCTATCCTATCGCGGGATTTTGTAATATCGCGAGATTTATTACTATCTTTTGTTACTACATCTTGGCAGCACAGTTCAAGTCAGACTTAAATGGTGATAGGATATATTTCTGTTTTACATACACTCACCTAAAGGATTATTAGGAACACCTGTTCAATTTCTCATTAATGCAGTTATCTAATCAACCAATCACATGGCAGTTGCTTCAATGCATTTAGGGGTGTGGTCCTGGTCAAGACAATCTCCTGAACTCCAAACTGAATGTCAGAATGGGAAAGAAAGGCGATTTAAGCAATTTTGAGCGTGGCATGGTTGTTGGTGCCAGACGGGCCGGTCTGAGTATTTCACAATCTGCTCAGTTACTGGGATTTTCACGCACAACCATTTCTAGAGTTTACAAAGAATGGTGTGAAAAGGGAAAAACATCCAGTATGCGGCAGTCCTGTGGGCGAAAATGCCTTGATGCTAGAGGTCAGAGGAGAATGGGCCGACTGATTCAAGCTGATAGAAGAGCAACTTTGACTGAAATAACCACTCGTTACAACCGAGGTATGCAGCAAAGCATTTGTGAAGCCACAACACGCACAACCTTGAGGCGGATGGGCTACAACAGCAGAAGACCCCACCGGGTACCACTCATCTCCACTACAAAAAGGAAAAAGAGGCTACAATTTGCACGAGCTCACCAAAATTGGACAGTTGAAGACTGGAAAAATGTTGCCTGGTCTGATGAGTCTCAATTTCTGTTGAGACATTCAAATGGTAGAGTCAGAATTTGGCGTAAACAGAATGAGAACATGGATCCATCATGCCTTGTTACCACTGTGCAGGCTGGTGGTGGTGGTGTAATGGTGTGGGGGATGTTTTCTTGGCACACTTTAGGCCCCTTAGTGCCAATTGGGCATCATTTAAATGCCACGGCCTACCTGAGCATTGTTTCTGACCATGTCCATCCCTTTATGACCACCATGTACCCATCCTCTGATGGCTACTTCCAGAAGGATAATGCACCATGTCACAAAGCTCGAATCATTTCAAATTGGTTTCTTGAACATGACAATGAGTTCACTGTACTAAAATGGCCCCCACAGTCACCAGATCTCAACCCAATAGAGCATCTTTGGGATGTGGTGGAACGGGAGCTTCGTGCCCAGGATGTGCATCCCACAAATCTCCATCAACTGCAAGATGCTATCCTATCAATATGGGCCAACATTTCTAAAGAATGCTTTCAGCACCTTGTTGAATCAATGCCACGTAGAATTAAGGCAGTTCTGAAGGCGAAAGGGGGTCAAACACAGTATTAGTATGGTGTTCCTAATAATCCTTTAGGTGAGTGTATGTATATATGCATACATTCTATAAAAATAATAACAACAAAACAGGTTGAAATAATGACTCAAATGCAGTGGCTTCGCAATCACTTAACCAAATAAGGCACTTTGTGATTATAATTTATTTAAACAAGATAAAGTAAATACAAATCGTGTATTTCATAAAGATAATTTAGATAATTTAAAATAAAAACATATATTTTTTTGTCTATGGGTCTTGGGTCATGCTTGTCTGGCTATCACCAGACCAAGCTCAATTTAAGATTGAACATTGGTCTGGGGAGTCTGCTATGTATTTTCTACTGCACAAGAGGCGTGATAAACAAGCATAATTCAAATGACTCTGTACGCAATTGGATAGTCCTTCAACCAGTCAGACCACAAGAGGCGTGATCAACAAGCAACGACCCATCTCTTCTATATCGTCATCGTGTTAAACCCGCCAATAGCGAGCCAGGTGGATAAGCCAGTCTGTGATTGGTTCCCGCAAAAGTGTAACAGAAGCAGTAGAAATTAATGTACAGGTTTCCAGACTGAGTTGCTTGCAGTATTAACCATGCAAGGTGTAAGCACAGCTTTGCATATTTCACAAGGATTTCATAGAAGGTCATGATGGACTATAAATCCACCATAGTGACGTCCTCTCACAACTGATTCAGGGTATATATTGAACTACACGTAGCTAAAAGTCAAAGTAACAATTATACATGCAACCCCAGAGAACTGTAGACATGTACAAATGTATCTGAATGCATTTTTAGGAAATGTTCTCTGTTATATATTTTTACAGATTTATGCCGTCCTACCGCGGCTATTTTTGGCCAGGGACACAACGTTGCCGTCGGACCAATGTTTGCTGGGTTTGGTCACAAATTTCTTTTCTTGGATATTTTTCTAACACAATCACAAGTCCAATCACTACAACTGCTTGAATCTGCTGCTACGAGTCTCAAACGCATTTTTTTTTGCCTTCAAATGACAAGTTCCGCGCGCTCTCCCTTTTGCTCCATATACTACGTGAAATGTGGAGCAAAAGTGATTTGTGCATCTGTGAGGCAGCGGCAGGCCCTGTTCAGAGAGCAGAACATTTCGGCCAATCGGAAGAGCTCGTTTTAAGCCCGTGGCGCGCGACTGAGAAAGGGGAAAAAAAACATGAGCAACCATCTCCCGGGCAGGCGATGTCTGTCAAGTACATCTAAAGTCTCACGCATTCACCATGAGACACCCATTTCAACCAGTTCACACCCCACACCTTGTATTTCTCACGCTGAGAAGGGATAACTTGTCCCTCTATATAGAACAATTAATGGACAATTGTACAATTAATATACAATTCAAGCAAGTACAACCCCCCAATATTTGGTTTTTGTGGAAACATGAATCATGCTATTAATTATATACATCGTGCGTTCTGAGCTTTTATAAGCACCAAGTTCCCATACGAACGGAACGGACCAATTATCTGCGCAGCACAGGTAATCACTGTCTCTGCTCTCCCCCCCTCTGAGGATGAGAGACAGTTACACCTGCTCTGCCCAGTTAGGGCTCTTAGAGCATATACTGAGCGGTCCACCCACTTTAGACAGTCGGAGCAGCTCTTTGTACGTTTTGGTGGCTGCACTAAAGGACTTTCGGTCACCAAACAAAGCCTGGCCAGATGGCTAGTGGACGCAATAGCATTAGCTTATGACACTATGGGCCTCCAATGCCCCATAGGTGTCAAAGCTCACTTCACCAGAGGCATGGCCTCTTCCTGGGTGTGGTCTAGTGGAGTTTCTATTGGTGACATCTGTAGATTGGCAGGCTGGCTGGTATCTACTTTTACCAGATTCTACAGCCTGGAAGTCCCTGCACTGCAGGCGCAAGTCCTCACTGTATAAAATTACTGAGACGGCCTCTGTAAGCCCGTCCTATTATTAAGTTGGCATCTGGGGCCTTCATATGCTTCATTGCTTACAAGTTTTTTCCTTGTAGTTACTGGCCTTCTCCAGCCCAGTACGCATGGAAATACATGTATTAGTATATATACGCGTGTATATATATATATATATATATATATATATGTTATGATGTGTCAATAACTCTAGTCTTGGGCACTTTATTAAGTGTTCAGCTTGAGGGAGTACATGTCATTGTGCCAATATAGCACGGCGGGATTGAACAGGTTCCCATTGCGTTTTAAAGACGCAGTACGACTGACCGTTCGAAAGGGAACGTACTTGGTTACTTACGTAACCTCAGTTCCCTGAGATAAGGGAACGAGTACTGCGTAGACGGCCGTGCTATGGCGCTAAAAACAACGGGTGATCGTCGCTTCAGTCGATATAACCTGACGTTTTAGGGCATTACAGCGTACCTTTAAGGCAGATGCCATGCCCATTTTGGCGGGCTTTGTGCCCATTGGTTCATTCAGTTCCCACTGGCCAGCCAATAGCATGCGAGATGTCTCAACACTGTTTTGACTGGGCAGTAGTACTGCGTGATTTTACAAAAAATGATTCAGTAATTCGAGAAATAGATTATTTCCCATTGCGTCTTAAAGACGCAGTACTCATTCCCTTATCTCAGGGAACCGAGGTTACGTAAGTAACCGAGTACGTTTTGCACCATATTCACTACAGTAACTGTAGCAAAAATGTGAGCGTACGAGTTTCTTATGTGTTATTTTTTCGTACAATAGGATTTGTGCACCCGCAGTAAAGAATGTGTGAAGGTGTAACTGTTGTGTTGTGTTTGTAGGTGAGAAAAAAAATCTAGAAGTTTACAACTCCTAAAAGAGTTTTCTCTGTGACTTCGAATGTATTGATACACATGTGTGGATATGCTCTACAGCTACAAATTCCACTCTCATGTTCAATTGTTTTGCACCAAAAATCCCTTTATACTATAGCTTTAATTTTCTGAACAATTTCATGTTTGTTTTTGAAGTCAGAGAATAGATGTTCTAATACTTTAATGAATGATTCTTTGAAATATTCTCCTTCTGTAAATGGCTTTCCACGCCATCTCCTGAGCAACCACAAAACTAGCAGCAGTAGTTTGTAGACTTGATCCACTAAGCGTGTTTGCTTTGCTCAGCTTTCCGCAGCAGTTCCGATATTGCTCTTTTTCGTTCATCTCCAGCTTTGTAATTTTCAGCAAATGCTGTGTGTTTGTTCTGGAAATGTCTTTCTACATTACATTTTTTGTTGTTTGCGAATTTCTCGCCACACATCAAGCACACAGGTAAGCCAGCATCGTCAGCAGTGAAGGCAAATGAATCTGTCCATGAAGCATTAAATGTTTTATTTTCTTAAGAAACTTTTATTTTTTTACACTTATCCATTGTTAGCTTACCGGGAATCGAAAAATCACAATTATTGCGGCGCGCGATGACATGCAGCAGCGTGCGGCGAGTCCTGTGGTGCTTTATTTACGTCCTTTATTATGTCTATGTAATCGAGATTTTAAAGCCAGATGGAAAGAAATAGAAAATACTAACCTTAAAAGACCTCCAATACAAGGTATAATGGCAGATGAACATTTGACTAAAATATATATACAGGAATTCAATCTGTGGACACGTAACTTATTAAAGATTTGGCAAGATATAATTTAAAAAAACTAATTTGATAGACTTGGTATCAATATTGAGATAGCCCGCTTACGATTCAACATTTGCTCCAAATACTATAGACGATAGCTTTAAAGCCTGGACTAAACGAGGCCTCACAGCATATACTGTACGTTTTTACATAAAGGATAAGTGTTGGATTTTGAGACACTCAAACGTAAATACTTGTTGAATACGTATTATGATTTTCATAGGTACTTACAAATAAGACATAAAATTAATAATATTATAAGGTAATATAATGACAAGGAAAACAGTATTCTTACAATGTTTATTTCAATATATAAAATGGGTGACATGACTAAAATAATTACAAAATTATATAAAAGTCTACAAGACAGAAAATTAGAAAATACCCAATATATTAAAAATAAATGGGAAATGGAGGGAAATCTGGAAATCCTAGAGGAAGACTGGAAAAGTATTCTTAAAACACAGTGGAAGACAACACATTCCTCAACCTGGAGAGAATTTGGTTGGAAAAATATCACTAGATTTTTCTTCACCCCTGAGCAGAAGAGATATCAAAGCAAAAATGCAATCTGCTGGAGAATATGTGGCTCGAATGAAGCCAATCATAGCCACATATTCTGGGATTGCTCTAAAGTTCAGAAATATTGGCAAGAAATCCACAAGAGTTTAGAGATTATATTCAAGGTACCCATCCAATTTAGCTTTTTAACTCTATACTTTGGTCTTACAAATCTTAAATTAAAAGACAAATCTGATAAATATTTAATAAGGATTCTGTTGATAGCTTGCACAAAAAGCTATAACCAGAAAATGGTTGCAACCTGAAATACCGGAAATTAACGATTGGCTGGGAATTGTGTACAAAATCTACACGATGGAGAGGTTAACAATGAATCTTCGGTTACAGTCCGAGAAATTTGTCAAGCTATGAGGAAAATGGATAGACTACATTCTCCCACTAAGACCAGACCTAGTATAGAAATTATGATATTTAAGAAGAGTAGGGAAATCTTAAGAATTATTGAATAAATATAGTTATGAAAGAAATAAGGAATGAAATAAAATATGAATAAAAATAAAATAAATATCCATATTTGGAATGAGAGTACTTCTGGAGCAAAATGTATCATCCTCAAGTTCCTTTTGTATATAGTTGGAGAAAAAAAAGAAGAAAAAAAAAAGTAAAAATTGATCGGATTAGGTACCCAATCTACCGGCAGAGTAATAAATATATAACTATATCGTTTATTGAATTATAAAAATGCTGTAATACTGATGGCTGACATTGTTTTGCAACATATTGTTTTGTTACCACAATTGATGTCTTTTATGTCCATTTTTTTTCTCTCTTTCTTATAATATTATGACACTACTATTTTCACAAAATTTGGTTTGCTTTTTTCTTACAGCCATTATACCCAATTGTTGAATGTCTTTAGGATTTCAGGTATCATCCAAATGTAAAGAAATTAGGGGGAAAAAAAAAACGTTTTAAAGCCTATTGTACACAAAACTTATAGCATCTAAGCAGAAATTTGCAAACAAAAGCTTTATTGATGTGGGCTATTTTACAATAAACACTTCATAATCTCTCCAAAACAGGCCAAAGAAATCTCGTCTAAACTGTCTTACGTCTATGACATTTTATGTTGCAGCAGGATTCATATTTAAACTGACTACGGGCATGAGATATGTATAACGTTCTCTCATTAAATAAATAAAAGGGCTACATTTCAAAATAAGAGAAAATAAATAAAATGTGAAAAATGTGTATGTTCAAATAAAGTGCTTAACTTTAGAAAAATAAAACAAATAGAGGAACAGCTTGAATGTCCCCTTTTCTGTTTCTGTCTCACGTCTTTTTCTCAACTTTCTCCCGCACAGTCGTCTGTATCTCTCTTTCTCCATCTCACTCGCTTGTTTCTCTCACTTTCTCCGTCTCACTCGTCTTTTTCTCAACTTTCTCCGGCGCTCTCGTCTGTATCTCTTTCTTTTCTCTGTCTCAGTGGTCTATTTCTCTCCCATTTTTTTTACATGTATCGCTATCTTTCTTTTTCTTTCTACTGTCTTTTCATGTGTAACTCTCTTATCTGTCTGCACTGTAGTTGGAATGTTTATAGTTTACCGCCTTACACAGACTTGATTGGCTGAGTGGTATCACGAGGAATGGCTCAACTCGCATGCAATTGGTCTGTGCGGTTCCACTACCACTACCGTAAAGAAGCTGCACTGGTTAAAATAGCAGCACTCTGTCAGGTTTTAACCTTCTGTTTTGGCTGTAGGTCCAGACCCGGACCACGGTCCGCCTGTCAGTGACCTATGCTCTAAGGGATTAGTGATGGTAAGAAGACACTGCATCTCCTCAGTGTTAGGAATCGGTATTGGACCTTGAAGCACCCAACCCATCCTGGTCTTAATTGCAGCTGGAGATTTAGGAGGTCCAAAATACACCTGGTCAATTGCATTTATCAGATGTGTGTAGTCTGCACCGATAAGGATAAGAGGTTAGACATTAGTGAATGCTGGAAGTGGTAGGTCTCGAAGATGTCTGAAACGTCTCCGCAAAATCTCTACAGGGTATGTCTGTTCTGCCAGTCCCAATCTGGCAGCAGAAAAGGCATTGGAAATGTATACTTCTTTTCTGGATTAGTAGTTTGGATATTTCAAAGGTTACAGAAGAGACTGTATAGTATATTGACGTACTGTTCTAACAATTAGGGACTCAGCTACCCCATTGAGGCAAAAAGAATCAGATGCTTGAGGTAGCAACATGGTACGTTCTGAACATCTTCAAGAAAGGCATAGGTTTGCAGGGATCGGCCTTGATGATGGAGAAGTACTTCAACAACTTTCAGCAGTACCTTGCCAGAACCTCCAAGGCGACTACGATAGAAATTACCGTTATCCTAGTCATGACTCCATTAAGGATACCAAGATGTCTACCTTTGCACTGTGGACAAGGTTTTCTAGATGGTTAAGCCCGCATCTCCAAAATCTTTTGCTCTCTCTAATCCATGCATCCTTTCTGGTATCTTCTAGAGATCTAAAAGAGGGGCACATGCCAATGAAATGCTCTTTACTGGAACAATATGCACATGAATACTTGGAACTCCACTCTCCATCTCTAAAATTCTGGGATTGCTTATGTGTGGATCTTGATACAACAGAATTGCTCTTGACATACAAGACTGTTTGAGTGTTAATGTTTTTGGTTTTTGATTGAGGTTTACTCAGGAGTCGTTTTGGAAAGTCACTAACTTGATCAGCCATTGCTTGACATTCAGCCTCTTCATGGAGCCAGGAAGAAAAGTTAATAAGGTTGTAGTTTTGACCCTTCAGGATCGTACAGGCATACAGGGCAAAGTTGCCCATGTTCTGTGGGCAGTTCTGTGGACAGATCTGTAGGGCAGTCATGGCCTAATGGTTAGAGAATCGGACTTGTAACCCGAAGGTTGAGGGTTTGAATCTCAGGTCCGTCGGTGGGGGGAGGGGAGTGAATAACCAGCACTCTCTTCCACCCTCAATACTCAACTTGAGACCCTTGAGCACCGAATCCTGGGCGCCGCAGCAATATGGCTGCCCACTGCTCTGGGTGTGTGTTCACTTGGATGGGTTGTGCAGAGCACAAATCACTTCACTTCAGTTTACTAAGTAGTTAATGTATGATTTAACTTGGTCTTGGCCCAAAGATTGGACATTGAACATTCAGTGCGAAGCTACTAAATGCTCTGCTGTCACCTTGTCTCACCTTGGGAAGAGCTAGAATGGCTTTGATTTCTCTCAAAACTAGTTGGTGAAGTTGCCCTCACTTTCTGTTTATTTCTGTTGTAGTGCAAATAGATAAGTACTGTAAGGCCTAGGATCATTAGCATAAACTAATTTGTTGTAGCATAAACAACAAATTTGTCAAGGCTAACTGCAACATTGCAAATTCTTGTCGTTCACCAAGAAAGGAAAGGAAGGTCTCTGAACATGAGAAGTAGGATAGGAAGGAGCAGGGTATGAAGAATAATATGGCTGGGAATATGGATAAGGATAAAGAAATGGAACTACAGTTGCCTGGGTAATGGGAACAATTGGTGGAATGTATGGAGCAGGATGTTGTACAAAAAGATTCCATGACTGACCTACAGACTGTGGTTGAATATGAGGACCTACATTAGATGAGGTTACATGAGGAATTGCCAAGCTAGATGGTCCTAATGGCTGTGAATACTAAGAAACAGCATACTGATGCTGAGGAGCATACTTGTGAGGATAACTAAGTATGAACCATAGACGGGGGAAAAGGGCTACATGGTAAACCAGCTGGTTGCACTAGCACCTGTGATGTTTGCACTTGAGGGGAATGACAACTACTGGGGTCAGGAACCAATGGAACTATAGAAGGTTGTAACATACTACTTGATTGTAGTTGTGATGTTGTATCATGTGTGTGCATATGTTGAGGTGGACTGTGTAACAATGAGGAAGGAGGAAGAGGCAAAGAACTAGGCCTACTCAATGGAAGCGGTGAAGGAACAGTTGAGGAATTACCTTGCTTACATGCAGGTTTCTGTTCAGCTTTCTTAATACATCCACACAATTCTTGGACAATAGATGTATTAGCAAAGGCATCATTATCATCATCGGAAGCATCATCATCAAAAGACTCAAAAAAAATTGGAATGTTTAGAATAAACTGCTAACAGTGACATTCTATACATAATCTCACCAAGCATACCCTTAAGTCCAAGTATTTATTTTTTTAACATCCATAGAGTAAATCATGTTGAGACTGTAGTACAAAAAATAAAGGGGGAAACAACAAAAAAAAAAAGGCAAGAAAACTGAAAAGAGGGTCAGATTCACAACAACTGGTGCGTAGTCATGTTGGAACAGGGAGGGCCATCACCAAACTGTTCCCATAAAGTTGGGAGCATGAAATTGTCCAAAATGTTTTGGTATGCTGAAGCATTAAGAGTTCCTTTCACTGGAACTAAGGGGCCAAGCCCAACCCCTGAAAAACAATCCCACACCATAATTTTACACTTGGCACAATGCAGTCAGGCAAGTACAGTTCTCCTGGCAACCGCCAAACCCAGACTCGTCCATCAGATTGCCAGACAGAGAAGCTGCTCCACTGCTCTAGAGTCCAGTAGCGGCATGCTTTACACGACTGCATCCAACGCTTTGCATTGCACTTGGTGATGTAAGGCTTGGATGCAGCTGCTCAGCCATGGAAACCCATTCCATGAAGCTCTCTACGCACTGTTCTTGAGCTAATCTGAAGGTAAATCTGTTCCTCACAGCTTCGCTTTCATACCTGTCATGGCGCTGCTCTGAATAAGGTCTATTGTGTATTTATGTTTTTGATTACTGTATCACAGCGATTAAAAGAACAAAGATGAAATCAGAAGGAAAAGATCTTTAAAAAAACAGAGCTGTTGTGATTATTGCAATCATATTATACTACAACAGTTTAATGGCATTTTCAACAGCTTCACAATTAATGAAAGTATAAAATAAGGCAATGTGTTTTCAATGTGTTCCATATAGCACCTTTATTTAGATTACAAAAATTATACATAAAAAAAAGCAAAGTCAATAAGTTGGTAGAAATGCATCCACGTCAGGTCTACAGTATAAACCTATACTGTAACCCTACCGTCACAATGATATCGATACAATCTACCAGTAATAGGAGTGTAAATTACCCTGGTATGGTTCATGGTAACAGCTAGTTGTTAGATGAGAACATAATGCAGATAAAAACAAAATCTGTGAAGAAAGGTTTGTTCTATAATTTAGACTTTGGCACATCCCAAAATGTACCAGTCAAAAAGAAAAATGCACGCACACACACACACACACACACACACACACACACACACACACACACACACACACACACACCAACCACCAACTGCTCTTTAAACCAGCATCATTAAGTGGCTTGCATGTTAAATCGAAATTTCCCCCCATTCTCTTAATAGTAGAAAAATGTCAGTTAATGTGTTCCAGCTGAGGCTGTTGGCTCCAAGTTGCATGCTCATTCCAATTTAACATCAGTCCTACCTTTCTGAATTCTATCCATCATAAACAACACAACTGGTCTCAGATCAGCAGAACAGGTATATTAACTTTGGCCCTGAACTAAAACACATAATAAACAAAGAATATGAGCCAAATGAGAAACAAACGCAGGGGACATGCTTAAAGAAATGTGTTGTACATGGAGAAACAACTGACTGTCTCGCTAAAGACACTTGGACTTAGTTTATGCAGCTACAGAATAAAAAAAAAGTAAAGCAATTACACAGTTCATTATGATATAATATTATCCTTATTTTGCCAGTTGTGCGATTTAACAAACTAAAATTTAAAAACAAAACAAAAAAACAAGACAAAAAAAATATATATAAAAAACCATCAGTGCCTTAGAAAACCCCCAACCTAAAGACTCTAGGTAAGGTTGTGAATTAACTACGTTCTACACACACTATGGCAACATTCTTATTTCATAAATCTCAGAGCAAAGATGAAAATGACCTTCTTTTGTTCTATAAAATAATGTACCACAGACACTGTCTGAACAACACCTGTGAGTAAAGTCGACATACAACTCCTTGTAAAATGTTTAGACTGTACCACTACTCTAAAACTATTTTGCTAAATGCACTGCTGTATTGGTCATTACTTTTTATTGTGCTCAACCAAAAATACTAAAATGCACTGCATATCAGACAAAATGCAGACAAAAGGCAGATTTCTTTGTGGACTTCGTATTGAGATTTTAATATTCCAGACAATGATCTATAGACAATTTGAGCAAAAGTCACTCCTATCAGCGTACCTGTGCCTTGTAATCTGTAAGGAAATATAGTCTTGAATTTTGTTCATGTTATTATTAAGTTCACATCAACGGTTACATTTTACATGGCAATACTACCAGTACCAGTGGGTGCTTACTTATAAAAGCACTGGCCACACAAGACGAATCAAAGAGAGTGGAACTATAATCATGGGGCAAGGAGAAAGAATGGACGTTTTTGATTTTCCAAAATGAACAAAGCGTCCTGTTAGGAGAATTTGAAAGATACTTGATTCATAAATTGTTTTGGATTTGAGCTTTTTGTTTTTTGTTTTTTTTCCCCCGATTCATTTCACATTTCAACAATGTTTCTCACCTTCACTCAACTACATAACATCCACAAAGAACTCGCTGGGGTTGCCCATAGCCAGATGGAAGGACTGCCTTGATGCAGTGAGCTCAGGAGGAACGGATCCCAGATCCCTGGTAGGAGGAGCTCCAGGAGGGCCACCAGGTGTTGAAGTGGGCGGCAAGGATGGAAGAGGCGGAGTTGGGAGGGTGGATATAGGGCCACCCATGGCCGGATGAGGGTGGGCGTGCTGTGGCACCATCATGACCATCATGGGATTGTATGGGATAGGGATACCAGGGGGATACGGAGCCAGGTGAGGGGGCGGAACTCTGTGATGCGACCGCTGGCTCAGACTGAGGCTGTGCTCACTTGGTGTGGTGGAACCATGGTCTCGTGTCCGGCTACTGCGAACAGAGTATTCTGATTCGCTGCCGCTGCCAGAGCGGGAGTCGGCACCACCTCCTCCTACAGGTGATTTTTCATCTCGTCCACTGGTGCTCCCACCTCCTTTACTGCCACGTCTTCGCTCACCTTCGCTTCGTGTTGAACCACTGCTACGACTTCCTGCGGGAGAGAGACATAAACAAAGGAATAGTTGTGTGTGGATTCAAGACTGACCCATTGAGATTGAAAGAAATCTCTCCCAGGGAGTCCTGGCCAAGATGGCCATACTAAAATTTCACATAAAATTCCACAAACATTTAACACACAAGACAAATTCTAAACATTCAAAGCAAAAAAATTAATCACAATGAAAAACAGCGACATGATTCATTCATTTTACACTGCAATAATTTGTAAAACTTATTTCAAAGAAGGAATTGTTTCTAGTGGAATAATAGTTTGAAATTTATTCCACACACATGGAGCATAATAAGAAAAAGCGGATTTTCTGTGTTCTGAGTATAGCCCAGGTACTACTAATTTAATCCCATTTGCTGATCTAGTACTATAGTTATTTCTATGTAGACATAAGACTAGTGATGTAAGTTATAAGCATACTCAGCAATGCCTTTACAGTATATTCTAACATGTGATTTAGGGAGGACCAACCTACATAGCTGTACAGCAAACAATGATGAGTATGTGAGCAACCATTAGTGCAGCAAAACGCAGTGCAGCATGATAAACACCATCCAGCCTCTTCAGTAAATATATGGAAGCATGCATATAAATAACATCACCATAGTCTAAAATGGGTAAAAAAGTCCCCTGTATAATTATTTTTCTCGCTCCAAATGGAAAAAAATGTTTTGCCGAAAAAGAAAACCCAATCTTGGTTTAAGTTTTTTCACCAAGTAATCAATATGAACATCAAAGGCCAACTTCTCTTCCAGCCATATTCCTAAATATTTGTAAGTTGTTACTCTTTCTATATGCAGGTCATCAATAGTAAGGATAGATAAAGAAGTGATCATAGAACGGCTGCACATAAAATAATATACTTAAAGTTTTGTTTGTATTTGAAAAATAATTTCAGTTTTTGTAAAGGAAGCTGAAAAGTATAAAAAGAATCCTAAAAAAATGTAATAGCTTGAGACAAAGAGTATGCAGCTGAATAAATAATAGTATCATCAGCATTAAAATGTAACACAGCAGATTTTATACCTTGCCCTAATTCATTAATAAAGATAGAAAAAAGAAGTGCCAGTAAAAAACCTCGCGGGACACCCTTCTTAACTGTTAACACGGATGAGGTGTAATTATCTACAGCAACACATTGAGTTCTATCAGATAGATAGTTTTAAACCATCTTATATATTATATAATATACAAGATTATAATAATAATTTATTAATTCTAGATATTCTAGGGGAATGAATATAATCCATAGCTCTCTCGCACCTTCACTGTGTTGACTGCCAGCACTTCCTGGTACGTAGCTATAGCTGGAGAGCTCATGGTATGGAGGGGGTTGGCTGGGGTAAGCTTGTGGGTATTGATAAGGGAAAGTGTGCATCATGGGCCAGGGTGTGGCCCCTGGCAAAGGCAAGGGTGCCAGTGTGTCCTGGTCTGATGCTCCACTGGAACCATCGTTGTCATTCAGCGAGAGATTTGCCATATCTTTGGGGGAAGGCAGAGGCGGACAGAGAGAAACAGAGAAAAAATTAATTAACAATAAGACAGACCTGCATACCATGGGAAAATATTTTGAATGGTGCAGGGATGACATTAAAACCCAGAAGACTAATTCTCATGGGGTTTTATAATAGGGTTTTTCAATTTAGTGAAGTGACGTAACGTGAAGTCCAAGTATGGCAACCCATAATTTGTCCTCTGCATTTAACCCATCCACGTTAGTGGACACACATTAGGAGCAGTGAGTAGGGAACACACACACTGCAACCCGTAAACACACACACACACAGAGTAGTGGGCAGCCATTCATTGTGGCGCCTGGGTAGCAATTGGGATTAGGTGCTTTGCTCAAATCATTTCCTGCCGGTACTGAGACTCGAAACCACAACCTTTGCAGGTTATAAGTCTGACTCTCTAACCATTAGGCCACAACTGCCCAAAAATGAGTAAAACAAAGCCAGTTTACGTTGTAGAAGTATTTTCAAGTTTTATTCAGGCTTTATTTTACTCATAAATTGAAAAACCCCATAGGAAAATCTCAAGAGAACCAGAGACAAATTAGTCTTCCAGGTTTTGACATCATCCCTGCGCTACTCTATAGTGTAACGCTTTCACAACACTTTTAATTTGAATGCAGTCTTTTCCCAACAAACTGCAAATCAGCTATGAAGAAAACAATACAATCATATATTCTGGAGACAAACTTGTTAGGGGTGAAGATCAGGTGACAAAGATCCCCCTAGGGATCAATGTTTTCGAAATATCAGCGTTACAATGGATGTACCTTAAATTTTAGGACCCACTTTATATTAGGTGGCCTTAACTACTATGTACTAACATTTAAATTAATCAGTTGATACAATGCACTTATTGTGTACATACATGTTTTTACATTGTACTTACATTTAAAAAAATACATCTGTAATTCATTTCTATAATTATTACATTTATAATTACACTGTTGAAACTTTCCTTACACCTAACCCTACCCTTAAACTTACCCCACAGCACCACAACTTTACCTGTATCCCACCTCAATATCAGCAAAAGTGTTTTGCAATACAATATGAACACAATAAGTACATTGTACTTATTTTTTTAATGCAAGTACATAGTAGTTAAGGCCACCTAATATAAAGTGGGACCAAATTTTATCATAAGGACATTTGGGAACAACTTTTTTTTTCTCCCTCTACTTCAGTTGTCTTAAACCACAATCACAAAATGTTTACAGGTTGTCAGATCTGTCAAAAGAGTTACAACACAGATGCCTCTGCTTTTGCACATCATATGATCCTTCGAACATTGATAACACTTACAGTTTTCACAGTCACTGAAGTCTCCAAACACATAGTAACACTGTTCTGAAAAGGTGATCTTGTTCACTGTGTGTCTGATAAAACCAGCTTTCAGGAGGTTACTAGCATATTTACGAGCCTCTCGTCTGTCCTGGAAGCCCTCAATGTGATGATAAAGCCACTCTACCACATCAGAACCTGTACAAACAGAACAAATGATAACAACGTCAAAGAAAGCGTTATGCATTTGGCCCAAATTGATCATCATTACCTGATTTTTGACTCTTAAAAGCTCTCAAAAGATTCAGCAAACTTTTGTGTCTGGTCATTTTTCTTAAATCCTGTCAATTCACACCTATTCACACCAAGAGTGAAGCAAATTGTCAAAAAAACACAGAGCTAAGTAAAAATAAATAAATAAAAGGAGAAGAATGTTTTCGATTTAAAAGCTCTTTGGACAAAAAAAATGGTGTAGATCTTTGGGTTTGGACACATTTAAGATACATACAGTGGTGGTCAGAATTATTGGCACCCCTGGTAAATATGATCAAAGATGGCTGTAAAAATAAATCTGCATTGTTTATCCGTTTGATCTATCATTAAAAAAATTCGCAATAATCTAACCTTTCATTGAAGTAAAAGAATGGAAAGTTGGGGGAAAATCATATTATGAAATGAATGCTTTTCTCCAAAACACGTTGGCCACAATTATTGGCACCCCTAGAATTTTTTATGAGCAAAATATCTCTGAAGTATATTCCCATTAATATTTACATTTTTTAGCACACCAGGGTGACTAGGAACATGAAATTGTCCAACTATGATGTCTTGTTCCACAGGAGTATAAATATGAGCAAACACAAAGGCCAAATTCCCTTAATTATCCATCACAATGAGTAAAGCCAAAGAATATAGTTCTGATGTGCAGCAAAAGATTGCTGAGCTTCACAAAATAGAAATTTGTCTGTAGGAAAATAGCTAAAGCATTGAAAATTCCCATTTCCACCATCAGGGCAGTAACTAAGAAGTTCCAATCAACTAAAGATGTTACGAATCTGCCTGAAAGAGGATGTGTGTCTATATTGTCGTAATGCACGGCGAGGAGGAAAGTTTGAGTGGCCAAAGACTCTCCAAGGATCACAGATGGAGAATCGCTGAGATTAGTTGAGTCTTGGGGTCAGAAAAAAAAAAAAAAAAAAAAAAAAAAATCAAACAAACAAACCCTACATCACCAGATGTTGTTTGGGGGGATTCAAGAAAAATCATTCTTGCTAATCCAGAAACAAACTCCAGCATATTCAGTTGTCAGACACGACTGGAAATTCAAAAGGGACCTGGTTCTATGGTTAGATGAATCTATAAAAAGAGCTTTTTGGCAGCAAATCCACCAGATGGGTTTAGTGCAAACAGGGATAAAAAGTACCCCAAGCCCACAGTTAAAATTACTGCTGGATCTTTAATGTTGTGGGCCTATTTTTTTGCTGGAGGTCCTGGACATCTTGTTCAGATACATGGTATCATGGATTCTAACAAATACCAACAGATAAAAAAAAAATCAAAACCTGACGGCCTCTGCTAGAAATCTTAAAATGGGCCGTGGTTGGATCTTGAGTGAAAATGAGTGGGCTGAACTGAAGAGAAGAAGCACCAACATGGATCTGGGAATCTGAAGGATCTGGAGAGATTCTGTATGGAGGAATGGTCTCTGATCTCTTGTCAGGTGTTCCCCAAACTCATCAGGCATTATAGAAGAAGACTCAGAGCTGTTATCTTGGCAAAAGGAGGTTGCAAAAAGTATTTAATAAAAGGGTGCCAATAATTGTGGCCAACGTGTTTTAGAGAAAAGCATTTATTTCTTAATGTGATTTACCCCTCACTTTCAATTCTTTTACTTCAATGAAAGGTTAGAATTTTGTGCATTTTTTGAATAAAAGATCAAAAGGATGAACAATGCAGATTTATTTTTTTACAGCCATATTTGATCATATTTACCAGGGGTGCCAATAATTCTGATCACCACTGTATATACAAATACATACATACACACACACACACATACATATACACTCACCTAAAGGATTATTAGGAACACCATACTAATACTGTGTTTGACCCCCTTTCGCCTTCAGAACTAATTCTACGTGGCATTGATTCAACAAGGTGCTGAAAGCATTCTTTAGAAATGTTGGCCCATATTGATAGGATAGCATCTTGCAGTTGATGGAGATTTGTGGGATGCACATCCAGGGCACGAAGCTCCTTTTCCACCACATCCCAAAGATGCTCTATTGGGTTGAGATCTGGTGACTGTGGGGGCCATTTTAGTACAGTGAACTCATTGTCATGTTCAAGAAACCAATTTGAAATGATTCGAGCTTTGTGACATGGTGCATTATCCTGCTGGAAGTAGCCATCAGAGGATGGGTACATGGTGGTCATAAAGGGAATGGACATGGTCAGAAACAACGCTCAGGTAGGCCGTGGCATTTAAACGATGCCCAATTGGCACAAAGGGGCCCAAAGTGTGCCAAGAAAACATCCCCCACACCATTACACCACCACCACCAGCCTGCACAGTGGTAACAAGGCATGATGGATCCATGTTCTCATTCTGTTTACGCCAAATTCTGACTCGTACCATCTGAATGTCTCAACAGAAATCGAGACTCATCAGACCAGGCAACATTTTTCCAGTCTTCAACTGTCCAATTTTGGTGAGCTCGTGCAAATTGTAGCCTCTTTTTCCTATTTGTAGTGGAGATGAGTGGTACCCGGTGGGGTCTTCTGCTGTTGTAGCCCATCCGCCTCAAGGTTGTGCGTGTTGTGGCTTCACAAATGCTTTGCTGCATACCTCGGTTGTAACGAGTGGTTATTTCAGTCAAAGTTGCTCTTCTATCAGCTTGAATCAGTCGGCCCATTCTCCTCTGACCTCTAGCATCAACAAGGCATTTTCGCCCACAGGACTGCCGCATACTGGATGTTTTTCCCTTTTCACACCATTCTTTTTTAAACTCTAGAAATGGTTGTGCGTGAAAATCCCAGTAACTGAGCAGATTGTGAAATACTCAGACCGGCCCGTCTGGCACCAACAACCATGCCACGCTCAAAATTGCTTAAATCACCTTTTCTTTCCCATTCTGACATTCAGTTTGGAGTTCAGGAGATTGTCTTGACCAGGACCACACCCCTAAATGCATTGAAGCAACTGCCATGTGATTGGTTGATTAGATAATTGCCTAAATGAGAAATTGAACAGGTGTTCCTAATAATCCTTTAGGTGAGTGTATATATATATATATATATATATATATATATATATATATATATATATATATATGCTGGGTGCGCATTAGGTCAAAAAAGCACCTGGTGCAGATACGTTGGATGGATAAATTTCGCTCTAGGCACATAGCACATTCTCTCATGACACATAGCAACACAGCTAAAGTTTTCCTAATATGTTTGACCTTTTATTGAAAGTAGCCTATACATTTACCTGTTGATAAAATAAGAAACACCATGGCAGCCGCAGGCGTCAATTTAAATATATGCCAGAAGTGTTTTTTTATTAAGAATTAAAAATAAGTATAAAATAATCAATATTAGAAGCATAATATAAATAAAATATAAGTAAAATATAATTAGAATACAAGTATAATAAAAATATAAGTATTCTTTAAAAATATGTTGAATAATGCAAATTGATGACTTTAACAAACGCATAGACCATAGACATGGAGGGATTTGTTAGATACAAAACTAACTCAACTAAATCAAGTGAAAAATTCCATTAGGAAATGTATTGTTTAATGAAAACTTATAAACTGTTAAAGACAGACCTACTGTAAGTAGACCTACTGTAACTATCCGAGGCTGTTAATTGATAATGGAATTTTTCACTTGATTTAGTTGAGTTAGTTTTGTATCTAACAATCCACATTCCCTCCATCCCCCATATGCCAGCAAACCAATGAGAAAGCGGGACAACAATGATGATACATAACAACAGAGCGTAGGCGCCAAAGCTGCTGTGGATCCACTTACCCAGAACTCTTGAGTGGCAGATTTGAAGAAAATTACAGTTGTCTGTTTGGCAAATAAATAAATAAATAATGTAGAGTTTGATGTAGACATTAGTGCCACCTAGCGGAATTACAAAAATACAAATATTTTGTCCCTTTCGTGCGTCGTGCCTGACTCTACTCAAATATAACTCAAGCGCTTTTACGATGTGAAGGCATCAACAGGTAAATGTAGGCTACTTTTTTTTAAACATATTAGAACATTTTTAGCTGTGTTGCTATGTGTCATGAGAGTAAGCAACTGAGCAGCTAACACTCTGTATAGACTCTACAGAGTGAACGCGACCATCTTGCTTATTATAAACCCTGATAAAGCTGATATTTAAAAAACTTTCATTCTTAGGGGGATCTTTGTCACCTAATGTGCCACCTGATCTTTTTCACCCTTAATAAGTTTGCTTCCAGAATATATGATTCTATTGATTTCTTCATAGCTGATTTGCAGTTTGTTGGGAAAAGACCGCATTCAAATTGAAAGTGTTGTGAAAGTGTGTGAACTAAGCGTTATACTATAGAGTAGCACAGGGATGATGTCTTGTCACTGTCACTGGTTCTGACCACCACTGTATGCATCTTAACTTCTCACTGGTTCCCCTGAGATTTTCCTATGGGGTTTTAAAATGGGTTTTTTTCAATTTATGAGTAAAATAAAGCCTGAATAAACCTTGAAAATACTTCTACAACGTAAACTGTCTTTGTAGCTTTATGGTACACTTCAAACAAGGGAATATGTAATAATTTATAGTGTTAATGATAATTAGCGAGTCCATGAATGGCTTGCATTTGCAGCTTATATAGCCCCTAGTGGCGAACAGTGACCTTTTTAACCGGGTATGCTGGGTGCGTGTTATGTCAAAAATGCACCTGGTGTAGATCCGTTGGATGGGTTTATAATAAGCGAGATGCTCGCGTTTGCTCTATGGAGTCTATACAGAGTGTTAGCTGCTCAGTTGCTTACCCTCATGACACATAGCAACACAGCTAAAAATGTCCTAATATATTTGACCTTTTATTGAAAGTAGCCTACATTTACCTGTTGATGCCTTCACATCGTAAAATCTGTTGAGTATTTTTGTAATTCCGCACTAATGTCACAGAAACGACATGCTTCATCTTTAAACGGCATGGTGCATCGGCTGAGGACATGCATCTAAATCAGAGGCGAACAAATAAGAAACACCACGGCAGGCGTTAATTTAAATGTAGATGTAAATGCCAGACATGTTTTTTATTAAGAGTTTAAAATAAGCCAAAAAAATCTATATTAGTAGCCTATTATAATTACAATTGGCCTATAAGTAAAATATAAATAGAATAAATGTAAGTATAATAAAAATATATGTTTTCTTCAAAAATATGTTGAAATAATGCAAATTGATGACTTTATGCAAATGCACAGACTATCGATCAACAGCTTCAGTCAGTTTATACGTTTTCATTAAAAATACATTTCCTTATGGAGAAAACAAAATACTATGAAAATAGTTTCATTTATGACTTTTTTTCACTTGATTTAGTCTATTTAGTTTTGTATCAAATACAATGTGATTTTCGTAATCAGATTTCGAAATCTGGCAACAGCAGCAAATTTTTCCTCTTGGGCGAGCGTTTTGCAGACAGCTTACTCTGTGCATGAAATCTGCCATATGCCAGCAAACCAATGAGAATGCGGGACAATGATGACGACATATAACAGAGCGTAGGCGCTAAAGCTGCTCTGGATCTGCGGCTTACTTTCATTTGTGTTCTTGCCTGTACACCTTTGAACTTAGAAACATTGTATTAACAGAACTTCCCATGTTACTTCCTTCTAAACCTCTTTTTCTTCTCATTTGTAAACCACTTTGGATGAAAGTAACTGCTAAATGCATAAATGTATATGTAATTATAAATCTCCCTCTCTTGGTCTTAGACTCACCCAGGAATGCGTTCGGGATGGTGATCTTTAGCCACATCCTGTCTCTGACTTCCAGGCCAGAGTCAGGAGAGGCCATGGCTTTAGCAATCGACACCATATCAGAATGCAGGGAGAGCGAGAACTCATCAAACCCTAAAGGAAAAGATAAAGATGGTAAAGATTGCTCCAGATTTGTTGTAAATGTTTGTAGGGTTGATAAAAGAATTTTCCTTGTAATAAAAAGTAATAAAAATAACTCCCAATTAATTGTGGGTGGGTCACAGGTGGATGAGATAAATTATAACGTGTTGATTTTATTAAAGACACGGAACTCTCATTTTACAGTGCATCACTCTTTTAATTTTGTTTTCTTCAACAGTGTATTTCTCTTCAGAAAAAAAACAATCAAGAAAAACATATGCCTACAGCACCTCCTAGTGGTCATTATATAAAACAAAGGTGGAAAAAACCTACACAAGATATTGCTTAATAA
Organism: Rhinogobio ventralis; assembly: GCA_039654625.1. Taxonomy (NCBI): domain Eukaryota; kingdom Metazoa; phylum Chordata; class Actinopteri; order Cypriniformes; family Gobionidae; genus Rhinogobio; species Rhinogobio ventralis. Next base: position 37,875,953 of record CM077194.1, read on the forward strand.
CTTAACATCTTGAACTAAAAATACACACAAGCTTAACAGAATTTATTCTGATAAGAGTGTTTTCCAACATAATGATGGAAATATTAACGTGCTTAAAGCTTAATTCTTCATCAGGCACTAATTTGCAGACTCTAAGCTACGCAGTTGCAGGGTCCACTTGTTTAAGCAGCAATGGAGGATCAGAACAGATCAAAACAGATCAGAGAGGAATTTCAAAACGGAGAATTAAACAAAACAAAAGGAAGGAAAGAAAATGTCTCGGGTTACGACTGTAACCCTGGTTCCCTGAGAACAGGGAACGAGAGACTGCATTCTGAGGCACTATGGGGAAACGCATCAGTGTGACTGGTCTCTGAAGCAACTGTAAAATCACGGCAATCGTATTGGCCGGCGACAGCCTATGACATCATACTAGTGTGACCAGGAAGTATGTAAGGGGCGCCTAGAGAACATGTAATCCATTTCTTCATCTGAAGGGACTGAACAGGCAGCCCGGAGGCATGGCAACAAGATGCAGTGTCTCCTTCCATGTTCTCAGGGAACCAGGGTTACAGTCGTAACCCAAAACGTTTCCTTTTGAAAGGGAACTCGCACTGCGTCCTGAGACACTATGGGGAATGAAATACCCACACCGCCATGCTGAGGTGAGTGCATGCCAAGAAATGGCTGTGACTAAGCACAAATAATGGCAGTTTCAACAGAAATGCCAAAAACCACTCACCCCTTCTGGTCACACACTAGACTGTCAGTGACAGTACTCCCTACAGCCATTGCCTGAGCCTGAGCTATCAAGCCTCAATGAGGAAGTGCCTCTGTAAAGTAACAGAAGGACTTGTCAAAGGGCGCTCAAAGGCTTGGAACCAGCATCTTCACTAGGAAGGGGTTCCTTTAAGGGAGTATGGCCAGGGGGCTGAAAAGAGTCTCTTACCATCCTCATGAGAGGTAACCAGATGAGAGGGACTGCAGAAGATACAGTAACCAGCTCACACTGGACAAAGAGACGGGCATCCTGGGGAGCAGGACTCAGCATAGCGCTTTTCAAACGAGGGGAGTTACTCTGCGCAACCCTGGACCTACAGAGTGCTTCTTTTAAAGCACTATGGAGGCTGGGTACTCTACATTGAGTCCCTAATGAGAGTACCTCCAGCTCTAACAGGAGCTGATCTACCAAGGGGGTTCATAAGAATCTCTCGACCTTTCAGACCAAACTGAATAGGACGATCAATAGGTCGCATTAGGTTCTCAATATGACGATCCTCTCAAACGAGGGAGTACCTATAACTCTAGAAAAGCTGATCTACCAGTAAGGTCTCAAGGGAGTCCCTCGACCTTCTGACCAGACACAGGGAGCGAAGTACTCTATAGAACGAACCTCTGAAATGAAGGGAGTACTACCTAGTGCTAGGAACGTAGCTCGACCTGGAGGATCATCATCAAGGGGACCTGATTTGGATGGCCAACTACTTGGAAACGAGTCTAACAGATATAGCCACCTGTAGGCTTGTAATACTCATTCACATTGCCACACAAGCGAAGCACTCAGCATATCACTTTCTAGCGGAGTACAGATCTCATGCAACCAGCCTGTTGTGGAGGCCTCTTTGTAGGGCCTACTACTCCAGAATGTCACGGGCATGGGCTCTGGGCTAATGCTTGAGCTCTAAGGTAGCGCACACAACACTGTCCTGAATAGGAGGGAGTACTTAGTTGGCTCAACCTGAGCATCATTGGTGTTGGACAGAATAGTTTTCACAGAATAGCCTGCTCTAAAAGGCCACAAGCTAGATAATGCTACTAACCAGAGCTCTAGAGCGGAAGCTTCAGCATAGTGCTCTTCATAACCTAACAATGCCAGAGGACATCCACAGGGGAGGCTTTCTCAGAAATAGCCTGCGATACCACGACTCTCTAATTTGAGAGGAGGCCAGGCCACTCACTACAGGTAATGTTTGTTCTGAATGTTACCCACTATATTAAAAACCTTGCAAAACTCACTCTCAAAAGGAGAGGAGGTAACATAGTAAGGGTGTCACGATAATCTTCCCTAATAATGGGAGCTCCAGGGCCCCAGTTTAAATGCCCCAATATTTCTATATAAAATATAATATTATGAATATTATTCCTTTCTATAGGGAGCTGAGGTCACTTTGAATTTATAATGGCTCTTCACCAATGGTCGCACTAGTCGCCGGCCAATACGATTGACGTGATTTTACAGTTGCTTTAGATATCAGTCACGCTGAGGCTTTCCCAATAGTGTCTCAGGACACAGTGCGAGTTCCCTTTCGAAAATGAAGTACAGTGTGGCAGCGTTTTAGTGAAGTACTTAACTAGGAGGAATCAAATGCTGGGTATGTGTATGACAAAATAATAAAGATAATAAGAAAAGATAAAAAAAATAATATCAGCCTTTGCTTGGGCTGGACAATTTATTTATTGGACAATTTATTATTTATTATTTATTGTGTATGTGTGTTCGGGAAGTTGCAGTGACGGAATCCAATTTAAGTTTAAAGGGAGTAAAGCCTGTGTGTTTAGGCTATTAAGAAAATGCAATTTTGCCAAATTTTTAACTTTAAATAAACGTTTATTTAAAAGCAGCCTACTTCAGGGTAATATGATACCATTTTAACACTGAAGTAGGACATCTGTAACGAGACGGGTAATATGATTGGGTGCAGATATCTAAATCAGAGAAAAACATAGGTTTGGGTGGGTGGCGGGTGGATGATTTATTTTTTTAACAGCGGTTTCAGGTGACGTTAGAGCTGGTCCACGAATCTTTAGTAGCTATGTAAAGACATAGTAAACCCTCAGCCCAGGAATTAGCACAGCAAATTGCGGTTGTTTTCATATATGTCTTAAAGGCACAACAGCAAAAACAGCCCATTTAATTAAAAAATTTAATTAAAAGATCACACTCAATGAGGGTGGAAAACTATAACAGCTAGAATAGCTAACATAGCTAACACAGCTAACAACTGAATCAACACTGAACTGACTTCATCGATTACTGATCGATTGCTCCTGTCTGCCTCCTGTTTGTCCTGGTGCTGGTGTGCTCTGTTCACTTTTGAATCTTTATTTGATATCATTCCCTGTTGTTTAAACTGCTAAATATAACTTACCCATCACCATATATTGTCTAATATTGCCTACCACATTAAATCTGACATCGCTAGCTTTTAGTCAAAATCACTATCACGCGTTAGCATTTCGCTAGCCTGTTAGCTTGCCATCTCTGCACTCGGGTCTCTTGTTTTCATTAAACAACTGTGGTGAGTTGGATTAGTAAATAGACTCCATCAAACAACTGTGGTAAATTGGATTAATCAACAAATACGGTAAGCCATGTCTTCTTCTCCTGTCATCGTCACTTGCACTGCATGTTTCATGTTTAGTATATCTTTCTCCGTTGGAACAGGGCTTTACATGTGATAAATGTAAGGAGATAGTCAGGATGACTGAGAAGATTTCAGAATTAGAGACACACATCCAGACTTTATTTGAGAGTAGTGAAAATGTAACAGCTTTAGACACTGCTTTGGATGCGAATAGCTTAGTGAACTCTGTACATTGTTCAGTTCCAGCTGTAGAGCCTGTGCAGCAGGGCAACTGGGTGACGGTGAGACGGCATAGTCACGGATAAAAAAAAACACTCTACCGTTCCGATTAGAACATCAAACAGGTTCTCCCCACTCAGTGACGCACACACTGAGAATCCTGTTGAAAGTGCCCTAGTTATTGGCGATTCTATTACACGGAACGTGAAAATAGAGACACCAGCCACCACAGTCACGTTTACCGGGAGCCAGAGCGCCTGACATCAAAGCAAATTTAAAAGTGCTGGCTAATGCTAATCGTAAATTCTCTAAGATTATTATTCACGTTGGCACTAATGATGTTCGACTTCGCCAGTCGGAGATCACCAAAATTAACATTAAAGAGGTGTGTGAACTCACAAGTACGATGTCACGTAAAATATTTTGTTCTGGTCCCCTCCCCGTTAAAAGGAGTGATGAGATACTTAGCAGACTATCATCACTCAATGGCTGGTTGTCTAAGTGGTGTCCGCAAAATAACATAGGCTTCATAGACAATTGGAAAAGCTTTTGGGGCAGACCTGACCTGTTAAAAAAAGATGGCATCCATTCTTCCTAGGGTGGTGCCGCTCTTCTCTCTAGTAATTTGGCACATAGTCTTAGAGCTAAACCTTGACTAACTGGGGCCCAGGTCAGGAAGCAGACGGACTGGCTTACCCGACCTGCTAGCTGTCTCATGTCACAGAACTCAGATAAATCCCAGCACCTAGATATTATCACATAGAGACTGTGTCTGTTCCACAAATGAGTAAATACAAAAAACCACCAAAACCATTCAACGGTAAAAATTTAATTGATGTCCAACAAATAAACAACGATCATAATACAGATGATCAAATGATCAAGCTCGGGCTGCTGAATATTCGATCCCTTTCCTCAAAAACGCTTATTGTTAATGATATAATTACAGATAATAATCTAGATGTGCTGTGTTTGACAGAAACCTGGCTAAAACCTGACGACTACATTACTTTAAATGAGTCCACCCCACAAGATTATTGTTATAAACACAAGCCGCGTCTGAAAGGTAAAGGGGGAGGTGTTGCTGTAATTTATAATAATATCTTCAGTATTACTCAGAAGTCTAGTTTCAATTATAATTTCTTTGAAGTTTTGGTGCTTTACGTAACGTTATATAGTGAAATTGATAAATCCCGTTTGACATTTGTGTTGGCTACTGTATACAGGCCACCAGAGCACCATACAGACTTTACCAGAGATTTTGCTGATTTTCTATCAGAGTTAGTACTGGCTACAGATAAAGTCCTAATTGTTGGTGATTTTAATATCCATGTAGACAATGAAAAAGACGCATTGGGATTGGCATTTAGAGACATTCTAAACTCTATTGGAGTAAGGCAACATGTATCAGGACCCACTCATCGCCGTAATCATACTTTAGACCTAATATTGTCACATGGAATAAATGTTGATACCGTTGAAATTCTGCAGCAGAGCGATGACATCTCAGATCATTACCTAGTAACATGTATACTTAATTTAGCAAAGGCTGCAAAGCCGTCCCCTCGCTTCAAATATGGCAGGACTATCACTGCTGCGACTAAAGATTGCCTTGTAAATAAACTTCCTCATCAGTTTCATCTCCTCAGCATCCCAGATAGCCTAGAGGAACTCGATGTTGCAAAAGAAACTATTGACTCTCTCTTTTCCAGCACTTTAGACACAGTTGCTCCTCTGCGCTTAAAGAAGATTAAAGAAAATAGTCCAATGCCGTGTACAACGAGCACACATTTCGTGGAAAGAAAGCATGATTGCATACAGAAAGGCTGTAAAAACTACTTATTTCTCGACTCTTAGAAGAAAACTAACACAACCCTAGGTATTTATCCGTCTACTACTGTATCACATCAGACAGAGCATTGTAGTGTCACTTAGGAAAAATTACATTCATTCACTGCTATAGAAGAAGAATTGGCTAAACTCGTTAAATCATCTAAATCAACAACATGTATGCTCGACCCTATACCGACTAAACTACTAAAAGAGATGCTTCCAGAGGTCATAGATCCTCTTCTTAATATCATTAATTCATCCTTGACATTAGGATATGTACCGAAAACTTTTAAGTTTGCTATTATTAAACCACTTATTAAAAAAACGCAACTTGATCCTACAGAATTAGTCAATTACAGGCCAATCTCAAATCTTTCTGTCAAAAATACTAGAAAAGGCAGTGTCTTCACAACTACGTTCCTTTTTAGAAAGAAATGGTATATGTGAGGATTTCCAGTCAGGATTTAGACCATATCATAGTACTGAGACTGCTCTCATTAGAGTTACAAATGATTTACTCTTATCATCCGATCATGGTTGTATCTCTCTTTTAGTGTTACTTGATCTTAGCGCTGCATTCGATACTATCGACCACAACATTCTTTTGAATAGACTCGAAAATTATGTTGGCATTAGTGGAATTGCATTGGCATGGTTTAAATCATACTTATCTGACCGTTATCAGTTTGTAGCAGTAAATGAAGAGATGTCACACTGATCACAAGTTCAGTGTGGAGTACCGCAAGGCTCAGTGCTAGGACCGTGTCAATTAGACTCCACCCTGAAATTGCCTCACTGACACGGCATCCTCATAAACCCGTCCCTGGCGTGATGACTCCGATCTTTTGAATAATCCGATCTAATATGACTTCTGACCTGTAAGGTTTCCAAAATAATAATCATACACTGTTTGATAATTGGCCAGAGGAGAACTGGCACCCCGACTGAGCCTGGTTTCTCCTAAGGTTTACTTTTCTCCATTATGCCACCTGATGGAGTTTTGGTTCCTTGCCACTGTCGCCTTTGGCTTGGCTTGCTCAGTTGGGGACACTACATTTTCAAATAAATATCCAAATAAATTTAATTACTAAACTAAATTAATTATGTCAATTACATTATTAATCAAATTTGGTTGCATTATTTTCCTGTTTAACACTGTGAAGCTGCTTTGAAACAATCTGCATTGTAAAAAGCGCTATATAAATAAAGTTGACTTGACTTGAGCTGAAATGCATAATTTTCCTGTTATCACTGTAAAGCTTTGAAACAATCTGTATTGTGTAAAGCGCTATATAAATTAAGGTGACTTGACTTGTGCATGTAAACACGAGTAGCACCTTGCTTTTGTGTCTTAAACAGCTCTCTCTGTATTATTTTATTGTGTGCTTGTAAACGCAGTCAATAGACCCTTTCACACATACAGTCTTTACTGATAAATTACCGTTAAGAGATCATATATGAACAGGACCTTTTCAAAAATACCAGTAAATAAGTTCTGGCAATTTAAGGGAAGTTGTGCTCTGTGTGAACGCAGAATGAAGATTACCGGTATAATCACGTACAAAGTCAGAGCACACTGATGTAAGAAGTCTGCTTTGGGCCAATCATAAGTTCTTATGAGACGTGATAACCTGCGCTGTTTATAGAAAGCTTTTTAATAGTTTTTCTATGTAAATATGTGCTAAATGATCATCTTTGACCGCTGTGCCACGTCTCACAGCTTTTTCAACGTGTCACACTCGAGACCCAGCCTTCTTTCCCATTCATCAGCGCTGCAGCTCTGCAGTTGGATACTATTATGCATGTCTTGTATTTTTAAGAGCAAAAACGCGTTCTGTTTGATCATCATTTGATCACCCCTTATGCCTTTCACTCAGACATAAAAATTTGTCAAATTTAACAGATAGTGAAACTAAAGTGCTTCTTCTCATGTGGGCGAATGAAGACAACGCACAGCGTTTAAAGATAATTTCCGATGAATGACATCACAGAATTTACCGGTATTTTGGTGCTGATGTGTGAACGGTCTCTTACCGGTAAAAAGCCAGAACGCCGTTGCTTGTGTGAACAGCACATGTGTGTATTTACCGGTAAAGTCATTCAGGTAATTTTGTTTGTATGAAAGGGGCTAATGACTTTCGTAGGTCCAAGAAAAAAGTGGTTAATGTAATGACTAATAAAGATTAGGATTTAGAGAAAGAGAGTGAGAAAGAGAGAGAAAGACAAGGGATTACTCTCAGTCTCTGTAACAGATGAGCTGGAAGTGATGGTGCTGGGAGGGTAAGGAGGGTATGCTCCACCACTCATGGCCACAGAGTGAGTTACCCACACGGCAGGGTCAATGGGCCGGATTGGCTCATCTAAAAATAAGAGGAGTAAAATTTAGCTCAAGAAATAAGTTTAGTTCTCCATTACATCTCAGTCAATATTTTTATAATTCAGCATTACTGACTGCGGGGCAGTGTGAAGTATCCCTGGGGCGAAGGGTCCCAACATTTAGCCACAGTCAGGATGATGGGTCTGCAGCAGAACACACATAAACACACACCCAATGCCATTTTCAAATGTGACGTTTAACCCCAAAATATTTAGGACAAAACTCAAAAGACGTTTGTAAGACGCACCCAGGTTTGTGTACAATGTCTCTCAGCACCTTCACAGCATCATCATTACTCATGTTCTCAAAGTTTATATCATTCACCTGCAGGAAAGAGACTTTATAATGAACATTAAAATGACAAACATCAGAATTAACAGATAAATGGAGAGAACGTGCAGCACCTGCAGCAACATGTCTCCAGGCTCTATTCGCCCATCTGCCGCCACGGCTCCTCCCTTCATAATGGAGCCGATGTAGATGCCTCCATCTCCCCTCTCATTACTCTGACCAACAATACTGATGCCCAAGAAATTATATTTATCTTGTAAAGACAGAGAGCGAGAGAATTACATCAAATCCATGCTACATGCAGCTAGTCTGTGTTTTTTTTTTATTACATTATGAAACGTTTTAGATAAAACTAAGACACAAAAGTATTTTTGAAAAACCAAACATTGTTACACATTGAACTCACCCATGTTGAGAGTAACAGTGATGATGTTGAGTGACATTGTGGAGTCCGTCACACTGCTGAATGACGATGCCTGAAATAACATCATGAATAAAATCAATTTGAGACATCAAATGACAAGTATTACATAATGATATTACATTCTGGAATATAAAAGTTACCTGAATTTGCAGTATAACAGTTAAGTAACAGAGTGCATACATTTTATGTTTATTAAATGTATATACTGACAAATACAACTGAGAACCTAACCCTTCCCAAAATATACTCACAGGTTTGTCAATAAAAAAAATAAAAAAAATAGAAAACACAGTTAATACTTCTCTGTACTGTACACAGTGAAAAGTTCATACTGCTATACCCGTTCTAGTCTGGGTGGCCGCTGTTTTCTACGCCTGCGGTGTCTCTTTAACAATCTGGAGGCTGTACTCTGTTCTGTAGAACTACTAAACCTGTGAAATTGAACAAGACATTAAAACAAGTTAAAGATGAAAAATAAACAAACAAACAAAAAACTAGTGATATGTTCCACACCATTCATTTATAAAATCATGCCATTATCATGTAGTTGGCAGACATTATTATATCTTTTGAGACTGTGCACAAACCTAAATATCAAATCCAATTCAACATTTATGAACTTAAAATCTAACTATTATATATATTATATATATAATGTTTTACTTAACACAAATCCTTAAATAAATTTGTAAGAGAAGACCACTTTTTAGGTGTCTTTTTCGGGCCTGACAGACAGCCGCTGTCAATATCTAGTTCTAAATCGAGAACAGATCAGAGGTACTACTTTTACCAGTTACACAATGTGTACCTGCTCATGGTGTCATCATCATCTGAGTCACAGAAGCTGGTGGTGTCCAGTTCACTGCTCATCATGGTGGAGGAGCTTTCATAGCCTGCAATGTGCCGTTCTAACCGTGTTTGACCATTCACACGAGACCCTGGAGAGTCAATAAAGCAATAACCAGGTCATTTTAAAAAATGTAGTTATAAAAGGTTATATTTAGATCTAGACTTATTAGCACATTTATATTGCAATCCAGTGTCATCAGAACTCATTCACTGCATTTCCCTGGCATTATGTAGATGTTTACATTTATGAACGAAATGTTTACATTTACAATGGGTATTAAAAAAATCTACACACCTTTCTAAGATGTAAAAAAATGAATTCAAGTAATATATCAGATCTGTTTCTTTAATGTAATACTGAAACCAACTAAATTTATGTAACAAACTAATAGAAACATAAGTGTGCACACCCTTTTATAATGGAGCATGGTACTCTGTTTGGAATTAACAAAATCAAATAAAAAATTTTACTGAAAAATAATCATAATCCTCTGCTCATCATGATTTTAATGATGCTGATTAACTCCGAATAAAAATACAACTTAGTTGAGACGCGTGCCAGAGAGCAGCATGGCCATGAAGCCTTTCAGATATCCAATGGCTGCTTCCCCTGAACAGACAAAACAGACAGAGCATGCGGTGCGAAAAGGGAATTTCCAGGTTGAAAACCTAGCAAAGGAGTTTTGCGAGGACCAGTCCGCTGCAAAATGATATCCCCCACATTACACTCATCATGCTCTGAACATAGAGGCAAGCATTCTCGAGACACACAAAAAAATAAACAGCCCTCCGGCCAGCCTGCGGTCCGGGGGAACGTTAATCGTGCACTTTCTGGAGTCCCTGGAAGGGCATGTCATGCCTCCGTACAATCCGACAGGGACAGAAGCACTTATGCCTTTCACCAGAGAAAGAGCTCCAATACAGAGAACTTTCGGTGTTCCATCTTACAGCTGTCAAGCCACACAACGGTCATTGCTCAAAGGCAACTAGTTTTGATACAAAAGGTGGCATCTCTGACAAGATCGTTCTTTGGATTCATAGCTTTCTCAGGCCCAATCATGGCGGATCCAATGGCGGGAGGATCCAAGGTGGGGCCAAAGGGGTGGAGGGATGAGGCGCAGCCAGAGGCCCAGAAGTCGGTGGTCATAAAAAAAATAGTCACACTTATGGTCTTCGGTCAAAAATGACTGACCATAGGAAATTAATGGGAAATTGACAAAAAAACACAAAAACTACAAAAATCGCACACAATACTGAAAAAAAGTACACAACAGTGAAGGGATGACCGTATAAAACAGGAATGCGATATAGACATATCCACACACACACAGACACACACAGAGACACACACACCTATGAACCCCTGTGTCTGTAACAGAGCAAAGTATTGAGAATATGTGAAATCTATTCAATAATTCAGTCATAATTCAGAAACAGCTCACAGCAGTAAAGGGTGACACTCTAAAACATCAAGACGTGAAATAAAGATAATCTATAATCTCTATAGAGAGCTATACAGGCAACTAGTGGTTACACCTGGGTATTACATGTTTTCTTTCTATACTCTCAACAGATGGCGCTAATCTGCCTTTAAAAGATTGGATTTTAAAAGCCTTGACTCTATTTTAACCTGAAAATAGTGCAAGTGCACCAATTGGTGAAGTTCTCCCACTTAAAAAGATGAGAGAGGCCTGTAATTTTCATCATAGGTACACTTCAACTATGAGAGACAGAATGAGAAAAAAAAATCCACAAAATCACATTGTCTGATTTTTAAAGAATTTATTTGCAAATTATGGTGGAAAATAATTATTTGGTCAATAACAAAAGTTAATCTCAATACTTTGTTATAAACCCTTTGTTGGCAATGACAGAGGTCAAACGTTTTCTGTAAGTCTCCACAAGGTTTTTACACACTGTTGCTGGTAGTTTGGCCCATTCCTCCATGCAGATCTCCTCTAGAGCAGTGATGTTTTAGGGCTGTCGCTGGGCAACACAGATTTTCAACTCCCTCCAAAGATTTTCTATGGGGTTGAGGTCTGGAGACTAGGCCACTCCAGGACCTTAAAATGCTTCTTACGAAGCCACTCCTTCGTTGCCCGGGCGGTGTGTTTGGGATCATTGTCATGCTGAAAGACCCAGCCACGTTTCATCTTCAATGCCCTTGCTGATGGAAGGAGGTTTTTACTCAAAATCTCACGATACATGGCCCCATTCATTCTTTCCTTTACACGGATCAGTCGTCCTTGTCCCTTTGCAGAAAAAACGCCCCAAAGCATGATGTTTCCACCCCCATGCTTCACAGTAGGTATGGTGTTCTTTGAATGCAACTCAGCATTCTTTTTCCTCCAAACACGACAAGTTGAGTTTTTACAAAAAAGTTCTATTTTGGTTTCATCTGACCATATGACATTCTCCCAATCCTCTTCTGGATCATCCAAATGCTCTCTAGCTAACTTCAGATGGGCCCGGACATGTACTGGCTTAAACAGGGGGACACATCTGGCACTGCAGGTTTGAGTCCCTGGCGGCGTAGTGTGTTACTGATGGTAGCCTTTGTTACTTTGGTCCCAGCTCTCTGCAGGTCATTCACTAGGTCCCCCAGTGTGGTTCTGGGATTTTTGCTCACTGTTCTTGTGATCGTTTTGACCCCACGGGGTGAGATCTTGCGTGGAGCCCCAGATCGAGGGAGATTATCAGTGGTCTTGTATGTTTTCCATTTTCTAATAATTGCTCCCACAGTTGATTTCTTCACACCAAGCTGCTTACCTATTGCAGATTCAGTCTTCCCAGCCTGGTGCAGGTCTACAATTTTGTTTCTGGTGTCCTTTGACAGCTCTTTGGTCTTGGCCATAGTGGAGTTTGGAGTCTGACTACTTGAGGTTGTGGACAGGTGTCTTTTATACTGATAACGAGTTCAAACAGGTGCCATTAATACAGGTAACGAGTGGAGGACAGAGGAGCCTCTTAAAGAAGAAGTTACAGGTCTGTGACAGCCAGAAATCTTGCTTTTTTGTAGGTGACCAAATACTTATTTTCCACTATAATTTGTAAATAAATTCTTTAAAAATCAGACAACGTGATTTTCTGGATTTTTTTTTCTCATTCTGTCTCTCATAGTTGAAGTGTACCTATGATGAAAATTACAGGCCTCTCTCATCTTTTACAATTTTCTATGGGAAAAATGGATAATATTTATTGCATAAATATTAATTATTTTACTGAAAAAACAAGAAGTTACATTTCAGGGGTCCTAAGACCCCCAGTGTGACTCCCAAGTAAAGACCACACAAGAGTTAAAATAGTAAGAAATCAGTTGTTTTTAGGTTTAGAATGTAATGTTTGTATTTTAACCCTTTTTTGCTTATAATGTACAGTATAATGTACAGCATAGCTCCATAAATATATTCATTGGTTCATCACAGATTAATCAATGATCAAAATAATCATTAGTTGCAGCCCTAGTAATATCATAGTATACCAGTCTGAACATTCCCATTACATTACATTAACTTAACATTAACATTAACTAGTGCTGTCAAAATGATTAAACGCGATTAATTGCATCCAAAATAAAAGTTTGTGGTTACATAACATGTGTGTGTACTGTGTATAATTATTATGTATATTTGAATACACACACACATCTATATATTTAAGAAATATGTGCATGTATATACTGTATATATATTTATATAATTTATATTACATATAAATATAAATATTTTATATATAAATATAAAAAAAAATTCTTTAATATACATGCATGTATGTGTATTTATATATACATAATAATTATACACAGTACACACACATATATTATGTAAACACAAACTTTTATTTTGGATGTGTAATCGCGATTAATCGATTTGACAGCGCTAACAATAACATTAACAGGTTAAAATTTGCAATCCGTAATAACTGTGGTTTATTTGTCACACTGGGAATAGAAGTTCAAATTGTGTGAAATGCCTTGTAGGATACAGTATACCAAACACATATGATTAATTATATCATACATAAACAACGCAATATACACCGATCAGGCATACATTATGACCACTGACAGGTGAAGTGAAAAAACACTGATTATCTCTTCATCACGGCACATGTTAGTGGGTGGGATATATTAGGCAGCAAGTGAACATTTTGTCCTCAAAGTTGATGTGTTAGAAGCAGAAAAAATGGGCAATCATAAGGATTTGAGCGAGTTTGACAAGGGCCAAATTGTGATGGCTAGACGACTGGGTCAGAGCATCTCCAAAACTGCAGCTCTTCTGGAGTGTTCCCGGTCTGCAGTGGTCAGTATCTATCAAAAGTGGTCCAAGGAAAGAACAGTGGTGAACCGGTGACAGGGTCATGGACGGCCAAGGCTCATTGATGCACGTAGAGAATGAAGGCTGGCACGTGTGATCTGATCAAACAGACGAGCTACTGTAGCTCAAATTGCTCAAGAAGTTAATGCTGGTTCTGATAGAAAGGTGTCAGAATACACAGTGCATCGCAGTTTGTTGCGAATGGGGCTGCATAGCCGCAGACCAGTCAGGGTGCCCATGCTGACCCCTGTCCACCATCGAAAGTGCCAACAGTGGGCACGTGAGTCAAGTCAAGTCACCTTTATTTATATAGCGCTTTTTACAATGCGATTGTTTCAAAGCAGCTTCACAGTGTTAATAGGAAAATAATGGAACAGAATTTGATTCGGCTGTACAGCTGTTCTTGAGGAAACGGTGATGTCATCCAGCTCATTTAAATTATCATATAGTGTCAATGCGGGCAGATCAGTAATATAGTTGTAGTGTCCCCAACTAAGCAAGCCAAAAGCCAAAGGCGACAGTGGCAAGGAACCAAAACTCCTTCAGGGGCCAGAATGGAGAAAAAAAACCTTGGAAGAAACCAGGCTCAGTCGGGGTGCCAGTTCTTCTCTGGCCAACGAACAAACAGTGTATGATTATGATTCTGGCAACATTACAGGTCAGAAGTCATATTAGATAGAAAGATTATTCGAAAGATTATTCGAAAGATCGGAGTTGTCATGCCCGGAGACGGGTTTAATGAGGATGTCGTGTCGATGCGGCATTTACAGGGGGGAGTTTAATTGACAAGGTCTCTGCAGACATTTCAGGGATGCGTTGGTCATGTCTAGGCACAGGTCCACCATCTGATCTGGATGCTGACCTAGTTAATGCAGCCTAACAATCATTTAACTGATTTGAATAATATAAACTGATAATGTTTTATGTGTATGCCATAGTAAAGAGATGTGTTTTTAGTCTAGATTTAAACTGACAAGAATGTGTCTGCTTCCCGAACAATGCTAGGAAGACTGTTCCAGAGTTTAGGTGCTAAATAGGAAAAGGATCGATCGCCTGCAGTTGATTTTGATATTCTAGGTATTATCAACTGGCCAGAATTTTGAGACCGCAATAGACGTGATGGAGTATAATGCGTTAAGAGCTCGCTCAAGTACTGGGGAGCTAAACCATTTAGTGCTTTGTAAGTAATTAGCGAGATATTAAAATTTATACGATGTTTAATAGGGAGCCAGTGCAGTGTTGACAGAACTGGGCTGATATGGTCATACTTCCTGGTTCTAGTAAGAACTCGAGCTGCTGCATTTTGGACCAGCTGCAATTTATTTATTAAGCGAGCAGGGCAACCACCCAGTAGAGCATTACAATAATCTAGCCTTTAGGTCATGAACGCATGAACTAACTGTTCAGCATTTTGCATTGAAAGCATGTGCCGTAATTTAGATATATTTTTAAGATGGTAGAATGCAGTTTTACAGATGCTAGAAACGTGGCTTTCAAATGCAGTGGTGGAATGTAACGAACATTTTTTTACATTTTCTTATCAGTTTCAGGGCTCGACATTAACGCTTGTCCGGACAAGTGGATTTTTTTTGAAGGGGCAAGTGAAAGAGATTTGTATTTGCCGACCGGTCAAGATGATTGAAACGTCAAAAACAAAAATAACTAGGGAATCACCAAATGCACCAATCTACTTCGAGTGTTATAAACAAGCCAATGAAGATTAGCATGCGGTTGACGCATTCCACGATCCGCCCCGCATCGCGGGTATAAATACGGAAGTGGAAGTACCGCATGTCGCTTTACAACTGAGGAGCCGAGATAGGTGACTCGGCCTTCAGCTGAAGCACAGCACCTGGCGACGGGACGTACGTCTCCGTTCCCTCCTTCAGGGAACGAGGGTTACATACGTAACCGAGACGTTCCCTTTCAGTCGGTCACGTTCAACGTACGTCGGAACTGACCGACGAATTGGAGATGCTAGCCCTTCCAGTGCCCGTCTCGGGGAGATGGTACGCTGCGGAGCCACGTCCTTCAGTGGAAGGAGAGGTGGAAATACTCATAAGGACTACCCTAGCAGGGTAGTGCTACCTATGGCAGTCTCTGGCAGGGGGGGAAGAACACCGCCAGAGACGACAGAGCAAGCTCTGTCAAGGGAAAGACACGGGGCTAGCCAAGTAGGGTAGCTGGTACCGAGGAGAATACACATATGGGGTTACCGTTAGGGAACCGCTACATATGGAACCCAGCCTACACACACGTTCCACAAGCATACGGGTGCAGACCTTCTACTGCATCGTGATACGCCGCTATTGCAGCGACGTACACTTTGAGGGTGGAGGGAGACAGCCTTCGCTCCAACCCATCTTACAGAAAAGAAAGCACGACATTAATCGAACACCTTCGGGGGTCTTCCCGGCGGGAAGAACACCACTCAACGAACAGGTTCCACGCACAAGAGGGGGCTCTAGCTGAAGCTAGGGTGTCTACCACTGCCTGCGGCAGGCCACCTAGAACCTCCGCGTCTCGTCCAGGGACCAGACATGGAGTTTCCAGAGGTCCGGACGCGGGTGCCATAGAGTGCCCCGCCCCTGAGAAAGCAGGTCCTTCCTCAGGGGGATCGGCCAGGGAGGGGCTGTCGTGAGGAGTGAGAGTTCGGAGAACCAGGTCCGGTTGGGCCAGTAGGGCGCAACTAGCAAGACCTGCTCCTTGTCCTCCCTGACCTTGCACAGTGTCTGTGCGAGAAGGCTCACTGGGGGAAACACATACTTGCGTAGGTCCCGGGGCCAGCTGTGCGCCAGTGCATCTGTGCCGAGGGTGCCCCCGGACAGGGTGTAATACAACTGGCAATGGGTCGAGTCCGGAGAGGCGAACAGGTCTACCTGCGCGGCTCCGAAGAGGTCCCATATCAGCTGGACGCTCCGAGGGTGGAGTCGCCACTCTCCCGGAGGTGTCGACTGACGAGAGATCATCGGCTGTCTGTCTCAGCGCACCTGGGATGTGAATGGCCCGAAGCGACCTCAGGCGCTTCTGACTCTGACTGTTAGGCTGCATTAACTAGGTCAGCCGGAACCGGGAACACTTCCCATAACACCTGATGTACTCGTTACATCATAAGAGGAATGGCATCTACGCTAATGTTAGTCTCTCTGTTTATCCCGAGGTTTACTGCAGTCAGCCGGATCCGGGCCGTATCCAGATCAGATGGTGGACCAGCACCCAGACATTACCAACGCATCCCTGAATTGTCTGCAGAGACCGTGTCAATTAGTCTACCCTCTGAAATTGCTCATCGACATGGCATCCTCAATAGATCCATCTCCGGCGTGATGACTCCAATATTTCGAATATTCCTATTTAATAATTGTTTAATCGACAAGCCATCCTCAATAAACCCGTCTGCAGCGTGATGCCTCCGATCTTTCGAATAATCCGATCTAATATTACTTCTGACCTATAAGGCTGCCAAAATAATAAACATACACTGTTTGTTAATTGGCCAGAGGAGAACTGGCACCCCAACTGAGCCTGGTTTCTCCCAAGGTTTATTTTTCTCCATTAGGCCACCTGATGGAGTTTTGGTTCCTTGCCACTGTCGCCTCTGGCTTGCTCAGTTGGGGACACTAAATTTTCAAATAAATATCCAAATAAATTTAATTACTAAACTAAATTAACTATATCAACTACATTACTTAAATACACTCACCTAAAGGATTATTAGGAACACCATACTAATACTGTGTTTGACCCCCTTTCGCCTTCAGAACTGCCTTAATTCTACGTGGCATTGATTCAACAAGGCATAAAAAAGCCTCTAGCATCAAAAAGGCATTTTCGCACACAGGACTGCCGCATACTGGATGTTTTTCCCTTTTCACACCATTCTTTGTAAACTCTAGAAATGGTTGTGCGTGAAAATCCCAGTAACTGAGCAGATTGTGAAATACTCAGACCGGCCCGTCTGGCACCAACAACCATGCCACGCTCAAAATTGCTTAAATCACCTTTCTTTCCCATTCTGACATTCAGTTTGGAGTTCAGGAGATTGTCTTGACCAGGACCACACCCCTAAATGCATTGAAGCAACTGCCATGTGATTGGTTGATTAGATAATTGCATTAATGAGAAATTGAACAGGTGTTCCTAATAATCCTTTAGGTGAGTGTATATATGATAATTGAAATGAGCTAGATGACATCACCGTTTTCTCCAGAGCGGCTGTACAGCCGAATCAAATTCGGTTGCATTATTTTCCTGTTTAACACTGTGAAGCTGCTTTGAAACAATCTGCATTGTAAAAAGCGCTATATAAATAAAGTTGACTTGACTTGACTCCACAGGAGGAGATGGTGGGCGAGCCGGAGCATGCAACGGGAGCATAGACCACCCTGATGGTTGATGTAGGCAACGGCCGCAGTGCTGTCCGTACGGACCAGTGCGTGTTTGCCCTGTAGCGGCTTCTTGAAGCGGCCCAGGGCGAGACGTACCGCCAGTAACTCTAGGCAATTGATATGCCAACGCAGTTGGGGCCCCGTCCACAGACCCGCAATTGTGTGCCCGTTGTACGTGGCCCCCCAGCCCGTGGAAGAGGCATCCGTAAAGACCACAGCATGCCTGGACACCTGTTCTAGGGACACTCCGGCCCGTAGAAAGGCAGGGTCCGCCCACGGGTTGAAGGTTTGGCGACAGTAAGGAGTAACTGAGACCCGGTACTTGCCGCGCTGCCACGCCCATCTCGGGACTCGGTCGTGAAGCCAGCGTTGAAGCGGTCTCATGTGAAAGTACGCGTCCTTCAGGTCGATCGCTGCGAACCAATCTCGGGGACGGATGCATTCGAAAATGCGTTTCTGCGTTAACATTCTGAATGGGAGCTTGTGCAGGGCCCGATTCAGAACACGCAGGTCCAAGATTGGTCTTAACCCACCCCCTTTCTTAGGCACAATGAAGTAGGGGCTGTAGAACCCCGACCTCATATCGGCTGGAGGAACCGGCTCGATCGCGTCCTTCGCCAGCAGGACATCGATCTCGGACCGCAAGACATGGGCATCGCTGCTCCGCACGGAGGTGAAGAGGATGCCCCTGTACTTGGGAGGCCGGCGGGCGAACTGAATCGCATAGCCGAGTCTGATGGTACGGATGAGCCAGCGAGACGGCCTGGGAAGACCTAGCCAGGCCCCCAGAGACCGAGCAAGCGGGACCAACGGCACCACAGACGTGCCCGGGGTGAGGCAGCGAGGTGGAGTATGCAGACCCGACTCGGGAGGCCCGGAGGCGGCCCGGAGTGTTGTCTGAATACTCCAGGGTGGGGCAGAGTGTGGGTAAGAAGGCCCGGGGGCGTCCTCGGTGCCCACACTGCTGCCCCCTTGGCGAAGGGGAGAGGGGAGGAAAGGAGTGGCAAGGCCACTGAGCTCTGGATCAGACTCGGGCAACGTTACCACACCCGAAGGGGGCAGCGCAGTCCATTAGCTCGTCCCCCGATGCAATTGAAACCATGTCCTCAGCCGGAGCCCCAAAAGTAACAGCTGGCCCCCCGCGGGAAGGACCAGCATGCTCTTCTGGAAACTCAACCGGCGCAGCGGAGGGGGGAGGGGCCCGAGGAGCCTGTTGGCCCGGCGGGAGTACCCTCACAGTCACCCTCAGGTCCCCACCAAAGGCATCAGCCAAAGTAGCAGCCCTCTGCTTCGCAGCGGGAGGACCACTAGATCGGGGGATGCGCAATGGGACTCCACCCTTTTTAAGGTAGTTGAGCCTGGACCTTAGAACTGCAATGGTCATGTTCCCGCAATGAGAACATGAGTCATCCACGAAAGCCGCCTCAGCGTGCTGAACGCCCAAACACGTGATAGAGTGATCGTGTCCGTCAGCTGGGGACAGATAACGACGGCATCCAGAAACACACGGTTTGAATGACATCTTGAAAAAGACGCAGGGTCAAACCGTGTAGCTCTTTTAGAAAAAGGAAAAACCGCTCCAACTAGTGCCGAGGAACACAGGGGAAATGGCCGCGGCTCGCAGCGGTTCAGGGGTGCAAGCCCGCTGAGAGCACTCAAAGGGAAACGCCCAGCGAGCTGTGAAAACAGCTGTTGTTATTGATGATATCTCCCGCGACCACCGCTGCAAGGCACCGTCACACCGACACTGGCAGGAAGCGATCCTCTTCACGAAACACTCTCCGTAGGAACACACACACAGGTAATGTTCGGCTCCGAAGTTGAAAGCAATATGCGGTACTTCCACTTCCGTATTTATACCCGCGATGCGAGGCGGATTGTGGAATGCGTCAACCGCATGCCAATCTTCATTGGCTCGTTTAAAACACTCGAAGTAGATTGGTCTCTGAAAATAGATCCCAATTCGTCGGTCAGTTCCGACGTACGTCAAATGTGACCGACTGAAAGGGAACTCAGTCACAGTAAAAATTCAAAATGTGAAGATTTTATATTTATAACATCACACGACCAAGAGTGCTGTTTTCCTGAATACCATCACGACTGAAAATGTGACACTGATTTCATATGACAGTTCCATAAACAATTAATTAACATCAAGTCACTTACATTTTAGATGCAATATTGACTGTTTTTGTTCTATTTCAGCAGCGAAAATATTTCCAAGATCACATCAGAACTGTAACGCATCTCACAGCAGCAGTGTGTTAGTCAATGATTCAGCGTTTTGAATGAATCGGTTGAATCAAAGATTCAATGACCTGTTCATAAACGACTGCCTTATTCATGAATGAATCAGCCGTTTGAACGAATCGACTCAATGACTCACTCTTTCAGACGGTCACTGCGCCACCTACTGGCAGTTTAGTTTCATGTTTAAACATTCTTTCCAACTTTTCTTATTTGTATTCAAAATAATATTTAAAACAATCTTATAACATTATTTAATTCAGTTGTAATTTTTCAGTCTACATTATTTAATTTGATTGGTAACAGCCTTATAGTGTCTTATTCTAATTTAATTTATTGATCAAATTTAAGAATATAAAAGGAAAGCTGAAGCATAGCCTATATTTAATAAGATTTAATAAGGTTCCTAACTGACGACGAGGACTTGACAGAGCAGCCATCAAGTGTAAGCCAATATTCTAGGTTACTACTTGTGGAGTTTTTTTGTCCAATAATTAAAAATTCATTATTTTCAGAATTAAGTTGCAGGAAATTATGAAATCTATGTTATTCTGCGGACACCACTTAGACAACCAGTCACTGAGTGATGATAATCTGCTAAGTATCTCATCACTCTGACAAACAGGAAGGAGACCAGAGCAAACCACTTCAGCTGATATTGTACTTGCGAGTTTACACACCTCTTTAATGTTAATTTTGGTGATCTCCGACTGGCGAAGTCAAACATCATTAGTGCCGACGTGAATAATAATTTAGAATTTACGATTAGCATTAGCCTGCACTTTTAAATTTGCTTTGATGTCAGGCACTCTGGCTCCCAGTAAACATGTGACTATGGTGGCTGGTGCTCTATTTTCATGTTCCGTGTAATAGAATCGCCAATAACTAGGGCACTTTCAACAGGATTCTCAGTGGGTGCGTCACTGAGTGGGGAGAACCTGTTTGATGTGCTAATAGGAACGGAAGAGTGTTTTTTTAATCTACGACTATGCCGTCTCACAGTCACCCAGTTGCCCTGCTGCACGGGCTCTACTGCCGGAACCGAACAATGTTCACTAAGCTAGTCACATCCAAAGCAGTATCTAAAGCTCTTGCATTCTTACTATCCTCAATTAAAATTTGGATGCGTGTCTCTAATTCTGAAATCTTCTCTGTCAGCCTGACTATCTCCCTGCATTTATCACATGTGTAATCCTCACTGCTAACAGAGAAGTCTATGCTAAGCATGTGGCAGGCAGTGCAAGTGAAAATAATAGGAGAAGATGACATGGCTTTCCGTGTTTGTTGACTAATCCAACTCACCACAGTTGTTTGATGGACTCTGTTGACTAATCCAACTCACCACAGTTGTTTGATGGACTAGTAAAAGGCACGGGAGACAAAACAGGAGACCCGGATGCACAGATGGCAGGCTAACAGGCTAGCCAAATGCTAACGCGTTGGGATAGTGATTTTGATTAAAAGCTAGCGATGTCAAATTTAAAGTTTTAGGCAATATTAAACAATATATGGTGATGAGTAAGTTATATTCAGCAGTATAAACAACAATGAATGATATCAAATAGAGATTCAAAAGCAAATCTGTACAAAGCTACAGACACGAAACAGGAGGCAGCAAGGCAAACAGGAGGCAGACAGGAGCAATCGATCAGGCAGGAGCATCAGAACTGGACCACAGAGCAATGGACCATGGAGCAATGGAAGAAGGTGGCCTGGTCTGAGGAATCACGTTTTCTTTTACGCCACATGGATGGCCGGGTACGTGTGCACCGCTTACCTAGGGAACACATGGCACCAGGATGCACTATGGGAAGAAGGAAAGTCGGCGGAGGCAGTGTGATGCTTTGGGCAATGTTCTGCTGGGAAACCTTGGGTCCTGCCATCCATGTGGATGTTACTTTGACACGTACCACCTGCCTAAGCATTGTTGCAGACCATGTACACCCTTTCATGGAAACAGTATTCCCTGATGGCTGTGACCTCTTTCAGCAGGATAATGCGCCCTGCCACAAAGCAAAAATGGTTCAGGAATGGTTTGAGGAGCACAACAACGAGTTTGAGATGTTGACTTGGCCTCAAAATTCCCCAGATCTCAATCCAATCGAGCATCTGTGGGATGTGCTGAACAAACAAGTACAATCCATGAAGGCCCAACCTCGCAATTTATAGGACTTAAAAGATCTGCTGCTAACATCTTGGTGCCAGATACCACAGCACACCTTCAGGGGTCTATTGGAGTCCATGCCTTGACGGGTCAGGCTGTTTTGGCAGCAAAAGGGGGACCAACACAATATTAGGTCATAATGTTATGCCAGGGTTGCCAAATCTCACGCATTTGGCGTGACACACACGCTTTCAGGCTCTGTCTCACACTCTCACTCTGGCCAAGTAAATGTCACGCCAGATTGCCAAACCTGCTTTTGATGTAAAACAATGTATAAGCTTTTACATTTTTTAAAGTTGTAATATGCGAAATTCAAACAGTAAATACCGTTTTGACGCACTTAATGTGGCATAACAGTTAAAGCCAGAGCTGTTGAAAAACAGTTGCAACATGCGTTCCTCTCGCGGCGGCGCGCGCGGTCACGTGGTTCATGGAGCTCTCAATAGTTCCACTCAAACCAGCGCTGTGTCAATACATCTGAATGGAATAGACAACAGCTTCACTATACAGGTATTTGCAGCAATTTTTGGTAAACAGTACAGCACAGTGTGCATTGATTATTATGCCAAACACATTTACAGTATCATTTTATTATGGAGAGTGATGGAGATGCAACATTGTTAACATTAATGTTAATGTTTTTCTTGTATTTAGCCCTCAGGTATTCCTTACTAATTGGTCATGCTCATACTCATTGGTGGTCAAATGTGACCATACACCTTAACTATTTTTCAATTAAATAAATGTTCTATATTTTAGTTCAATAATATTTATTGAATATTTTAAGGAGATCTTTTGGTACTAAATACTGTTTGGGCAATAATTATGGTCCATTAATGACCACTTAAAATATTTTTCTTCTAATATTTTTATTATTTATATTACAATTAGTGTAGTAATTTAAAGGTTAAAATAGAGAATTCCAGAGGAAAACTAGAGTCATTTTGTGGCTGGAAAAATAATATATAATACATGTATTAATAAATATACATGTATCTAGTTTAGTTGCTCAAAAAAGTATTGCAGATCATAACTGCGTACTTATTTTTAGGTTTTGCATTTGAATAAATATTTAGACATGATCAAACACTAGATTTCTTTAAATGTGAAATTTTAAAATGTTAATAACTTACATCCTAATATCTTTAATGATACATATATAAGCACACACAAGTGAATATTAATGAATGCGAGCAAATATAATTTAACCCAAGAAAAGTTTAAAATTGTGCTAAAAAGGCACACTTATTTTTCATTATATGTACATATGAATTGATACTGAATCAAGATCGAAATCGATATTTGTGCCAATCACCCCCCACCCCCAAAAAAATTTACAAATATAAATCTCACTCCAACCTGAACTTAAAAGTTGGCAACCCTGGTTATGCCTGATCTGTGTATTAATATATGCAATGAATAAATCTACATAACATGTAAATTATTAAAAATGTATTCACATGACAGCCTAATATAAATATATTTATTACACGGCTCTCTATAATACGTTATTGAATCTCAATAACAACTGCCGATCCACATATCAGACTGCTCATCCAGGTAACTGAAACCTTCATGTCACTTGTATTACACAGCAGACTCACTCTCTCTCAGTTCATACAAACGCAACTGGTGACATCTTGCATCTCAAATCGACTGTATTGAAATTGAATTTTTCAAAATTATTTTGATTGGACAAGTAACAAGCAGAATGACTTATATTATCCCTTACTTGTCCTTGGCTAAAAGCCACTTGCTAGGAAATGTTTTCATCTCTTTTTTAGTTTATTACATTTGAGCTAATAAAATACTTACGCTCAATATTCATCAATATTTAATCTCCAATCATTTACTTATGTGGCAAGCAGCCTTATAATAAGCGTGATTATGTTTAACCAGACTGCTGTTATTGCAAAAAATAATAACCCTGTTAAGGTTTATTTTGACATAACAACCAGATGGCTTTGCATTATCCTTTACCTAATATGCAAATATTCAAACACATAAAGAGTTTTCTGACCTTGCTGATCTAAACTCTCTCTGCGTCTGGGTCTTTCTCTCCTAAACGATATGACCGACTCGGTTTCAGTTGCTTCATCCAGAGTCTCCACACTGCTGGCCACATTAGGACTGAGAGAAAGAAATAAAAAACAAAGAATGAAGGAGAGTGATTAGTACTGCTTCAATTGATCTGAAGGCACCCAATAATAACCCACATCCAAAACATCAAAACTTCTCTACAATACTCCTTACCCATATGGTGTACTTAATATATATACTGGTTCAGCATATTATGTAACCCTGGTATATTTTTAACATTCAAAAAAGCTAAAACTGAACCCCCTTTGTTCAAAGTTTTTCAAAAGTTACATCATGTCCTAAACAGGTGTCCTAAATGTAGCCTGTATTTTTTTCTGCCCTCACTGAAAGAGAAAATAAATCAGCAAATCACTTCCAGCATAAGTAATATAGTCCTTTTGTTATCTGACAGGTGTTTACATGCATCTGTTTGTGCCTTACTGGAATGAAGGAGGTCTTGAGTCACCAATGCCACCTGGACGCTCAGCGGGTGGAGGGGGAAGGGGGGGCGGAGGGGGGGATGGTTCAGTTCGGACTCCTGCAACAGGAGCTGGAGGTGCTTGAACTTCCCCTGCAGCACTTTCGGAGGAAACCAGCTAAAGAAACCAATCATTGAAAAGCAGGTGCTCAACGAACTTTAAGTTCCAAAAAAAAAAAGTGTAAAATCAGCTTAAGAAAAAGGTAAAACATGAGGAAGATTGACATGATGGAATGAGACACAGAAGAGAGCATATGAAGAAAAAGAAAATCAAAAACAGAAACATTAGACATGGGCCTCCACCCCGCAACTTATTCAAAGCATGTCAACATCACAAAGAGCACAATAAAGGTGTGACACTTCCTGTGACGGGATTACACTATAGATTATATAATGTGACATTTTATACACAGGCTTAAAAATATGTTGAGTTCACTACTATAGTAGAAAGACTTTGTTATTCTGTTGAGTACATATTGTGTGTAGACCAGGGTCCAAAGCTTACTTTTACCATACCACATTCATGAAACATGAGTAGATCGAGCTGTCTAAATCATTTGTAAAAACCATTCTTATGTGTTGTAAAGGCAGGTGAATTGTGAAAATGTACTGGCCTTGAAATGTGTATTTTCTTTCAGTATTTCATCATGATTTTAATTATGAATTATTGTGACTTTACATGATTTACACATTCTAACTAGCATAACTTCACTTGTGCATTTACGTCATTTTGTGCCGATAGATACAATTTGTAATATTACATTTGTGTATATATCTGATTATTCTCATATAGGATGTTTAATTAACCCAAGTGCTTCAATTCACCATTCAACATCAGCTCATGCAGCTCAAACATTATTGACTATGATTGGATATTACATATTCCTTTTAGATGTTTCAGTTTTCAAAAACATTGATGATGCATTATTAATAACCTACTCTGTATATATATATATATATACTCTGTATGTATATATAACTGTTCAAGGCCAATAAAGCCCCAAATATATGGGATGATTTTAGTATCAAAATGATTAATAAATGCACACACAATTATCCATGAACTTGGTAAATGTTGCATATTATGTTTTACTATCCACAAACAAATGCCTTTCAACTTGTGTGTGCAAAATACAGAATTACATGAATGTGCAGCGATTTGTACAAATAAAGACATTTTTTTGAATAGAAATGTTTTATTTTGCATTAGTGTATCATAATTTGCGCATGCAACAAAGAAGATGTGTATTTGTGGATCATGTGACAAGCGTGCATTTATTGACGTCTTTTCTGAGTTGATCTCATTTGATTCATTTGGATTTTGAGACTTTCTTTTCGCGTTTTCAGGCATTTCACTACCCACACAAAAAAACGACTACCAGTGAATACGCCTGGTGCTAATTATTAATGTATGCACAAATACCGAATGTGCATTTCTACATTTAAACTAATACTTTACAACTTGTTGCGCAAAACCTAGATTTACATGAATGTGCAGCATTTTGTAGAAATAAAGGCATAGGCTAATTGTGAATACAAAAATTCGATTTTGTATTAATGTTGTTCAGAAGTACGTGCAACGAGTAAGATGTGCATTTGTGGATCCGGTGATGCACATGCATTCATTGTCTCGTTTGTGAGTCGATCCTATTTGATTCATTTGGATTTTGAGACTAATTTTGCCGGTTTAGCCTTGCACGATCCACACACACATCGGTCTACCACTAGATGGCAGTATCTTGCCCAAACAGACAACAGCACCATATGCATTCTTCTGCCTATAAGACGCTTAAAGGTGGGGTAAGTGCTTTCTGGTAACCAATGTTGATATTTCAAATCACCAAAACAAACACGCCCCTACCCCAAAAGGGTCTCGCCCCTATTTTGATAGCTCCGCCCCACACATACGTACGCAACGCAGGCAATGACTATTGCAGAATCTGCTGTGCCAGCTGGCCGAGGCTATGATGTTATCAATAAGTGGAAGCAATGTGTTACTATGGTAAGGCCGAATGTTCATTGAAAAAGTCATCCCTTTCATCCCAAAAACACAAACACAGTTCTCATGAACAGCTCGATAGCACGAGCACGACAGCTAACGAATATATTACAATTATGACAAGATTAGAGGGTTATATCGATCACTAAAAGAGGAACCTAAGGAAACAAACATATATTAGGAGTTTATTATCTTACTTTTCGGACACACTGTGAGCTGACGTTTGAAACAGACAGTGGTTTATAGGACGTGGAAATGAATGGGTCTTTATCATCGCTGAAGTGAGCGACGATACGATTGCAAATGGACAAACAAGCGAACATGACACACAAGCATATTCAAGCAAAAGCTAGCACATATTAGTTCTGTGAAACAAAACAAAACCAACGTTACTCGCCTATCGAGAAGAAATAAAGCAACCTTGGCGTCCGATTGCAGGCCTTAGCACTCCTTGAACTCTCTCCAGCACTGAAAAGCTGATACTTCTTACCTGATCGTAAGCCTTCTTTTGTTCCATAGACTCGTTATCTTTCTGAGAATGTTACTAGGTGATGTCCTTGACACCAGTGGGGATGTTCTGAGAACATTCTGGGAGCGTAAAATTTATAGCGGGGTAGGCAAGTATGTGCAAAAAAAGGCAGATAAGCCCAGCACATGTATAATTACACATTAAGCATTTTCCTGCAAGAACAATTTCTGTACATACCTCACTAATAAAGAATAGACTAGTAGCTATGTAGTATATGTACATAAAACCAGATGAGCTCAGAATAAAGTTTTACATTAAGCCTTTTCCTAGAAACCTGTTATAAAGAAAATGCTTAACCTGGCTTAATGTAGTAAGACAGTGATATTAAAAGACCAAACTCCGTAGGCCTACATACCTTATTATTAATATAGCAGATAAAAAGAAGCCTAGAAATATGAGCTCAACTGGGAAGTTTCACATTAAGTGTTTTCTTTTTAACAGGCTCTAAGGGAGGAAATGCGTGAAACTTTGCGCATTGTGTTCATATTCTAGGCTGTCTGTACACAGTAGGCTAAGCGTTTTCTTCCATAGAGCCTATTATAAAAGAAAACGCTTAATGTGGCTTAATGCGGCTTAATGCAGTAAGACGGTAATATTAAAACTGAATATAGGCTATACACAACGTGCTATATTGCATATTAAACATTTTATAATAGTTTTCAATGAGAGAAAAATGTTGTGATGAACAATGTTGTGTTCATAGCCTGATTTAATCTGCTTGCCTATACAAAGTATGCGTTATTAATACCTTTTTAATGTTAGCCTACTGTAAAGCATTTTCCTCGTCTTTATAACAAGGAAACATTAAGCATCTTGTAGGCAGAAGAACGCTTACGGTGCCGTTGTCTGTTTTGGCAGGATACTGCCATCTAGTGGTAGCAGGTTTTCTTAGACAGCCGTGTGTGTGGATTGTGCAAGGCTAAACCGGCAAAATGAAAGTCTCAAAATCCAAATGAATCAAATAGGATCGACTCACAAACGAGTCAATGAATGCATGCGCGTCACCGGATTCACAAATGCACATCTTACTCGTTGCACATGTAATGGGGTGACCCTTTAGCTGAGTCTTCTGTGTTGCATGAGTGGATGGAGCTGGGCAGAAGTTAAGCTCACGGCCCCTTTAAAAATGCGGGGATGCGAGTTAACCTTATTATTTGCAGGCGTTGTAACCAACCAGGCCATATTGCCCGAAATTGTGTTTTGTATTTTTATAGATCTAGTGAGCAGCAGGCGTCCTTGTCACAGCGGGGTAACTCTCTGAATCCTAGTAGGCCGACGGAAAACTTCAACCCTCTGAATTGATGAGCCACACTTCAGGGGGTGTAGCAGTTGGCTCTCGGCTCTATGAATTTGGTGGGAACCAGGCCATTTTTAAATTATTAGGTAATTGCCCTTCTGTCACTATTACTATGGGTGGGGTAGAGGTTCCTTGTTTATTGGACATGGGTCTATGGTGACCACCATTTCAGAGAGGTTCTTTCTCCAATATTTTGAGCCTTGGGGTAAAGAGAAGTTGCATAGCTGTGGGTGGTTGCAGTTACGTGCTGCAAATGGCTTAGATATACCATATCTGGGTTATTTGGAGTTGGATTTTGTTGTTCTTGGGAAGAAAATACAGAATAAAGGGCTACTCGTGGTGAAAGATCTGTCCCATTCTTCCTTACCAGGTGGGTTCCCTGGGTTGTTGGGCATGAACGTTATTCAGGAGTGCTATAGGGAACTGTTTAGTCAACATGGGCAGAATTTTATTGACCTTCCCACTGTGAAAGAGAGTATTGTAAGAAGACGGAAACTGATGCTTGCGAGACCACTGCACGTCTAGCTAGGGTTGGGGTAGAGAGGTGTTGCGAATCCCTGCCGATTCATTGCGTTTTGTGCCGGTTACATTTTCCTTACCAGTAGGACATTCACCTGTGCTGTTGTTTGAGCCTTTGGGGAAAGAGAATTCACTCCCTGCTGGTATTTTGGCCTCTGTACCAATTGTTCGAGGGGTAGCCTATGTACCTATAGTTAATGTAAGGGAACAGGATGCCCTACTGCAGCCTCATGTTGTGGTGGGCACCTTGTGTAAGGTCCAGACTGTTCTGCTGTCGGGTGGGGGTGATGTTGTTGTACCATCAGAGGAACAAGTCTGTCATCAAGCCACTATTGCATTGCAGGCTGTCGAAGTGGATAGAGTGGAGGAGGCAATCCAGAATATGGATTTGCTTCAACTGCCTCAGGACAAACAGGCTCAGGTCAAGTCCCTTTTGCGCAAATATAGATCTGTTTTTTCAGCTCAGGAGGGTGACTTAGGCTGTACGGAGCTCATTGTTCATGAGACTCCCCTGCATGATAGTGAGCCAATATAGCAGAGGTATAGACGTCTACCTCCTTCAGATTATGAGGCAGTTAAGCAGAATATTCACCAACTGCTGCAGTCAGGTTATCAGAGAGAGCTCTAGTCCGTATGCCTCTCCGATTGTAGTTGTGAGGAAAAAGGATGGTCAGATTCGTCTTTGTGTTGATTATAGGCAGTTGAATGGTAAAACACGGAAGGACGCTTTTCCTCTGCCCCGGATTGAGGAGTCACTGGATGCCCTGTGTGGAGCCCAGTGGTTTTCCACATTGGACCTCGCCAGTGGCTATAACCAAGTTCCGGTGGCAGAAGAGGATAAGTGTAAGACCGCTTTTTGCACACCCTTTGGGTTATTTGAGTTTAATCGAATGCCCTTTGGTTTGTGCAATGCACCTAGCACCTTTCAACGCCTTATGGAGCGCATGTTCGGTGACCAAAGGTTCCAGACGTTTTTGCTGTATTTAGATGACATTATCATCTTTTCGTCTACCATTGCACAACACTTGGAGAGGCTGGAAATCGTCTTTGCCCGATTACAGCAGGAGGGACTTACGGCCAAGTTAGAAAAATGTTGTTTTTTCTGGCAAGAAGTGGACTACCTGGGGCATGTGGTGTCTAAGGAGGGGGTGTCTACGGATCCTGCTAAGATCAGTGCAGTGGCTGAGTGGAAGCGCCCAACTAACGTGACTGAACTGCGGTCTTTTTTAGGATTCGCAAGTTATTACAGCCGTTTTGTAGAGGGATTTGCTCACTTGGCTTCCCCATTACATCGCCTTGTTGCATAACTGGTAGGGACAAAGAAGAAGAGGGGTTCTGGGAAACCGATTGAGAGCTGTTGGACTGAGGACTTTGAGCAGGGGTTTCAAAATTTGAAGCAGAGATTGGTGTCTGCTCCTGTATTGGCATATGCAGATTTCCCCCTCCCATTTGTGTTAGAGATTGACGCTAGCCATTCTGGGTTAGGGGCTGTGCTTGCGTAAGAAAAGGATGGTAAGATGAGGCCAGTGGCATATGCTAGCCGGGGACTCAGGAATATGCAAAATTACAGCTCCATGAAGTTGGAGTTATTAGCATTGAAATGGGCTCTGACTGAAAAGTTTAGAGACTATCTCTTAGGGCAGAAGTGTACCATTTATACGGATAATAATCCCTTGAGCTATTTGAAGACTGCTAAACTTGGTGCTTTGGAGCAACGCTGGGCTTCCCAGCTAGCAGTGTTTGATTTTGATATTCGATAGCGTCCTGGCCGCACGGTAATGCAGATGCTTTTTCTGGGCAGTACACAGTGGTGCCTTCTCCGCAGCAGGAGTGTGGTACTGCTCTGCCGACAACTCTGGTAGAATTGTTGGACAGGGGGAGGTCAATAGAGGCAGTACAGAGCACAATCTCTGCTTTTGCTACAACCTCGAAAGTAGACTTACGACAGGCACAGGAGCAGGATTCCGTCATTGGCCCGGTTCTGGATTTATTTTCTTCCAAAGTGTATCCGAATAAAGAACAATGTCAGTCTATGTCCAAAAGATGTTTTTTTGAATTGCTTTGTCAGTGGAGCCGGTTGTTTGAAAGAGACGGCTTATTGTATCGTTGCTTAAAATTACCTGATGGGGGAGAAGAGGTGGACCAGTTGGTGTTGCCGGAGGTTTTGCAGGCAGAGGTTTTTGAGAAATTGCATGGTGCTCATGGCCACCAAGGTAGCTAGCAAACATTTTTATTCACAAAAATGTCTCTATTTGTAGGCTACAAATCGCTGCACATTCATGTAATTCTGCATTTTGCACACACAAGTTTAAAGGGATTTGTTTGTGGATAGTAAAACATATCTGCAACATTTACCAAGTTCATGGATAATTGTGGGTGCATTTATTAATCATTTTGATACTAAAATCATCCCATACAAATATAACTCTGTTCAAAACTCACAGGCTCTGTGAGAAGCGGATCGGATGTGTCTGTGTCTTTCAGAAAGCAGTCTGAAACAGTCTCTTGCGCAAATGGAGAAATGAGTCGTCTTTTGCAGCTGACTGCTATTCAAAGGCTTGAAATTACTTGTTTATACACTGCAATGCTTACAAACGTATGCAAATTAAGTTTTCGTGACCACGCAGCACAGACAATGAATCACAACAATGACCTTTTTTTTTCGAAACCGGCCAAATATTTCGCCAAAAGGTGACAAGTTTGCACCACTGTACTCTCTTTAAAAAAAATTTTTTAGGACCCTGGTGTATACTGTTTAAATATCTTAAGAGAATATAATAAAGTAATATAATAGTACAGTAGCGGGTTATGCTTGTAGTGAAGAATGTGCAAAGAGCCATCTCCTACCCAAGAAACAACTCTTCCATTAAAGCAGGGAAGTTTTGCAGAGTCGTCTGATATCTCTTCCTTCACCACCCTGCCAAAACACACCACAGGGACAGACATACACGGAGTTAACAAACATATACAAACTCCTGCTCAAAGAAATACAGACAAAGACTCAGATATAGGACAGACCATGTTCAGAATGGAATAGTAATGTAATGTTTACTGCACAGTATGTACTGTATGTTGACCAATATATTTTAATTACGTAAAAGTAGCGTAACAAATACTTCAAAAAGTACATAACATTATAACATTTGTTTATTCTGTATTAATGTCAGAGTTATGAGTTTGCATTGTGTAAGAACCATTCAACTGTAAAACAACTAAAAGCAATTTCAACATTTTAAAGCCACATAGGTATAGATACCACAGATTCATAGATATAGATACTAGGGTAACTGGTCATAATATCGCTTTTGTTGTCATGATATCTTTTTTCTCTCTCATGGTACTATACCAGCTTAAGTATCACGTACCAAGTAGTACTGCACTAAGCAGTATTATACCTGTATTATAGTGTGGATGTGACGTTCTGTTTTAATTTACACAAAAATATTTGTATTAATTTGTATTACTATTACAGAGAATACTGGAATATTATTTGAATATCCTTCACTTTCACACAGCATTGCAATGCAGTTTCCACTGAAGGGACATACATTTTGAAGTTTAAAGTTCAAAACTTCAATACACTGGAAGCAAGAGGCAAGAAGTTGTAGCCAGAACACTCATTCCCATAAAGAAACCTTAAACAAGTAAGCTTTTCACATAAAGCCCCTCAGACATCTCTGATTCGATTCCTCTCTGCCCTTTATTTAGTATGGGTTAGTTCCTTGTTTTCTCCATATCTGGATCTCTCCCATGGTAAGAGAGCCCTGATGCCTGTCTCTGCTTGCATGAGACTTAAAGATAAAGAATCATTATTGTAGTCAAGGACACACATTCCCAGGTCTATGACAGAGGTCCTTCAACCTTAAAACAAACAAACACACAAAACACGCACTGTCTGTGAATGAGAATGCATCTTATGAAAGCCACCATCTGGCTTCTGAAAAATCCTCCAGTTAAAAAAAAAACTGTAGTAGATTAAGTGTCTCAGACAGCATGCCCCTAGACTGTTCACACACACACAAAAACTGGATGCATATTTCTCATTAAAAAGCAGGATTTATGAAGTTTCCAAGAACAGATTTGTATATGTCAGTCAGGAAACAAGTCACATCTACACACTTCCCATTTCAGTAAATGCTTTTAATAACTAATCATATATATTAGTTTAATGAGTTTTTTGGTTTTGGATATTTTAAAAGATAATAAAGAGTTTTGAAAAAGAATACCTTGTTTACCTAGTAGCATTTATAAATATGCTTACCTATATTACACACACTATATTGCCAAAAGTATTAGGACACCCCTCCAAATCATTGAACTCAGGTGTTCCAATCACTTCCATGGCCACAGATGTATAAAATCAAGCACCTAGGCATGCAGACTGCTTCTACAAACATTTGTGAAAGAATGGGTCGCTCTTAGGAGCTCCGTGAATTCAAGCATGGTACCGTGATAGGTTGCCACCTGTGCAATAAGACCATTCATGAAATTTCCTCACTACTAAATATTCTACGGTCAACTGTTAGTGGTATTATAACAAAGTGGAAGCAATTGGGAACAACAGCAGCCAAACCACAAAGTGATAGGCCACATAAAATCAGATATCAGTGAATGCTGAGGCGCACAGTGTGCAGAAGTCGGCAACTTTCTGCAGAGTCAATAGTTACAGACCTTCAAACTTCGTGTGACCTTCAGATTAGCTCAAAAACAGTGCATAGAGAGCTTCATGGAACAGGTTTCCATGGCCGAGCAGCTGCATCCAAGCCTTACATCACCAAGTGCAATGCAAAGCTTCAGATACAGTGGTGTAAAGCACGCCACCACTGAACTCTAGAGCAGTGGAGACGTGTTCTCTGGAGTGACGAATCACGCTTCTCTAGCTGGCAATCCGATGGACAAGTCTGGGTTTGGCGGTTGCCAGGAGAACAGTACTTGCCTACTTGCAATGTGCCAAGTGTAAATTGGTGGAGGGGGGGTTATGGTGTGGGGTTGTTTATCAGGGGTTGGGCTTGGCCCCTTAGTTCCAGTAAAAGGAACTCTTAATGCTTCAGCATAACAAGACATTTTGGACAATTTCATGCTCCCAACTTTGTGGTAACAGTTTGGGGATGGCCCCTTCCTGTTCCAACATGACTGTGCACCAGTGCACAAAGCAAGGTCCATAAAGACATGGATGAGCGAGTTTGGTGTGGAGGAACTTGACTGGCCTGCACAGAGTCCTGACCTCAACTCGATAGAACACCTTTGGGATGAATTAGAGTGGAGACTGCGAGCCAGGTCTTCTCGTCCAACATCAGTGCCTGACCTCACAAATGCGCTTTTAGAAGAATGGCCAAAAATTCCCATAAACACACTCCTAAACCTTGTGGAAAGCCTTTCCAGAAGAGTTGAAGCTGTTATAGCTGCAAAGTATGGGCCAACTACATATTGAACCCTACGGATTAAGAATGGGATGTCATTAAAGTTCATGTGCATGTAAAGGCAGTTATCTGATAAAATGCCAAAACTGTAAAACGTGGTTGGTAGAATCTGTAGCCACTCATAATAACAGATAATAATAAAATGTTCATATTACAATAAAATCTAAACACAGTCTTAAACAACATACACAGGACTTAAATATTTATATTTATATAGGATTTAAATATTCATGCAATTATTATTACTACTACTACTACTATTATTGATGTTAATATTAATATTATTACTGTACATTACTTCTTATATATACATAAGCCAAATACACTTTTAGGCAACACAAAGGTAGACATACTGTTTTCATTAACTTTTTTTAATGAAAAAGTTGATTTCACAATGTAAACTAATAAGCCTACTTTTCTTTACATTTTGTTCTCAAATTTATTAAATTAAAAAAAATTATATTAGAAACATTGTTTCCCTTTTACAGTATGTTCTGGTATTACCTTATTAATTGTAAAGTGATAACATTAGAAGTTGCTACTGTATTCAATGTTTTACTCAATAACCCATTACATTATGTGAAAATCATTACTACATTGAGCTTAAAATAATAATAATAGTAATAATATATATATATATATATATATATATATATATATATATATATATATATATATATATATATATATATATATATATATTTATTAGGCAGCAAGTGAACATTTTGTCCTCAAAATTGATGTATTAGAAGCAGGAAAAATGGGCAAGCGTAAGGATTTGAGCGAGTTCGACAAGGGACAAATTGTGATGGCTAGACGACTGGGTCAGAGCATCTCCAAAACTGCAGCTCTTGTGGGGTGTTCCCGGTCTGCAGTGGTCAGTATCTATCAAAAGTGGTCCAAGGAAGAAACAGTGGTGAACCGGTGACAGGGTCATGGGCAGCCAAGGCTCAATGATGCACGTGGAGAATGAAGGCTGGCCCATGTGGTCCAATCAAACAGACAAGCTACTGTAGCTCAAATTGCTCAAGAAGTTAATGCCAGTTCTGATAGAAAGGTGTCAGAATACACGGTGCTTCACAGTTTGTTGCTTATGGGGCTACATAGCCACAGACCAGTCAGGGTGCCCATGCTGACCCCTGTCCACCACCGAAAGTGCCAACAGTGGATCTGCTGCTAACATCTTGGTGCCAGATACCACAGCACACCTTCAGGGGTCTAGTGGAGTCCATACCTTGACGGGTCAGGGCTGTTTTGGCAGCGAAAGGGGGACCAACACAATATTAGGAACGTGGTCGTAATGTTATGCCTGATCGGTGTGTAATATATATATATATATATATATATATATATATATATATATATATATATATATATATATATATATATATATATATATATATATATATATATATATATATATAAAAATAAATTCTCACAATATTGTATCAATCAAAAACTTACTTAAGCTGGACAATGACTTTCTTCTAGAGCTGCAGTACAGCCAAAACAATATTTGTTTCATTAATTTCCTATCATCACTGTAAAGCTATTTTGAAACAGTCTGTATTGTAAAAAGAGCCATATAAACGAAGGTGACTTGACTTGACTTGACTTGATATTAGGGGTGTAACGATACACCTATGCCACGGTTCGGTTCGGTTCTGTTTGCTGTGGAGGCAGGGTTCATGGCAGGGCACCAGCAATAATAACACTAGATTCACTTTTAACTTAATAACAAAAACAATAATTTAACTTATTAACTTTATCTTTATTAACTTTATACTTTGGCTTCACGTTTTCTTTAGAGCAGTTAGCATACGTGAGTAAACTAAATAATAAATGCCTCCACTGTAGACTAGTCAGAAATAATCTACTCATTTTACCATTTACCATAATGTTTTTTTTTTTTTAAAACAAGCACATTTACTTCATAAAAATGTATGACACACACACAAGTAATGTCCTACTTTAGCATACTTAAACACATAAATTGTATGAATATGACTAATACTGATGAATAAATAGGCCTATAAGTTGTTGTTAATACAACAAAGTAGCCACCACACTAATTTATAAATAAACAAAATAACAAAGTGAAAATAAAGTGGCATTTTGGGGTTATGGAAACAACAGTTACCATGGCGAATACACAATACATCATGAACTGTTAATGAAACATGAAAACGGCTCCTGATAAATAGAATGAACATCATACCTGCATGCCTTCCCAGCTAACACACGTCGAACCAGTTACGTGATTTATTGGTACTTTAATTTTATTTCATGACTTACGAATTGACAACGGAACGTTGCATGCCCGTAGTTTCTCTTGCGCTTTATATATTAAGTGATATATAGCACGTGCCGCCGCATTTGTGCGTCACATGAAGACAAAAGTTTGTGTATATTTAGTAAATAATATTATTATAATAATATTTAGTAAAAATACAGCTCTTATTAGTTGTTAAACATATGCTAATTACTATTTAATTAAATGTCAAGGAAGACATTTTTTTTTTGTGCCATAAGGTAAAGAGAGATGGGCCGGGGCAGAGCCGTTGAAAAACAGAGTTACGACACATTCCAAACAACCAATAGTTCCAGCATTGAACCCCATTCATTTCAGTGTATCTCAAGCACACTCGCTGGCAAATTGATGAAATTACATCTCATCTACAATCTCATATTTTGAGATTTTATGGCATTAGTTGACCTCTCAGGAATACTGATAGAAGATGTATTTTTATGAAGCACGTTAGAGTTAATGTTTATTGTTATATAATAGATCGTTAGACTCTAACTGCAGTTAGATAACGTGAGCAGCACTGCAACAGCTACTATATGCAGATGCTATCTGTCATATTTCAACAGTTTTTAGTCTCTCTGAGATCTTAATTCTGTTGAATGTGTTTCTATGAAGTCAGCCCATTTAAGGAATAACGTATCTAGCGCCTGGATATAAAGAGTTGAATTAAATTGGATGCCCTGTTTTTTTTAAACACTATTTAAAACTTATTTCTTGGGTTAAATTATGTATATGCTAGCATCATTCATTTATATTCAGCTGTTGTGTATGCTTTGAGTATCATAAAATAACATTAGGACATTAACAACATTAAAATGATAAAAGAAATTACCACTATAACCAGTAGATGGCGGAAGAGGAACACTTATTGGCTCATTATAGCCATTGTTTTCTTTTGAATTTTTTAGAGATTATCAAATCACTATTATACCATTAAAAATCTATTTTTGTTACTTTATTTGTACTGAAGTGTTAAATATATAGGCAAATTTTATGGAACTTCACAAAGTCTAATGAAAAACAAAAACGTCTGACTAAACTTGACAATAAATCTTTATTTAAATCGTGTCTGTGCTTTGTTTGTTATGATGAGAGGATTTGTAGATAATGAGAAGATTCGTGTAAAACGTAAACTTGCACTAAAATTCATTCATCGTTTTGAGACTGTATAAAACTTGTTTTGATCGATACTGAGAGGATTTCCCGGTAAATTTAACATATGATTGGTCATTATTTTCAACAGAAATGCCCGTGATTGGCTACAATACTCAACGCTGTAAAATCATGCACTCACATGACCCAAATAAAATAACCAGATCACTCAAGAAAAACATTAACGTTGTCTCTTCTTTATTTCTCCCCAGAATAAAATGCTACTGTAAAGCCTAGTCGAAGTCTATGCACATATTGTATTAATATTTACCAGAAACTGCTGCAAATATAGTGAAACTGCTGTCTATCCTGCTTAATCCTATACAAACAGATTGACAGCGCGGAGTTGTTTGGAACTATTGAGAGCGCTATGAACCACGTGACCACGAGGCGGCGAGATCAAAGCGTGTCGCAACTCTCTTTTTCTATGGCTCTGGGCCGGGGCAGCAGGGGGCGGGGCGCGTTCGGTTCGACATGAGAGTATCGCGGAGTGTACAGTGGGTGGTGTGTTGCGGTTTTTCGGTTCGGTTTGAATATTGTTACACCCCTACTTGATATTGTCTGATATTTTTGAACTTTTTCACATTACTGTTTACAGTATTACATTTAAACATACTGTAGCATTAGACCCACATACAAATTCTGTTGAACCAAAATGTTTAATTTGTAACAATCTTCCTGACAATTATTGTAGACTGCGGGTTTTATGCTATGATAAACACTCCAGAATTACTCTGAAAGTATTGTACGCTATAACCTCAAAGTTTTTAGTTTGTTTGTTCAACGACTAAGTAAACAATTAAGTATAGCAGTAAATTCAGCATTCACTGTGCAAAGCAATTAAGTCCAAGATTAACAAGAACAAAGACCACAATATAATCACAGTTTTGAAAAACAAGAGGGCTTTTTGACAGTAGTAGAATAGGACAGCTGTTTGATGAAAAATAATGAAGAAACAATGAAATAATTTCTTTGGGATAATATTAGTGTATTAATAAAATATTGTATAGTTCCATGTTGGTTGCAGGGAATAATAAAAGCAAAAGCAGATCCCACTGTTCTGATTAAATAAAGAACACAACACTATACGCATAAAACAAAGGATGCACCGAAATGAAAATTCTGGGCCGAAACCGAAAATTCTGGATTCACTAGGCCAAAAACGAAAATGGCTTTAAAAAAAAATGAAATAAATAAAAATATTTTTTTTTTGTATAATCATATTATTATTACACTTTTTAATTAAATTCAATAATTTTACTGAATCTGAATTTTTTTTTAAAAATAATAAAAGCCAATAAAAGAAAATAACCACACTTTTATTTAAAGTAACACAAAAATTGGACAGAAAATAGGCCTATATTAAAATATTAAATATCAATATATTATTCTTCATTCAGTTCTATGCCACAGAATCAGATTTAACCATTTTAATTTTTGACTTTATCAAAATTATCAAAATAAAGTCCAAGAAAGCTATTATTATCAGAGCTTGTGAGCAGATAGCGATCAGGGAATGAGAGGGTAGCGTCATTTTAACAGCGTTGCCCAGCACGGCTAGAACTGAGAGGCAACCTTCCAGTCTCTCTCTTGAAGCCAACACGGAAGTGACCTAAACTGCAATTCATCGACTGGCCGCTAGAGACAGGCTCCAAAGGGGAGTCAATTCCATATATCCCCCATGTCTAATATAGCATTAAAAATCTGTTTACAGACTAGTACAAAAATCGGTTTTGGTCTATATAGCTAATTTTGCCCTTCATGACAACTGTGAGGGTGGTGAATTTTTTATAACTCATTAGTTTAAAATATATTAATCCTTAAAGTTCTGCATAATTAAGGAGCGTGGCCACTTGAGTGACAGGTGGATTGCCGCTGCTGTCACTACTAACTGTTTGTCTGCTGTCTGTTAGTCCACCCACGTCCCACCTCTTTGCCCATTTTCTGTTATTTGGGAGTGACGCGCAGTGACCTTTTTTGACTTTCGGCCAAAAAATTAAATGCCACTTTAGTCTGAAAGAAGAATGTCATATACACCTAGGATGGCTTGAGGGTGAATAAATCATGGTCTAATTTTCATTTTTGGGTGAACTAACTCTTTAAGTCAATTCCATGTTGGCTTCAAGAGAGACCTGAAGGTTTCCGCTCGATCGCAACCCCTGTATCGTGATACGTATCGCCAGATTCTTGATACACAGCTCTAGATAAAATGCACTAATGACTTGTGGACAGTAAAATCAGATTATTAAGGGAAGCAAATGGGATAAATTTTGAGTTTTATGGCTTTAAAGGATAATTCATAACAACATTTCTGCCTTTTGGTTGAGTTGATGAATCCCTAAGGAAAATAAAATTGTATTGGCAGGCCTTAGAACATTGCAAGCATTTTTCCTTGCAACAAGCTTTCTTTTCAAACCAATAAATTACTCACATTTCTGAAAGTGACCGGCACATGTAAAAATTATCAAGGCAACTAAGGTTAAAGACCCCACTCTGAGCTACAACTGTATCCACAGAATCCACAGAGCCAAGAAACTATTTTCAAAGAAATCTATGTTTGTATCATTTAAGCCCACTAGTGATCCAGGTTTTATTAGCATAATTATACAGGATGCAAATGCTCACAACATACATTGTTTTGGTTAGTTCATTTTGAATGAACTTAAATTACTGTTGTTTTGGGTAGAAAGTAAACATGCTGTCATATTTAGTAATGTTCATTGTGCTCATAAGAGTACTTTAAAGAACAAATGTTTGGCCTGACGAGGGAACACCAGTGTGTTGATTTCAATGAGGTGTCTGAAAGGGAAAGTAAGATAGAAACATAATAGAGAGGTGAATGATGACAGACTATGACACATTTTATAATCTTAGGATTTACAACAGATTTTAACAGCATGAATGTCATGGAAACATGTCACATATGCATATAGGTCCTTTTCCACACCTGCAGACAGCACCATTAAACAATAGGCCACGAGAAGCTTTGCATTACCATATTTTTACAATGGCCAAGGGCTGTTGTTAGGCACAATGGTAAAAACCACAACTTAAAAGACACTGTTCAAATTATTAGCTGGATTTATTAATAATAAATATTACGACAAACAAACAACTGTAATATTACTACAGCTATTCTTTTCTTTCTAGATCTAGATGCCTTTTAATACTGAATCATATACTCCACAAATATTTGAGGAACAAGTTTTGTACGGTCTTATTTGAAGCAATAAAGTTTAGTCCTCGAGAAACATTTGGTGTGCTTTTAGATTCACCATATGGGTGTTTTACTTAGGAAGGAGAAAGTTATTTCACCTCCAGAAAGGACACGCCTACAGTTATGTAGTTTTCATATTTAGACATTAACTGAAATGCCCTTCACTGTCTTCATCACATTCAGACAATTTCTGACTGGCTTCCACTTTTAGAGATGTCTGAACGGCACACCAAAAAGCAAACTGTGATTTTTAAAGCGGGCGTCTGTCGGGCTAGTTTTTGGCGGTGTGCTCCACATGGTCGCTCTAATCAGGCTTATGTTAAATCGGCATCCGGGCAATCAGTGAGAGAACACTCTTTAAATCATCTTAACTGAGCATTCCAATCCATGAATATCTTTATGACAACATGAGCCGCCTGGAATGAAGACAGTGATCAACATGATCATTATACAAAATGATCATGCAGCAAGTGCTGTCTTTCATGTTCGTTTGATGTTACAGCCTTTACTCTATTGCATGCCTAAAATTAGTTACAGACAGTTCGATCAGACATGGAAATCAAATCAGCATTTCACCATTTTAATTTTAAGGACATGGACAATGTAAAGTACACAAATAAAACTTAATATAATTGAACATGCACTCTTTATTCACTCTTTATTATGAAGCTGCTGTGCAGTCAGTGAGCTCCTAAACATTGCCTGGTGACCTGTACGGGGTAAACAAGGCAACAGGAGGCTTCTAACGTTAGCACAGCAAGGTCAGGAAGAGGTCATACGCTGAAGGAGAACAGTAAACTATACAAATAGTATATAAAGGCCTTTACTAATGACTGTCAGCACTCCGCACATTACAGCAACAATAATGGAGAAAGCAGAGAGAAATCAAAGTTTTAATGGCTTAATCAGATTACTCTGTTAGGAACAGAGAGCACATGCTTCTCCTAGGTTTATAGATACAGGCATATAGACACACAGCTGGTGAGAGGAGACAGCCTGTTTGGCACAAGACTAACACGAAGGACAGATAAAAAGACAGGATTTCACAGACAGGACTTATAAGGACGTTGGAAACAGTCTTCCATTTACTCATTAACAATAGACTGTGGTACCACATAGAGACAGTATCAGATACCACGGTTCTCTCTCTCTCTCATGTAAATATAAATGTGTGCATGTCAATAAATATCGCTAGCCATTGCAGGCTTTGTTTGTGTAGATAGAGGGGAAACTGATGGAGACATTTGCAGCATCACTGGTGTGTGTTGTTGATCTAGTCAACAGCTGCTACAAAGCCACATTCCCCTCAGTCACATTAACTAGAGTCCTAACTACACTACACTTACAGTCAGCACTTTTTTAGTAGTAGGGATTTTCCTACTACAGACATGCACACTTAGTTATACTCTTTGAAACTTAGTTTTTATCTTTGAGATCACAGCACTCATTCTGTATTGGTGCCATGTGTAATTAATGTGAAAAAAAATTGATAAAAAGTATGGGTTTCAGACATGGTATTGTGATACCATGAAATTAAGGCCATGCTTAATGATGCCATGGTTTTTTGGGGATGATATCTTCACAAAACTGTACTGTGGCTGTACCATAGTTCAGCCATGGTATGACATGGTAATATCATGGTACTTTGGCATATACCATTGCACTCCAATTCATGTATCATGGTAGCCCAAAAACCATGTTACTCTTTGTAAGTATAATTCCAACAGAAGAAGGTAAAATAATAATACCATGTGTGTTTTTTTGTTGTTGTTGTTGTTGTTGTTTTACATGTAGCCTACCATGTTGTTCTTTACCATGTAAATACCACGGTGATTGATAATCATTCACTACTATAGTAAATTCCAAAATACTTTGAAATTACCATCTGATACAATCACACTCGAAACGCCTCTTAAAAAGAAGATGCGCGTTCACGGCCGCAACTCACCCGAAGTCCTGATCCATGGACTTGAAGAAGAACTTATAGTTAGGTTTATTGAGGACTTGTTTAAAGTCCAACAGTGTGATTTCTTCCGAAGAGATGGGAATCTTCACCAGGTACGGCGTTTCCTCCTCGTCTATATGATATATTATTTTGGTTTCCGCCATTTCCTCGGTATTTTTTTCTCCTTCGTTCAGACAAAACTAACTTTCCAGGCGGATTAGCTGGGTAGCATTTAAATGTCAAGGTACATACGCTATTTCTGTTTCCCTCGCGATCATTTTAGACGTCAGATG
Source organism: Rhinogobio ventralis (assembly GCA_039654625.1). NCBI lineage: Eukaryota > Metazoa > Chordata > Actinopteri > Cypriniformes > Gobionidae > Rhinogobio > Rhinogobio ventralis. Next base: position 37,919,641 of record CM077194.1, read on the forward strand.
TAAAGGTTTAACTCCAACATAAACCGTATTCCTGTTGTCCTCCTTTTGTTGTTGTTGAATTCCCCAGGTATTCATACATTCACGGTGTTCCCAAACTTTTCCAGCGTATGCTCATACAGTGCGGTTGGGGGAGGAGATGGAAAGCCAACGCGGCGTTATGACGTTTAGGAGGAGCGTGAAACCCCCCGTCACCCTCCCCCATCTTCAATCCAATGCCCCATTAAAAACGCCACACAACACCCTCTAGGTGTAACATTTTGAGTAAGCTACAGTGCACCATAAAGTTTGTGGACACTGAAAGTGTAAGGGGCCGTTCACATTCCACTACTTCTCCATTGTTTCTCATAACACGCCCTAGACTGACGTCTAGTTGCGCTTGCTAACCACAAAACAGAACATTCGTATTGTTACAATGTCAGTAGTATTATGTGAACAATTTAATCGCAAAATGCATCATCCGGTTGAATTTTGCTGCGTTCATGCCAACACGTGATGTTCTATTCAGAGCTGTTCACATTCTCGGAGTTGGAAATACGCGTTTCTATGGCAACACTATCAACGCCTAAATTAATCTGTAGCAGTTGGGTGCATAGATATCTATGGTTGGGTGTACTTGGGTGGTACAGCGGTCACAGCTAGTAGCTCTCAGAAAATTCCCATTTTACAAGCTGTAATTATGAGCTCTAGCAGGACATGATTATGATGAAATCTCATAATTCCAGTAATTAGCTACAACATGGCGTGAACACACCAAAACATTTACTGTACTGTAGATTTATCACTGAAAATTGTATTGTACTAGCCTGACAAGCCAGGCCCACATCAAGATGTTGGGTCTGGGAACACACCATTGGCAAGGCTCAGTCCGAGGGGCGGGATAAATGGTTGTCTTTCAAATTCCTTCTGCACGCAATAGGATAGCGCTACAAACAACCAGAGCAATGAAGAAGGTGAAGCGGAGCTAGTTGATAGATTAAACTTTTGCTGTATTCGATCGGCAAAACTCTGAACACATCTCCCGTTTTTTAAGAATTACTTTAGTGCCGTTTTTTGTTCTTTTCTCAAAGAAAAGCTTAACTCCAAGTCTTCCAGAGTCATGGCCAAAGCCGATTCGAAAGACCGCTGTTCGCCAGCTTCTTTGTTTTCAAGTAGCACGCAGAACCGTTGCAACTCTGCCGCCATTATGTTAAGCCCGCCTACCGACTCTATACACGATGTGATTGGCCTGACTAGAGTTTGGTTTTTCAAGCTCGCAAGCCAACGGAGAGTTGCTAGACGAACCTGGCTGCAAATTACATTTGCTGCCGCTAGGGTGCGTCTAGATGTCTAGGCTAGTATTGTACTTTATCTACTCTTTAAAGGTGCTGTATGTAAGAATGACAGCTAGTGGTTGAAATGGGTACTGCAGTCCAAATTCAAAATATTGTTTGCCCCGCCCCCTCCTCCTCAGACTCCATGCCAGTTTGAGGATACACAACAGGAACGAGCGCAATTGACAATGGAAGGCGAGGAGACTTACACACTATTTATTTATCCACATTTTAATGTGCTTCCATTTATAGATTCTACCCGACCTAAAAAGCCTCGGAAAATCTCTGTGATCTCTGACCCAGTTTGTTTGCTGGCTTCCATGGCAGCAATATGCTGTGTTTTCCGCCAACTGGCAACCTGTGCTGTCGAAATACTATTGGGTAAATTGGCAATGTGCGTTCTCACAGACCAAAACAAAAACAGACATTCCGACACGGAACACAGATTCAAAGTAAAATAACTGGCTGTAGCATTGTTTTTTAGAGAAAAACAAGTATGTGAACTCAGCATGTTTCCTAAATATCTGCAAACATATGATGGTATTTTTATGCTTTAGTACGGTCAAAAACTTTCATACAGCACCTTTAAACTGTATTATGGTACAAATGGAACACTACAGCTTTCTTACCTGTAAACGACCGCCTTTTGTTTTGGGGTATTGGGCGGAACTGACAGAACATAGACTGTAACATAGACCCCCCGTTTTTATAGCTTAAAATAACTAACTAAAACTAAACTTATTTAAAGAACTAACACTTGAACTAACATCAGCGTGATAAAAAACAGCCTAAAAGGACAGAAACCATCTTTGGAAAAAAATTATTTTAAGTGTAATTTGATTGTTTAGTTTGTCTATGTCCCATTACATTTCAAGGAGAGGGCAGGTTTTATGATTTATACTGCATCCAGTCACCGGGGAGCGATTGAGATGCTTTGGCTTTAATTTTCAGGACTCGTGTGACACACTTGTGACAGAATGGCAGTTTCTTTCAGTTTTTTCCCCTCCATTGGGCACTCTGTAGTAGTCATCCAGTTTGAAATGTTGACTACAAACAAGGACGTTTTTCAGATGTTCGTAGCAACTGCTTACAACTGGATGAATCAATAGAAACCAAAAGTCTTTCCCAAAACTCACTCCCGCTAAACGTTTACTCTTTGAATTCTTGCACCCGGGAACAATACAAGTCGACACGACACCATTATGACAAAATTTGCTAAGAAATATTTCCTACTAAAGCAAAGCGGTATTTTACTCTGGTCAAGCTTATCCATAGCAGACTAGTGGTGAGAGTGGCCTTTGGATGGCAACATGGGCAGTGCATTATGGGTGTTGTAGTTTTCCTACCTGTTTGACAAAAGTTAACATCTTTTTTTCTGTTTTCTCTTGTCAGGTAGCACAGATTTTTATTATTTTATCTGCCCATAGGCAGCAAAGTTTTATTGAAAATCCCATTTTGTCAGCGGCAAAGTAGTCTCAGACGTTATGCTGAACGTCTGATGCATATGGCACACTTATCTGGAAACACTTCAGGAGTTTCGAAGTCGTAATCTGATTGGTTGAATTCTACAGAATGTCCACGAGACGCGTGTTGCGTTCTTTAACGGTCCGCCTGGAAACAAATGCCGTAACGCCAACTGTGACAATGAGCGCTTACCAGGATCAACTAATCACTGGATTTTCAAAAATGTGTGAAGTTCGCGGCTCCATTGCTGCAGTAAACTTGCACAACGTTCTTGAATGAATAATTTATAGATGCACAACGGTCTGTTATTGCAGGGACATCGACTTTACATTTTCACGCCTCTAAACATGACGCAGAAACAAAACGAACTGTGATTGGTTGCGTTACATTTCAGTCAAACGTCCTCTTGAACGGTCCTTGACCAATGAAAGCTGCGAAAGAGTCCAGACATTCTGCTGTCAGTCTGAACATCTGGCTACATGAGACTAGCGGCAAAGTACCCCTTTAAGACACAGATAAAGCTACTGAAATAGGTGTCCCAAAGTAACAAACAAACGAATCCATCTTTCTAGCGTTATTCCACCTCATTTGCAAGGGTCCTCCACACACACACGATTTGGCACAGGTTTTACTCCAGGGGGCATATTACAGAAATATCTTAACTTTAGAATCCTATCTTATCTGTTTGGTAAGCATGGCAATTTCAGTGAGGACCTCATTTAGGACAAAAGCCATTACAGAAGGACATTTCTTAAGTGCATAATCTTATCTTAACGATGGATAGGACGCGGGTATTAGAGAAGCATCCTAACTCGACAAAAAATCCTAAAAGCTGTCTTAACTTTAGGACAACCCCACTGGTGTCCTAACTTCAAACCTTTTTGAAATCCAATGGTAAAAATCACAAAACACAATTTTTTTCCGAGAATGGCGTTACATTTATTAAATTATACAAGATGAAGAGCAGCAACGTTTGATGGGGGAGAGACATTTGGTAACAGACCTGACAGTTGATTACCGAATTCGATGGAGCAGTTTAAGATTTCCTAACTACAGATAAGATGATTTTTAAGATTCTTATCCTATCTTACAAAATCTCAAGTTAAGATTTGCTTCTGTAGTCAAGTCAACTTTATTTATATAGCGCTTTTTACAATGCAGATTGTTTCAAAGCAGCTTCACAGTGTTAAACAGGAAAATAATGCAACAGAATTTGATTTGGCTGTACAGCCGCTCTGGAGAAAACGGGGATGTCATCTAGCTCATTTTAATTATCATATATTCAAGTAATGTAGTTGACATAGTTAATTTAGTTTAGTAATTACATTTATTTGGATATTTAGTTGAAAATTTAGTGTCACCAACTGAGCAAGCCATTTAGTGCTTTGTAAGTAATAAGCAAGATTTTAAAATTTATGCGATGTTTAATAGGGAGCCAGTGCAGTGTTGACAGAATCGGGCTAATATGGTCATACTTCCTGGTTCTAGTAAGAACTCGAGCTGCTGCGTTTTGGACCAGCTGCAGTTTATTTATTAAGCGAGCAGGGCAACCATCCATTAGAGCAATTACAATAATCTAGCCTTGAGGTCATGAACGCATGAACTAACTGTTCAGCATTTTGCATTGAAAGCATATGCCGTAATTTAGATATATTTTTAAGATGGTAGAATGCAGTTTTACAGATGCTAGAAACGTGGCTTTCAAATGAAAGATTGGTATCAAAGAGCACACCCAGGTTCCTAACTGACGACGAGGACTTGACAGAGCAGCCATCAAGTGTTAGACAGTATTCTAGGTTACTACATGTGGAGTTTTTTTTTTCCAATAATTAAAAATTCAGTTTTTTTTATTAAATTAAGTTGCAGGAAATTACTAGTCATCCAATTTTTTATATCAGCCATGCATTCCGTTAATCTTGTGAATTGTTAAGTTTCGTCAGGGCATGAAGAAATATAGAGTTGAGTATCGTCAGCATAACAATGAAAACTAACGCCATGCTTCCTACATGGATATTAAAATCACCAACAATTAGTACTTTATCTGCTGCCAGTACTAACTCTGATAGAAAATCAGCAAATTCTTTGGTAAAGTCTGTATGGTGCTCTGGTGGCCTGTATACAGTAGCCAACACAAATGTCAAACAGGATTGATCAATTTCACTACATAACGTTACATAAAGCACCAAAACTTCAAAGGAATTATATTTGAAACTAGACTTCTGAGTAATACTGAAGATATTATAAATTACAGCAACAACTCCCCCTTTACCTTTCAGATGCAGCTTGTGTTTATAACAATAGTCTTGGGGGGTAGACTCATTTAAAGTAATGTAATCATCAGGTTTTAGCCAGGTTTCTGTCAAACACAGCACATCTAGATTATTATCTGTAATCATATCATTAACAATAAGCGCTTTTGGGGAAAGGGATCGAATATTTAGCAGCCCGAGCTTTATCATTTGTTCACCTGTATTACATGTTATTTATTTTTTGGACATAGATTACATTTTTACCGTTGAATGGTTGATGTTTTTTTGTTTTTACTAATTCGGGGAACAGACACAGTCTCTATGTGATAATATCTAGGGGAAAGAGTCTCTATGTGCTGGGATTTATCTGACGTGAGACAGCTAGCAGACGGTCGGTTAAGCAAGTCCGTCTGCTTCCTGACCTGGGCCCCAGTTAGTCAAGGTTTAGCTCTAAGACTATGTGCCAAATTACTAGAGAGAAGAGCGGCACCACCCCAGGAAGGATGGATGCCATCTTTTTTCAACAGGTCAGGTCTGCCCCAAAAGCTTTTCCAATTGTCTATAAACCCTATGTTATTTTGCGGACACTACTTAGACAACCAGCCATTGAGTGATGATAGTCTGCTAAGCATCTCATCACTCCTTTTAACGGGGAGGGGACCAGAGCAAAAACGTCATCTGCCATCGTACTTGCGAGTTCACATACCTCTTTAATGTTAATTTTGGTGATCTCCGACTGGCGAAGTCAAACATCATTAGTGCCGATGTAAATAATAATCTTAGAGAATTTACGATTAGCATTAGCCAGCACTTTTAAATTTGCTTTGATGTCAGGCACTCTGGCTCCCAGTAAACATGTGATTATGGTGGCTGGTGTCTCCATTTTCACGTTCCGTGTAATAGAATCGCCAATGACTAGGGCACTTTCAACAGGATTCTCAGTGGGTGCATCACTGAGCGGGGAGAACCTGTTTGATGTTCTAATCGGAACGGAAGAGTGGTTTTTAGATCCGCGACTATGCCGTCTCAGTCACCCAGTTGCCCTGCTGCACGGGCTCTACAGCCGGAACCAAACAATGTATAGAGTTCACTAAGCTAGTCGCATCCAAAGCAGTGTCTAAAGCGGTTACATTCTCACTACTCTCAGATAAAGTCTGGATGCGTGTCTCTAATTCTGAAATCGTCTTCGTCAGCCTATCTCCTTACATTTATCACACGTGAAGCCCTCTACACTGACAGAGAAGGAAATGCTAAACATGTAGCAGGTAGTGCAAGTGACAATGACAGAAGACAACATGGTTTACCGAGTTTGTTGATTAATCCAACTCACCACAGTTGTTTGATGAACTCAGAAAACAGGAGACCCGGGTGCAGAGATGGCAAGCTAACAGGCTAGCGAAATGCCAACGCGTGATAGTGATTTAGATTAAAAGCTAGCGATGTCAGATTTAATGTGATAGGCAATATTAGACAACATATGGTGATGGGTAAATTATATTTAGCAGTTTAAAAAACAGGGAACAGGGAAAGAGATTAAATAGAGATTCAAAAGCAAGCAGCACACGTGAGCACAGCAGCAGGACAAACAGGAGGCCTGACTAGGTATAATACGAAATTGTGAAAAATCCTACATTTACTTATTTCTTAAGTTAAGACCTAAGATAGAAGTTTCTGTAATATGCCCCCAGATGCCCATCCTACACAATTCACACTCCTATGACAATTTGGCATATCCAAGCCACCTAACCTGCATGTCTTTGTCAAGTCGAGTCACCTTTATTTATATAGCACTTTTTACAATGAGGATTGTTTCAAAGCAGCTTCACAGTGTTAACAGGAAAATAATGCAACAGAATTTGATTCGGCTGTACAGCCGCTCTGGAGAAAACGGTGATGTCATCCAGCTAATTTCAATTATCATATAGTGTCAATGCGGTATAGAACAATATAGTTGACATTTTGGCCCGGATCCGGCTGACTGCAGTAAACCTTTGTACTGAGGGGGAAACTGGAGCACCCAGATGAAACCCGTGTCAGTGCGCAAACTACACACAGGCTCAGCCGGGGCTCGAACCAGGGACCTTCTTAGGGCGACAGTGCTACCCATAGACCGCAAAAAATATGGACAATTTCATTCTCTTCCGTTGAAGAAAAGTGAAGCCTCCGGAGGTCCGAATATGGCGCTGACATCTTGCGCAGATTTGGGGCCGAGTCTGCGCAGTAGTGACCTCGGGACCGGGGCTTGCGCAGTAGAGAGCAGCAATATTAAAAGCCTGCCCACACTCTCGCATATGCAGAACAATTCATTATGTCGGTGTAAAATAACCATGGATTTGTAGAAATTAAAGCTAAACGCTCCAATCTCCTCCTGAAAAAAGTCAGTTGGTGCCTCAGTGACAACTTCACTCAGAGAACACTTGAAATGAAATCAGCGTGATAAAAACTGCCTAAAATGACAAAACTTTGGGAAAAAATTATATGAAGTGTAATTTAATTGTTTCATTGGTCTCGCGTCCTTCAGAATACACGGAGGGGCGGGGGTTATGAGCTATACTGGGACCAACCACCTGGGGGCGATCGAGGCGCAGCGGCTTCAGTTGCGGCAGGTTTGGTGCTACCCTGTTGAAGGTGTTTTTCTAAAGAATGGAATATATAATTTTTTTATATTTGCAGTTCCATTTATTTTCTGCGGCAGCATGACAACATTGCTCTGTTTTTGTTTGATTTGAGCATAGAGACCTATTTGAGACCGTGCGTGAGTGGTTCTGCAGAACCACTACATCTTCAAATTAAGTGGTTAAATCATTAAAAACAACGCAAAAAGATTGACAAACAATAATTTTTTATTTTTTATGAATTGCACAGAATTTAGTCAAGAACTGTTATGGGACCAAGCAACAACGTGTTGGACTCTGAAAGGAGAAAAAAAGCAATTTGTCACAGAGCCAACACTATTCATAGAATACAATGAAAGGTAGCAAGGAGTAGAGGTGAAATGCAGAAGAGAGAAAATCTTCCATGATTTTTATGGTTGTAGATTAGCAAAGTGTATGAGGAAAGAGGCGCATCTTCCACTGCTTCTTAAAAGTTGTGATGTTCTCAGCAAAAATCTGAAGAAACTATACAACACGTGGTACTGCCTTTTGTTGGCATGATGTGGCCTAGGTTAAAGCTTACCTCTACTGACTGACCTTTTTGGTGGTCTACTCCAGTTGCCAATATGTTCCTGGTTGATGACATCACAAGTATTCTCACAGCATTCACAAACCTCATCCTTACCATCCACACTGAGCCACCTTCAGAAAGCAACGAGTCAACTTAAGTCAGAAGACATCATAACTATATAGACATCATAAATATTAAAAAGATATAAATCTAATGCAAGTACTGCATTTCAAACAAGTTATACTTGGAATTATTGTTTTCTTATACCCTTAGGTTCACATACATATTTGTAAAAGATGAACTACAAACAAACAAATAAACTCATACCTGTTTCCAGAATAGCTACATGCCTTGTTCATGATATTCAACTCCATATCAACAATGTTCAGCTGGCATGTAATATAGATCTATAGAATAAAGATTTATTAATTTATGTGTTCATTTAGAATCCTTTATCCAAAGCAACTTACAGATGAGGAGTGACAGGTCCTAAGTAAAGTAACAGGAAAAACTTCTCAAAACACTGTTCTATAACACTGAAGAGTGAAATGTTTTAGTTAATATAGGACTCACGGCATTCCGGTGGTCTTTGTGAAAACGGAAAACATCCATCTGCATCTGAAGCACATGATTTTGTTTTCTGGCCATGAAACGGGCACTAGAGTCTGGCACTTTAGAGTCGACAAGACATCTACAGCATAAGGGATAGAAATTCCATTTGATAACATTTAGTACAGATACTAGTTAATCATGTCATTAAAAATAATCAGTGTGGCATAAGTTTTACAGCACCTCATGAGAGGTAATATTGCAAAGAATGTGTGTAATTCAGTTAATTTCAAACAGATGCAATCATTCCAAACATAATATTGAACTAATTGAATATTGAACTACTCATTCAACATTTAATTGAAAACAGTAGTTTATATACCAAAGATATTTAAACGTGCTTATGAGATCATTGTCTTGTTTTGATTGCACTGGAAAATAGAATCCCAAATCCCGACTGACCCATAGTTCTGAACGAACACGTAGCGGGGCATTGATGCGGCATTAGGTTCCAGAGTGACCACACAACGGTCCATTATTAATCTGAAGGGAGCATGCTCAGCCATCAAGAAAGAAGCCTGGATATTCATCACCTCCCCAAGGTGATACACATAGGCTGACCTTTTAGTCCTCCAATCATCTAAAAAAGAAGAAAGGTAGAAATATATATATATATATACACACATACATATACATACATATACACACACACTCTTTTTAATTTCATTTAATCCTAAACATACCAGTCATAAGATGAAAGGAAAACCCAATAAATTCCACAGCTGATTTGGTAGATGTAAATGGATCCCAGGAAGGCTTCATATCAATACTGCTTACAAAGTGGGCCCTGAGATATACATTGCAGCAAATATACAGTAAGAAGGCAGCATAATAGCAGAAAGGAAGAGGTATAAATGAGTATAACCACACAGATAGTCCAAACCTTTTGTAGTGACATTCAATAGGAATAGAAGCGGCGCTAGTCCTTACAATACCGAAGCTGTTCTGCATAGGGGTGTAGATCAATTGGTTTGAATAAACCAAATGATCTCCATCAATCTAATAATTAAATAAAAAAACATGATTACTTAGGTAATGGATATGCTATAATTTTCTTGACATACACTGTATTCGACAAACAATATTTAAATTAATTCCCCCCCAACCAAACAAAACGAACTCTTACATAGCCTACCGATAATTCAGAGCCACACTGGTGCAAATCTGCTTTAATCACATATTCGGTGTCACTGTACTGAGAGGCTTTGCAGCTCTCGGTTGACCAGCCGAGGCTCAACTCTTCAGCAGTGACATGACGGCGGTTGGAGTTAAGGTCCGCTCTGATGAGAACAATCATGCTTCGTTCAGAGCAAAGCACCTGCACAGGTGCAACGCTACTCGAAGGCACGTCTGTAATATCATCTGTAGGATCCTCAGTCGGTAAAGATGCGACTTTGTACTGTCTAGAATCCGGCCCTATCATCGGACCTTCCTTTAAAGTACGAATGGCGCCTGTAGCGCATATACTTAATATAACAATTGTACCTATAAGTTTCGACATCGTCGTGGCCGAAAGAACCCGCATACAAGCGAAGGAGGAAGTGGTAATGCTCCTGTGCATTTTAAGGTGTCTATTCAATTACGCAGTTGTTCTTAATTGAATTGTAGTAGAGATTTTGATTCGACCCAGTTAATCTTTTAAATTCATTCACTATTAATAAAAAAAAATAAAAAAGTGTATGTGTATGTGTATATATATATATTAATTTAGTGACTCTTTCTGCAGGTTACCAGGCCCTACGTCGGCAACATGTTAATGTCTTTATATCCAAGTTAATTAATTAATCACGGCAGGCCTGGGTCTAATTTCGAAAATTTGTTGCAAATTCAGAATGATTCACTTTGATTTCTAATGAAATTGTATTAAATACTAAATAAAACGCATTTAAAGTTTTTTTTAAATATACATTTTCTTGCAAAATAAACTACTTAGTTTATTGCACCAAAACTAATTTAACGAGCATAATTTGCACAAAGTGCAATCATCAAATTTGCAGTTGTGATCTGTGACATGTGCAACAAACACTAATTACTAATTACAGTAAATATGCAGATACTATGTAAATATAGTTTAAAACACTTTTTTCCCTATTTTCTAGTTACTGTGTTATAATTATTATACTTTTGCTGTTATTTTAGTTTTTTTTTCATAATTGCTTTTGCATTTTGAAGATGAGTTACTGTTCATTGAATTGTACAAAAAAATTATTTAATGAAAATGTTTATTATAAAAGGTTTATAAAAATGTTTATGATGAATGAATTGCATTTTTGTTAAATTAGAATTAAAACAATGGGTAACTAAATGCTTTCCATTTGTTCTCTTTCTAACGCAATGTTCAGGTTTGAGTGTATTATGAAGTAAAACTGGCACTTCAAATTACCATTTAAACCAAACAAACAAAAAAACTTGACAAAAGTAGTCTTTGAGAATCTCTAAATATATATTCAAATCCACAACCTAAAAAAAAAAAAAGAGAGAAAATATGTGCAAAAACCACCAGGGAATTCACAAGCCTTTCTATAGAGAGCTGTACATCAATCTAGTGGTTACACTATGATATTGCAAGATATTCATGCTCACTACTCTCACCAGATGGCACCAATCTGACTTCAAAAATTGGATTCTAAAGGCCCAGTCTCTATTTTAACCTGAAATACAGCATTAATTGAAAAATAATGAAAATTATATATAATTTTTTTATTTTTTATTATTTTCAATGGGAAAAAATGAATAATTATTGCATAAATATTATCACCATAAAATTATCACATGATGTTTAACATATAGACACCAATATGTGATATTGACATACACAAAAAGATCCAGTTCAATGGTTTAAATGCTTGATTCTTAATTCTTAATAGTGTGTGTTGTTACCTGGATAATCAAATGTAAACATTCACGGATGCTCAAGGCAACACAACACATTGGGAGCCAGTGGGTGTAAACCTTTGAATATGATTGGAAATTGTTCTTATTTTACTTAAAGATCATATATTTTTTTTAGTACTGCCCTGCAGAAGCTACATAAAATACTTGCATATTTTCCAGACAACAAAATAAGAACAATTTACCCAGTAATCCTGTGCAAATGTTTACACCCCCTGAATTTTAATGCATTGTTTCCCCTTCTGGAGCCTCAGTGAATGTTTTCACCATTTGTAAAAAGAGCTAAAAGCAACAATTGCTATAGACTGCATTTTGTCCAAAGTTAATTTCATTGTTCAATCCACTTAAATGTTAAAAAGCCATTTTTCCTCAGTGGTAATTTTTTTCTAATGTAACCCTTTCAACATTTAGCTAAATAAAAACAAATAATTGTCATGGCTGTAGTGTTAGTTTGTGGTCTCAGATCATATTAAGTAAATCACACTGCCAACTTAAGCGAGCAGAAGCTTTTGATGATTTATGTTGCCAAACTCGGATAATGTCATATATAAATGCATTGCTTTATCATTTATAATTGCAATTTTTAAAACTTTTGAATATTGACTTTGACAGTCTTTACCATTACCCATGGAATATTTACCACATTCTTCCCCAAAACAACTCCCTTTGTGTGGAATAACCTGAACAATGTGAAATTAACAGGCATTTTCAGATCCTAATTTAAACACCAGCTGCACTAACCTTATTTGTGGTGTATCAGCATTTAAAGCAAGTTTTTTTTAATAGAATCACAATCAAATTAAATCATGAGTGTTCATTAACACAGCATTCCATTAAAAAAAATATAAAGTCTTTAACAGCATAATTGGTTTGTTTTATATATGCAGTAATACAAACTGATGCAAAGACAATGAATGAAGAATGAAAAATATTTTTATTTATGACTAAATCAAGGCATAAGAGAGGTTTCACCCTTTGCACCATTTCCTGCTTGGGTGCTTTATGAACTAGGTTTTCCTCCACCTCAGTTAGATGGTTTCATCTTTGTCAGGACTTATAACATTTGGTTTAGAAGTTCAGGGGTCCTTTGGAGGGTGAGGTATGTCAGCTGGCTCCTCATCTGGCAGGGAAGGGCTTGTACCCAATGTATGCAGTCCAGAGTCCCTCTCATTGTTAGAGGCACGAGTTGTGAAGAGTTTAAAATCTGCAAGATAAATTTCATGAGCAAACATATATGTACACCATCAAATAAAGCTTCAATAAACAAATATCATGCTGGTTTTGTGCCTTTTTGTACCTTCTTCTGGCAAGACTCTAGTCTTCCACATGCCTTGATCAGACTCTTTTGCCTCTCCTTTTTTCTCTTCATAGTCAAGGTCATCATCGTCACCTTCATCATCATCATCATCATCATCATCATCATCATCATCTTTATCTTCACTGTCATATTCATCATCATCCTCTTCCTCCTCCAACTTCTTGGATTCTGGTTCACTTTCCGTGATATTGGGTTGTTCAAGGGGTATCCATGAGGGTGGACTAGTTACACCACCCACTTGGTCTGGTGGAGATTTTATTTTAGGCTGCAGTTTTCAGTAGTTATAAGCATTTTAACAGCCATAACCTACTACTTGGAGTTTTTCCAATCATAACCAAAAAAAACAAACAAAAAAAAATATATAATAATAATAATAATAATTTCACATTTAACTATTTGGTTAAAGCTGCAGTCCATTACTTTTGGTGCCCTAGTGGTTAATAAACAGAACTGCATGAGTCTTGTGAAAGAATATTGTAGCCAGATCTACATCTCTCTGTTTAGGTCTATGACAAGTAACGCAAGTACTGGGCTACTCCGCAGTGGTACGGCCCAAGCCAGTCTAAAATAGTCAGAATATAAAAACTTACTATAGGTGTACCATAGTAATTCAGGATAAGACAAAAACACTGTTTGGAAAATGTATTCATGATGTACTCCAGGGGTTCTCAACCCTGGTCCTCGAGGGCCACTGTCCTGCAGAGTTGAACTCCAACTTTGATCCAACTCACCTGCCTGTAGCTTTCTAGTAATCCTGAAGAGCTTGATTAACTGGTTCAGGTGTGCTTGATTAGGGTTGGAGCTAAACTCTGCAGGACAGTGGTCCTCCAGGACCAGGGTTGAGAATACCTGATGTACTCGCTTATATACATTTTGAACGAAGAGGGAAAAAAAAAAAAAAAAAAAAAAAAAAAAATTACAGACTGCAGCTTTAAGTAATTGTTCTATATTATGTTAATGTTATCAAAATGCAATGTCATCAGTTTTCCTAAAGAACAAAACATTATGATGTTTTATACACCAACACGTGGTTGGTAGCAGGTGTAAATATTTTCATACCAACTAACATTTTGAATGTCATGAACCCAAAAATGTACATCAGAATGGCTTTACGAACAATTTATACGAAGTCATTTCAAAGGTGGTGCAAGAAAAAAGTGAAACCCAACTTCAAAATATACTAAAGGTTTAAAATGGGACTTCTGTTTAGGGGAAAAAAGGAGAAAAAGAAAAAAGACCTATTATATGTCCTAGTTAGTCTTAGTTTTTGACCCAATTAAAGAGAGATTGTACGGTGTTGTATACAAACCCATCTCAGCAGTGACACCATTCTTCCATAGGCTACTATGAGGCATTGGTTTCTTATCTTGACTGAGAGAAGGGAGAGAAGGAACACCCTCCTTCACTCTAGGAGGAGCTAGAAATCCCATTTTGCTTTTCTTTGCAAAGATGGCCAATGGACCCACTGTTTTCTCCTGTTCCCATCCTATTGACACAGAGCAACATTTTAAAAATGGTTAGTGCAAACATGTTTGTCAAAATCTCAGCTTTAAAATACAGTTTAAATGGCTCTTTAACAACTGACACCAAGACAAATCACGATACCTGGGAGTGCTGATCCAATTCCCTCATCCTCCTCCTGTGGGAGAACTAAGTTCCTCCAAGAGAGAATAGGCTCACTTGATGTTAGCAAGGAACTAAAATGACTTTCAGAACCATCTTGAATTCTGGGCTGGAATTTGTTGGGCTTTTGGGAAGATGAGTTCTGGTCTGGTCTGTGAGCAGGAGGTGGCCCAGATTGCAGTGTGGACTGGAAGGATGGCGCATACCCTTTTGTTCCTTGGCAGCTGTAACAAGCCCAGTCACCTCCATCTGCAGACTTCCAACTTGTAAAATAAAGAAGGGAGTTAGAAAAACTTGAGGTTGGTTCCCCAAAGGAAAAAAAAATAAAAAATTAGAACATACAGTTTGCATGGCAAGTGTTATTAAAATGTAAAACTTTACTAGACAATAGACTAAACAAGAAAAGAAAAAAAAGAAAGCAAAGCTTCACACCTTCCATCGATAAAGGAGCATGCTTTATGAAAGGGGTTAACTGCATCCATTACAGGGTAAACTTGAAGATTACAAGTGATGTACATCTGCACAAAATAAGAAATGTTAATTTGAACTCAAATGGAACTACTGACATCAGAATTCAATGTGTACAACAACCCCACTTATCTTTTTATCCAATATTAAAATAGGCAAATATAACAAACCCTCCATCACCATTTTAATGTTTTGGGCCTGAGAACATGTTTTCATGGGAATACACCATATACACACCTCTGGCCTTGCCTCTTGGTGGAATTTGAAGGCATCCAGCTGGAGTTGGAGTTTGTCATTTTGGATTCTGGGCAGGAAACAAGACTTTGAGCCCGTTATCGGTCCATCCATCAGACAACTAATTGGGGGAGAAAATTAAATGTACTTATCAGTGATTAGCCAAAGAATATTTCCAAAGCATTTCCTTACATTTGCACTACAACAAACTAGAGCTTGACCGAAATTGACTTTTTATAACCGATAATTTGCATGTTTATGTTCCCGATAACCAATATACAGAACTGATATACATTTCCGTTTTCGACAGTTATAACAGCACTGAACAAAATGGTTAACTTTTTCTATACTGTAAATTCAGTAATTTCACTCCCTCCTTACATAAAACACTTCAATAAATAAAGGGGTCTGAAAGTGCAAAAAAAAAAAAAAAAAAGTCACTAAAGTGGCTCTTTAAAAAAAAATCTTTGATTAGGTAAACAGATAAATATAGCATGTAAAAATTCTAACTTTTTTATAAAGCATAAAACATTCTAAACAGCTTGAAACATTGCTACTTGTGTAGCTTAGTACTCAGTTGCACCTTTCTATAACAGCAGCATTATTAACAAAAAAAATAAATGTACAATGTAACGTTTTCAAATTGAGAATAAATGACAGGCGAGTCTATCAACTTTGCACGAATAAGCATTAATTTTAAACTACAGTTTTAAAAGGTTTAGATGTTTAATAGACACATTGGAATACACATGCATTTGTTGCAATGCATACATTGTCAGAAAAATAAAACCCAAAGTCCATCTCATCTGGCATGCTATTAGAATTATTGATGTTTTTGTCCATCTTGATTTATGCTGCACTCACGCCATGTTGTAATTACCGTAGTGCTGAAATGACCACACGTGCCGTTTCTATGGCACCAATTGGGCTGTGTCTGAAAAGCCGTCAGCTTTCTAATTGCTCTTGCAGTACTTTGCATTTAGTGAGTGTGAACAGCACTATGAATGCTGCCTTCACGTGCCATCAGAATTTTCCTACTTTCCACTTCTGAAGTCGTGATGAGCATGTCACATTCAAGTGCTTTGTTGTCGGAAAGAACAGGGACCATGGAGGACACCAGGTTTATTCTAGCCTATTAATTGGGAAAATCTTAAAGCTAAAGTGATATTTAGCATCCCATTCATTGATAACCATATCTATATTCAGCTTGCTGATGATTCAAACATTATTCCCGTCACTATCTTTAAAGTTTGTGGCCCACCTAACTCAGGAACTTATGCTGCCTTCATGTGCTATCTGAATTATCATAAAGGAGTTTCCTAGGTTTAAAAAAAAAAACAAAAAAAAAAAAAAAAAAAAACAAGGAAATGAATGGCATCAAGTTGTATTGACCACTGGGAAGCTCTGGGATAATTTTAATACCCAAGTTTGGTGTGCCATAAACTTTAAACATGGTGGAGGGGAGAACGACTGCTGCGACTGCCATTTATTGCTTTTCCACAAAAGCTATTGCCTTGTTGTTAAGGTGCATTTACATATATGAATAATCATTTGAAGCTTAGCCTATTTTATGTTTTATACACAGCAAAAATTGACAATTCTGGAATTTCTGTCGAATACAGGCTGTTTATATGGTTGTGAACGAATGAGACGCTAAATATCAATTTGGCTTTAATAAGATTTTGCCAATAAATAGGCAAGAATAAACCTACTGTCCTCCATGATTCTAGTCCTTTACGACAAAGTGCCTTTTTAACCTTTATTTATAAAGTGCTTTTTACAATACGGATTGTTTCAAAGCAGCTTGTGATAACAGGAAAATAAATGCAACAAAGTTTGTTTCGGCTGTAAAGCAGATCTAGAAGAAAATGGTGTCATAGTCCAGCTTAAGTAAGTTCAGTGATGGAGGCAGATCAATAATATGGTTGAATATTTAGTATCCCCAACTAAGCAAAAAAAAAAAAAAAAAGCCCTGATGAATGTACCCACCCATGATTTTCGATAAACATGTATTTGGGGACAGAGTTATTATCTGGAGTCACTGTGGCAACACAGCTCTCCAAATATATGCGGAGGTTAATGTGATGACCCAGACGAACTGAGGCTTCCATGTTTATGATGTCACCCAAGAAGTACACAGCAGAGGCCCTTTCAGATCGCCAATCACCTGCACCAGAAAGAATACAAACCAAAGTGTGACCATTCTACAATTGTCTATTTCACAGATCAAGGTAAAGAGTCAAAATAGAGTCCTGAAATTACAAATACTTTAAATTACATGTTGTGGCTTTTAGTCCATGTCTGTTAGCCATGAATCAGTCTACATGCTAGCATAAGAGTTGACAAAAACCTTTAGCAAATGGCACTTAGCTCTTACAGAAAAATACAAAATACTGACGACTAATCCAAAGCTACAGGTTTCTAATAAGAATGTCCCATTTAAAACCACCTGCAGCCAAACACAATGACAAATCATGGTTCATGGCTATGTAACAACCTATTGGCTATTTTTATTAAATGGACAAGCCCTTTAATAAACTTCAAAGTCAACACAGGAAAGAAAACAAGCCAAGTGAATTCATGGGTTAGTTCTCCCAAAAATGAAAATTAGCCGATGATTTACTCACCCTCAAATCATCCTAGGTGTATATGACATTCTTTCAGAGAAATAAAATCAGAGTTATTAAAAATGTCCTGGCTCTTCCAAGTTTTATAATGGCAGTGAATTGTTGCTTCGTTTTTGAAGTCCATATCTAGCTTCCACCAGATCGCCTTCCGCATTCGACTTACGGAAAAAGTGTAGTGCCTCTCGCAGTTCAAAATGCTTATGTTATGTCTGGCGACATTGCACACAAGTTAAGTTTTTTTTTTTTTTTTTTTCCCCCCTTCTTCAATCTGGCGGAAGCTAGATATTTTACTTTATAAAGTTATAAATACGGATATTTTTCTTACACAAATGCGTCGCTTCAGAAGGCCTTCATTAACCCCCCCAAAGCTGTGTGGAGCAGTTATATGGATAGATGCACTTTAAAAACAAAAACAATTCACTGCCATTATAAAGCTTGGAAAACCCAGGACACTTTTAATATAACTCTGATTGTATTCGTCTGAAAGAATAATGTCATACACCTAGGATGACTTGAGGGTGAGTAAATCATGGGCTAATTTTCATTTTTAGGTGAACTAACCCTTTAAGGAGACTGCACATACTTGTCATTAGCTTTAGTGAAAACTGCAAGTCCTCCACTGCAGATTGCTTTGAAAGGTAAGGAATCCACGTTGGTTTGATGGGGTTACTGGTAACGTCAAATCTCCTGAGACAGAGGACACAACAGAAATGGTATGTATAAATGGTAGTATAGAGGGGGTAACATGGTTAGTTATGTACGCAGGCCACTTACCTGCTGTAATAACATTCAATAGGAACTACTGCCTGCTCAAGGCGAACCACTCCGTCTGGAGAGGGTTGTGGAGTGAAGATAAGGAGGTTGGTGTATATAAGAGAGTCATCTGTAATCTGAACAAAATAAAGCTTAAATTATTAATTATTCAATTGATTTACCACACGTTTAAGTGGTTGTCAAGAACTAGACTTTGCATAGATGCTGCATACAAGCCGCTTTGCTTTTGTCTTATGCACAAAATCGGATTTGGACTGACAGTCTGAACGTAGCCCATCCGATTAAAATTCGATCAAATCTAGCAAGTGTGAACCGCAAAAAATCTGTTTTAAATCTGTTTCAAGCTACATTCATATGTGGTTTGAAATCCTATTCAAATAGCATTTCTGGAAACCCGTTTCAGTCTGACCGCTCTGATCAGATTTTGCGTTGTTTATGTGACACCACGTAGGCCTAAAACATAAACCTCAGACGTTATAGGAAACATGCTAAAAGTTGCTGCAAAAACAAGGTTGTCTGTGCTAGAAAATGACAATGACAGGGATATTTTTTGAAACCGGCAGAAACGACAGCACAGAAATGAAGCCACGCATACCTATGGCAAGCCATTTGGACCCACTTTATATTAGGTGGCCTTAACTACTATGTACTAACATTTTAATTAATCATTTGATACAATGCACTCATTGTGTACATGCATGTTTTTACATTGTACTTGCATGTTTTAAAATTACCTGCATGTAATTACATCTGTAATTAATTTCTGTAGTTACATTTATAATTACACGGACACTTCCCTTACACCTAACCCTACCCTTATTTACCTATACCACCACACCTGTCCCTAACTTTACTCGTATCCCACCTCAATATCAGCAAAAGTGTTTTGCAATACAATATGAACACAAAGTACATTGTATTTATTTTTTGATGCAAGCACATCATAGTTAAGGCCACCTAATATAAAGTGGGGCCAGCCATTTTAACTTTAATTCCCAGGATATGGATTCTTGATAAATCAACAATTCAATTTTCACTAGTTAAAATGTGAATTATTGATATCAGGAATTAGATTTCTACTAGTAAAAATATTAATTCTTGATAATCAATAATGACATCACTTGCCAAAACAAATTCTTAAGAAGAATAAAATTATGCCATAGAATAAAACTTGAAAATATTTTGAACTTGTGTTCACCACAGACATTATTTCAGGCATTTAACCAAACAAACATTAAATTCTTCTTCTATAGAGTAGTGCAGGTATGACGTAAATTTGTAGGCCAAAACAAGTTAGCATTTTAGCACTTTCGGTTCCATCGTCTCGAAGTCAATGGTTTTTTTTGGTGAAATGGCTGAAATGAGGTCAGTGTTTAACAAGCTCAAGATACTTTTATATTTTATTTTACAACAAAATAAATCAGTATAACCCCACTCAATTTTTTTTTAAGCTGTTATGCGTCTTGAAAAAAGCAGTTGTTAACGTGATTAAATGGGACAACAGAGGCTGTCGGGGACATTAAACATCATGCCGAACAGGTGAGCTCAGTCTGCTTTTACAGCCTCGTTATGCTTATAATTGTGCTCTTATAAAAACTATTCTAACTCAAACTTTCTGGAAAAATGTTTTTTAGATAAAAACTGAAAGTTGTCAGAAGTTTCGTGGTGGTGACGTTGAAGTTATGGGACTGTGGTGTGGATCATTTATATATATATATTTTTTTTTACTTCTGGAGACTGCATTTAGGCTTCAAAATGAATAAAAGTGGTTTCATCTGAAAATTATCTGGAAAAAGTATGAAACCTTTGTTGATCACAGAGCTTGTTTATTTGCGATAATCCAAAAGTCTATGGAAAAATCCTATTGGGTTTTTGTCAAGGGAACCAGTGTGAGGCCAACTGCTGGTTGGCCTACAAAGTGATATTATACATGCACCAACCACTCTATTGAACATTACGAGTCACAATTCACATGCACGAGCGGACAATTGGTGCATTCAAGTCATGTCGAAAAGATCGCATTTACAAGTTGAGGGCACATAAATCGCCACCACAAGGCCATAAAGAGTGGCAAGCATAGGATTTTTTTGATTGTACTAAAGCATAAAAATATATTATGTTTGCTGAGATTTAAGATTTACGTTTAAATACTTGTTTCTCAATGAGCCAGTTATATTCCGTGTTGGAATGTCCGTTTTGGTTTTGGTCTGCGTGATCCCGCCCACTGCCAATTTACCTACTAGTAATGTTTTTTAATTTGGACTGCAGTACCCATTTCAACCGCTAGCTGTCAATATTACACACTGCGTTTCATTGCTATCGGAAATATCCTACTTCCCACTTTTGAAGTCGTGATTACAAGCTCATAGAATAGGAGTCAAACAAGGTTTTTTTTCTTGCTTATTTCTTGAGGAAATCTTAAAGCCAAAATGTAAAGATCTTTGAGTAAAATGTAGCGTCCCATTCATTGACAACCATATAAACATTCACAAGCTTCCCAGTAGTAAGTATGACTTGAGATGGTGTTTATTCATGTCCAGTTTTAAACTAGGAAATACCACAATATTTAGCAGTGACATTGTCAGTCTTGTATTTACAACAAAAATTACCTGCACAAAATATAATAGCACTGTAATTTATGTAACGATAAGTTTACAGTGGCTTCATAAGTTAAAAAAGCAAAACTGATGCACATTCTTGGTTCTTAATTTTCTTTAAGTAGTTTAAAAACCTTGCTGTATTTGTGTAGTTAATTAAGAGGTACACCGCTACCTTGCTCTAATGAAAGTGACTTGAACGCACCTGACATCATAAACATGACTTTCCAACTTGTAAATACATACTTCCCAAGAGGACTTGAATAAACTTGAACAAACAGACATACAGTAGAGTGCAACAGTGCCCGCCGCCCTTTTTCAGTGGCACTGGTTCCGGAAGTATTTTTTTCCACTCATTTAGCCAAGCAGCTACGAGGTGAATTGCAACACTACAAACTTTGATTAAGCAAAAAAAAAAAAAAAAGTCTTGAAAATTGGACAAAAAGACAAAAGGTACAAGACTGTGTACTTAACGGTTTAAGTGAGGGAAGGAACTACAAAGAACTCCATGAAGCACTGAGAACAATCTAAATATTATTATTTATTTTTTTAAAGCACTCATTTAAAAAAAATTTAATGAATAGAAAAATATATCTTAGGCATGCATTTCTTTTTTCAAACTCTCTGATTGGTGTAATTTTATGCACAGAATCACAGTTTTTCACCAGGAATTCCACAGTTAAATAAGATTTTTTTTTTTTAAAGCTGAAATCATGTGGGCTGCCGTCTTCAGCAGAAGCAAATACCATGGATTAACAACCTTGTAGCTCACAGTAGGTCTGTCTTTAAAAGTTATAATTCAAAATCAATTTCCCTATGGAGAAAATGAATGGAGTTTTTACTTCCGGAACCTGACTGTTGCACTATTCCCACCCCAAATTCATGACATTGGTTGAGCCATGAGAAAAACATGATTTGCCTTTCATTAAGCGCGTAAGATGCGCTTTCTGATGCATTCAGTGGGTTTATTCGGGGGTTGGGAAATCAGACCATTCAAACTGGTAACAGTGTGAGCGATTAATAGATCTGGCTCACAATTGACTTGGAGAGCTCTCTAATTGCAATTCTTACTAGTAACAATTATGATTAGAGAGCTCTCCAATTCAATTACTACGAGTAAGAATTACCAATCACAGTGTTTTATAATTCAATTCTTACTAGTAATTCTACAAATGAAGTTTGACTAGTCATACGTCTCCATTGACTTCCATTCATTTTCAATTACACAGCTCTACAATTGAATTGTAAAGTTTTTGCTAGTAAAAAAAACTAATTAAAGATATGTATAATTGCAGAGCTCTGTAATTGAATTAGAGAGCTCTGCAATTGCAATCTTACTAGTAAAAATGTAATTACAATGAGTAACGCTGGGAACAATTTAAGCTAAAAACGGCTTGCAATAGATGTATAATTGCAGAGCTCTGTAATTTAATTCTTACTAGTAACAATTGAATTAGAGAGCCCTCTAAATGGAGAATTTAGATAAAGAGCTCTCTAATTTAATTGTTATTAGTAAAATCTGAATTAGAGAGCTCAGCAATTAGAATTCTTACTTGTAAAAGAGTAACTGTAGAGCTTTACAATGGAGCCCTCTCATTATAATTATGCCTCATGCATATTCACAAAATGGGCAACACTACCACCACGTAAAAAAGTTGTTACATTATGAGCTCAATTTATTACATTGAGAAAAATACTACATTATGAATATTTTATTACAATAATGTAATATTTATTACATTGTGTAGTATTTACATTATGAGTTGCTACAGGTGTTGATTAAAATCATTATAAAATGATTCTGCTTTATAGACAAGTAATGGGGTACAACAGGGCTGAAGGTGCATTTGACTTTATTCTCTTTTAAACCACTAGTTGGCATAAAAATCCAGCTCAGCACTAATTTGGCTAATCCTTGATGCTATCCAGACAGCAATGCAAAGTTGATTCTGTGCTAATTTTATCTAATATTTCTTTTCTTTTTTTCTCAATGTTGTAGATTTATGCAACAAATGAGAATCAATAAAGTGTCTGAATATATTTTGAGACAATGGTCTTGTTAATGTTTTTCAGTTTTGTTCAAGGTAATTAAAGCAACAGTTTTTCAATAACGAAAGACTATGTTAAAAATATGGTATTTGGTAAATGGTAGCCTACACAAGTTATAATATAGTTTCTGTATTTTTAAAGTGAACATTTAAATGACAGTACATTTATTGAACAAAAATGAATTTTATCAAAATAAACCAAAAATAGTAGCCTGACATCATCATACTCAGATTCTAGTCAGAATATGGCTGACCATTGGGCTGTGATTATGGGGCGTTTCAACCGAACCAGGAAAGAAAATGCCTCTGCACTCAATAGGATAGACCTACAACCAATCAGAGCAACGGAGTAAGTGACGTACGTTGACTTGAGCGAAGCATAGTTGTCAACAGAACTCAACTGCACGCACGCTTGAAGTAGTAGAAGATGAGTGTAATCATCTTTTCAGGATACACAGAGTACTTAACCAAAACGATCATCATTTTTGAGAGAAATAGTAAAGGTGAATGCATATACGAACAAATTCTCCATTTAGGATTAGAACGAATTCAACCCAAGCGCTCTTTGGTGGCGTGGATGATTACGTTACTGTTGATCATCGGTCCATCACCGTATAAAGCCCGCCCTGACAATCTGATTGGTCCGAACAGCTCTGGTTTGAGCATAGTTACTCCACAAGAGATCAAGTCCAGACCGAACTTCCCGACCTCAAATGTTGTGGGCGGGGCTAAGTTCGGCTGGCATCCAGGCTACACTTTTTTTTTTTTTTTAAATATAATAAAAAAAAAAAAAATTTAAAAAAAAAAAATTAAAAAGTACAAATTTTGCTAAATTGATTGTTTTGAACAAGTATAGACACTGAACATTTTCTGCTATCATATAACATCATAGTGAAAAGCTATTTTTTAAGGTGTGCCTTTAGCCCTGTTGTAGGTAGGCTACTTGCCAAGTTGTTTTTAAAGTGGAATTCATACTCACTCAGAAAAGATAAATATACCCAGCAATATGCATAGGATATTTATTTATTGGTTGTAAAATACTTATTTTGTTCAGCATTGCAAGGGTTTTATTTTCATTATCCACTGACAAAATAATGCTGAGGCAATTTGGCTAGGGGTGTGCGATATTTATCATCTACAATAACTTAATTGTCATTTTAATGATATACGAGCTGACATTATCGAGTGTCACTGACTTTGCAAAAGACAAACAAAAACTCGACTTGAGTCCAAAAGCATTCACTGCATGAAGCCATGCCACTATAATTCAAGTTATGAGGGCAAAAATATCCGATTAATATTAATAACATAATATAGTTATGTAACACGACAAGCAAAAGTGCTGTTTTATATCAGTGATTTATATCATAAATGAATCAACCGCTTTGAACGAATCATTTTAACGAATGATTTAGTAAATCATGGTTTTAGACTGACATAAATAAATAAAAATTGCATACCCCTAATTAGGGCTTGTATTTGTTTGGTTATTTAGCCATTAGAAATTTAAAAAAAAAATTATAGGCTACAAGAAATTTATGCAGGAAAGTTAGTAAAGCCAGAATAGGCTATTTAAATATCTCCTTCCGATGTACAGTAGGCTATTCCACAGTCAGTAAGCTGTCAGCTTTTGGGGCATTTATAATATAATAATTAAATTAATTTATTATCCCTTTAATTTATTTTTATATATAGGCCTAATATATCATTATTTATTCGTCTCTCATACATATATTCCATACATATGCCTAGTTATTGGGAAATGAAAACATGGATTAAAAAAATTGATATTGTAAGTTAATGTAGTTATTAAATATCTTTCAGTAGCAAAATGTACAAGTTGTCACCTCAGTCATGTGGTCATTCTGCCACAATGAACATTAATTCCTAATAGGCCTTTTATTTTGAAGTGTAGCGCCTCAGGCGGGAATTGTGGAGAGAAATGAGTAATCGCAAATCTGTTTTGCAGCTAATAAATACAAGTTTTTACTATTTAGAATACAATTGTAGAGCTCTGTAACTGGAATTCTTATTAGTAAGAACTGAATTAGAGAGCGCTCTAAATTGTAATTCTTACTATTCAATTTAAATTGATTTGTATAGGGCTTTTCACAGTAGGCCTACATATCATTTCAAAGCAGCGTTACAGAAGAGGCATGCATATACATTATAATTAAAAATGATCTGTTATCAGAGGTGACTGTCCAAGTTATGCATTTTAGAAATGTACTATTTCTCGTAAGAACTGATTTAGAGCTCTCTAATTTAATTCTTGCTAGTCAGAATGCAATTTCAGTGCTCTCTAATTAGATTAGAAAGCTCTTTAATAATTGTTAGTATGAACTGAATTACACTGTAATTGTTATTAGCAAGAATTGAATTGTAGAGCTCTCGATTTGTGTTCTTACTAGTTAAAATACAATTACGACGAGTAACGCTGTGGTAACCATTTAAGCTGAAACGGCTTGCCATAACACATTTAGTTGCATTCAATGAAGACGAGCACACGACAAGGGGAAATAAAGTTAATTAAATATTTCTCGAACACCCTTCGTGTCAGATATTAAAATCGACATCTAGAAAATGTTTGAGGGGTTTATGATTTAGAATGGATGAAAACTTTTTTCCCTTTCTTTTTTTTAATATAGCCTACGTTTATCAGATGTTTGTACAAAACGGATGGTTTCCAGATTAATCGCTAACAGATTCAGACCCAAAGTGAATATCTACAAAAAAAGACTTGAATTGCTCATACCCAGTGTTGAGTGCCACAATCAGTGAGCTCAGTTGATATGATGTACTCGTTATTGGAGAATGCGGTCACTTTACAAGAAGGAATGAACTGACTGTCGGCACCAAGCCGCAGCTCTGAAGCATCCACAGGTAAACCAACGTCAAAGAGGTCAACCTTAATCGCGATCTCCATGTAATTCTCGTGACAAATCACGGCTACTGTTTTGACACGGGTGATCTGTCTGCCGGGCGAATCTTTTACTTGATTCGAGAGCTGCTTGATTGGGAAAGGTTCCCTCATTTGCGACCGACTGGGTGGATAGGGTATCGGAGGGTCAGAGCTCAGTTGAGACGCCCTCACATCACTAAACTCTGCGGCCAAAGTCAGGATCAAGAGATGCAAGATTAAACTTTCCGTCATCATTCTCAATTAAATTAGAGAACCAAATCTGCAAGCTATAACCCCGCATCACCTAGCAAGCTCCCGGCCCACTTCCGCTTCTCTAAATTGACAATTAACACATTTTTGTATGAGTTCCATAATCACGGGTTAATTAGGCGTTGCACTGCTGAAAGTCGGTGATTAAAGTGATGAGAAAACAACCCCTCCCACTTACACAAAAAGTATGGAGAAAAGTCACGTTGAAAAAATATGTCAGCTGAGCTGAATATTAACAACTTTTTTTACATCCTCATTTTTCACTTCGTTTCTCAATTCGCAATTATGTAGTTGATGTGTATTTTTTGTTGACTTGTTACATCTCTTGTTCTGTTTGTGATTAATTTAGAAACACTACTACAATGTTCTTGTTTTAGAAACATCTTTTCACATTCTTCACTTTAATTTTGCATGAACAAATATTTCAACAAGTTAATATTAATATCAATATTTTTTTTCTAAAATCGAATGTTATTACACATAGGGGAGATGGCGTTTGATTATTGTAGGCATGAGTAGTTGCAAAACCCGTTTGTTGATAGCGCTGATCTTCGACAGACTGGCTAGCAGATGAACGAAGCAATCGATGTCATGAAAGATGCATAAGAATAAAACCTATATACGTTGTTTTTTTGCATGAAATATTAGCTGTAGTTGTTAGTAAATCGTTTGTCCGCTTCTTTATAAAGTTTATTAAATGGCATGACGCTAAAATTTGCTTTTTTGTAAATATGTGGATATGGGATTACGTTTTGATCTTTCGTTCACACTCTCAGGACCTTCCAGCAAATTCAAAATGGCGGATTTTCAGAAAAATGGTTCGGAGCTAAACAGGATATACCCAGTATAAATATAAAAACAAATACAGTGGATAAATAAACAGTTAGCTGCACAACCACAGAGTGAGCAGTTATTAATAAAGGATTTGCTTTTTTTTTATTTGTTTTAATCGTTTTAACATTGCGGGATCATCTTTTTAAAGGTAAGAACGGCATGCAGTTCAGTTCTGCTTTTTGTGCAATCTTATTGCAGGAAAATGTCTATGATTAACCCCAGTTGTATATAAATAATGGACTTAATGAGTCTTAAGACACTTGGATATGTGCATAAACAACTTTTGACAGCGTAGTATATCAGTATTTGAGTACTCGATCCCGCATTAAGTTCGCTTAAAATGTGCTTGAAAACTCTTTAACTCGTTTCAGATGAATAAACGTTTCCCATCGTTAGGGAATATTTTCTAGAGCACAATGCAATCTGACAGACCTTTATAAGAGTTGAACATTGGAAGAAGGGTTGATGCTGCTTGATGCATTACGGAGAAGGAGTATTCTGGATTCATGTAAAACAAACAACTTAACAAACCAAAAACTAGATATTTTGGGCATGTAGTTCTCAGTAGCACTCGTATGATTCTCCATAGGATACAATGCTCCGGAGAAACTCCTCAACATTCTTGTAATAACTTGTTTTTGTGTGTGTGTGTAAATATTATGCATGTGTAATTTTATATCATTAAATTAGAATTTTTTTTATAATATATTTGCTTTATATCAGCTATCAGTCACACTTAACTGTGGATATACGTTTTGGCATCAGCCAATAAAAATCCATATCAGTAGACTGCAACTAAGGATAACTTACTTGCAACTTGATTCCAGTTTCTATAACCTTTGTGAACAAATGTACAAATCATCTTGCCATACACCTCTGGCCAAATAATACACAATGAAAATATAGCACTCAATATATCAACTGTTGTCAGTATGTGAATTCACATTGTAATGAAAAATATAAATATATATATAGATTTTCTTTAGAAACCTTTTTTTTTTTTAAATGACATTATTTTAAAAGTATTTGGACTAGGGTTTTTTAAGTTGTGATAATAGATATAGAATAGAATATAAAAGATGCAGCTATATAACTCCATGGCAGCTATACATTCATAAACATACATTTGCTGGAAAAGATGGCATTCATTCTAAACATAAATTTTTTTTTAAAGCTTATTTATGCTTCCAAGACTTTGAGAAGTTATTTTTGAAATTTAAACAAAACCTTAGCAAACCATTCTTAAAGTTATCTAATTCTCTTGCCAGTGGAAATGGATCACAAGAGCTTTATTTCCTGATGACAGTTACTTGAAATTTAATGCATCTGATTTGTTTTCCTGCCATAGAGTGAGACATGGCAGAGGAGCGCAGACAGAAGCTGTGTTCGGTGATCCTTCCTACTGAATCAATGAAGGCGATGGCGGAGTCAGTGGGTGTGGGCTCACTGCAGGAAGACAGCTGTCTGGCCCTCAGCGAAGAGGTTAGCTACAGGATTAAAGAGATTGCACAGGTATTTACAATTGCATTTTTTTTATCCTTACAGTGTAAGCTTAATATACATAAATTAACATAGAAAATATGATTTTCATAAGGTTTTAAGAAAAAACATTGTGCACAGTACACAGACATGAATATCTAAAATGTTAGATATAATTACATGTTTGTATTTTTTTCCCTTTTTGGTCTAATTAAATTATCAGGGTAATGTAATATTAAATTTGTGTGATGTAAAAAATGAAACAAAGTTAAATCATATCAGAACTTTTGCACGTTTAATGTAAAAATTACAACCTATGCAATGCCACTGAAAACCAAAATGAGACATTTCAGAGAATTAAAAAAACAACTTGGAATTAGGGATGCA
Source organism: Rhinogobio ventralis (assembly GCA_039654625.1). Classification (NCBI taxonomy): domain Eukaryota; kingdom Metazoa; phylum Chordata; class Actinopteri; order Cypriniformes; family Gobionidae; genus Rhinogobio; species Rhinogobio ventralis. The sequence continues at coordinate 37,948,891 of CM077194.1, forward strand.
CCGTTACCATTTTTCATAACTGATCCAATACTGACCCAAAAAACATGCATATTATGAACTAGGTGAATGTATAATTCAGAAGCAAAAGTAATTCCAGAAAAAATATTGGGTGCACAGTAATTTAATAAAATCTAAATTTTTAGTGTAAAAACAGCATTAGTGAATGTAAGTGTAGTGCTAAATATGGTAAAATGTAAATAAAAAACAAATTACAATTTTCTGTTTGTATTATAAAATACATACGTGAAAAACTATTTGTTGAAATTTCTTGCTGACCTAGTTAATGCAGCCTAACAATCATTTAACTGATCTAAATAAAAACATTTTATAATGTTCTATGTGTATGCCATAGTAAAGAGATGTGTTTTTAGTCTAGATTTAAACTGACAGAGTGTGTCTGCTTCCCAAACAATGCTAGGAAGACTGTTCCAGAGTTTAGGTGTTAAATAGGAAAAGGATCGACCGCCTGCAGTTGATTTTGATATTCTAGGTATTATCAACTGGCCAGAATTTTGAGACCGCAATAGACGTGATGGAGTATAATGCGTTAAGAGCTCGCTCAAGTACTTGGGAGCTAAACCATTTAGTGCTTTGTAAGTAATTAGCGAGATTTTAAAATGTATACGATGTTTAATAGGGAGCCAGTGCAGTGTTGACAGAACCGGGCTAATATGGTCATACTTCCTGGTTCTAGTAAGAACTCGAGCTGCTGCGTTTTGGACCAGCTGCAGTTTATTTATTAAGCGAGCAGGGCAACCACCCAGTAGAGCATTACAATAATCTAGCCTTGAGGTCATGAACGCATGAACTAACTGTTCAGCATTTTGCATTGAAAGCATATGCCGTAATTTAGATATATTTTTAAGATGGTAGAATGCAGTTTTACAGATGCTAGAAACGTGGCTTTCAAATAAGAGATTGGTATCAAAGAGCACACCCAGGTTCTTAACTGACGACGACTTGTGATCGGATTTGACATCTCTTCATTTACTGCTACAAACTGATAACGGTCAGATAAGTATGATTTAAACCATGCCAAAGCAATTGGACGAAGCGTTTATACTTGACGTGCTCGCCGTTGTACTTTTCTTTGAAACGGCAGAGGGCGGCTCGGAGTAATTGTTCTATAAACCATCAGGAAACAGCGGTGAGAAGTAAGGTACACATGTGACGATGTTTACTTTAGTACACTTCATCAAAACCACACTACAAAAGAATCGTGTAAAACCCAGTAAAGCTTGAGATCATTACTTGTGACATTAGAACAAAATATATGGTTTGGAGAACATGTATACAACTAAATTAACAATCTCTTAAATATTTTCTAATTTCATTAAACATTTTCATTTAGTTTTGTGAGCATTTTTATTAAACAGACCTTTATTTTCATTAAAAGCGCTTATTTCTTCTATTGTAGGCTCATTTTGTAAATATAAGCAACTAATTGAACTAGGTGCCAGTGTGGTGAGCTGTACTGCTTGGCCAGATTCGCATCGAAGTTGTTCATCTTCAGATGCAGAGCCGTGTGGAAAGTTACAAAATTTGCTCTGCACATCGTGCACTCAACGCGTACGACCGTCCACGCCACATTGACATCATTTTGCCGTACGCACCTTCGCGCCCGTGCAGACATGGCAAGTATAAACCAAGCTTAAGATCTGCCACTGCTGCACATGACGCAAATCTCACACGTCTCATTTTCTCACAACTCTTTGTTCATTTAAGTCTTTATGTAAATTTAAGCCTGCTCTTATGAGGCTACTCGAGAAAACTGACATTTTGGCATAATTGTGTTATTATTCGTTCAAGCGTGAAAGAGAACTCAATTCTGGCGCACTGTCTGTGCACGCGATACTGGTGCGCGTCTTTTTGAACTTTGTGTGCGTGTGTCAGGACATGCGTTAACGCACATTAACATTGACAGCACTAAATTAAATACTATAAAATTAAAAGATGTTTATTTTAAATGTATTGCACAGCTTTTTTAACAGGGCAACAAGATATGATAGATACAACAGAACCAGGTAGGTTATTAATATTTCAGTGTGCACAACTATCCTAATATGAAGGGCTTTAAGGTGCAGTAAGCGATTTCTGAGAAACACTGTTTGAACACTATTTGAAATCGACCCAAACAAACACACCCTTCATTGCTCTGCCCCCAAATGCATGAACATGCAATGCAAGAGTGGAGGTCTCTCTATCATAGTTGAAGCAAAGCAAAATAATGCTACAGTACACAAGAGCATATGCAAGCAAGAGTTTTTTGATAGTCGCCAGCAGCACACCAGCTCTAGACAAACTATGGCATTTAAAACGGTCCTGTTACTATAGCTAACATTTAAGAGATTGCACAGAAAAGCTGAAGGTGTTGTTTAAGTGTTGATGTGATATCTCCCACAGGATGCACTAAAGTTTATGCACCATGGGAAACGACGCAAACTTATGACTGGTGACATTGACCATGCTCTTAAACTAAAAAACGTTGAGGTAAGAAAACTGCAATGAAGTGAGTCTTTTGTTTCCTCTGTCTAACTCATGCTTGGTGAACCACAACATTCAGTACCATTCACAAATTCTTGCTCCTATGTATAGCAAGTTTTTCTTTAATTGTACTTGTCTCCTTTAGCCGCTGTATGGATTCCAGTCTCAAGAGTTCATCCCGTTTCGCTTTGCAAGTGGAGGTGGCAGAGAATTGCATTTTTATGAAGAAAAGGAAGTGGATCTTAGTGACATCATCAACACACCCCTCCCTCGAGTTCCTCTTGATGTTTCACTCAAAGGTAATAACCAAGCATTCCTCATATGAAACCAAATGATTTGCCATTTAGATGCAAGCTCTATACCAAACCTAGTGAGTTGCTTACTTAGAATATATAGCATTATAGACACTGTCCTGACTCAAAAGCTGTTCCAAAAGGAACACAGCATAATTTTTCTTGCCTTTTAGAATACCTTGTTTTTGCTAAATACTAAGGTAGCATCAAATGTGTCCTTCCCAGAATGCATTGTAAGTGAGATCAGTAAAAAAGGTTTCAAGATAGTAGACGAGTGGAAAAATTAATTATAAATGCTGAAAATCTAATAAAAAAATACACTATTTAGCTCATTATTATAATTTTTTCTTTAATCAATTTGACAGCACTAATATATATATATATATATATATATATATATATATATACATCGATCAGGCATAACATAATGACCACCTTCCTAATATTGTGTTGGTCCCCCTTTTGCGGCCAAAACAGCCTTCTGCCTGTTTTGCTTGCCTTCTTCCCATAGTGCATCCTTGTGCCATGTGTTCCCCAGGTAAGCGACGCACACGCACCCGGCCACCCACGTGATGTAAAAGAAAATGTGATTAATCAAACCAGGCCACCTTCTTCCATTGCTCCGTGGTCCAGTTCTGATGCTCACGTGCCCACTGTTGGTGTTTTCGGCATTGGACAGGGGTCCGCATGGGCACCCTGAATGGTCTGCGGCTATGCAGCCCCATACACAGCAATGCACTGCGATGCACTGTGTATTCTGACATCTTTCTATCAGAACCAGCATTAACTTCTTGAGCTACAGTAGCTTGTCGGACCACACGGGCCAGCCTTCACTCCCCACGTGCATCAATGAGCCTTGGCCGCCCATTACCCTGTCACCGGTTCACCACTGTTCCTTCCTTGGACCACTTTTGATAGATACTGACCACTGCAGACACCCCAAAAGAGCTGCAGATTTGGAGATGCTCTGACCCAGTCGTCTAGCCATTACCGTTTGGCCCTTGTCAAACTCGCTCAAATCGTTACACTTGCCCATTTTTCCTGCTTGTAACACATCAACTTTGAGGACAAAATGTTCACTTGCTGTGATGAAGAGTGTGTTATTCACTTCACCTGTCAGTGGTCATGTTATGCCTGATCGGGGTGTATATATAATATAATATATAATAATATAATATATCTATATATTTTTATTTATTTATTTATTTTTTCTGCTGAGGTGCACTATTTGCGTGCTACGTTTGTTATCTTTGAATGACATTGTTCCCCACATAAAAAAGAAGAAAATTGTCCCTGTCTTTCAGCTCACTGGTTAAGCATTGATGGTGTCCAGCCTGCAATACCAGAGAACCCACCTCCAGGTAAGAGTATAAAACATATTCTCTATATGTTTAATATGTTAATATACATATTCCCAGTATAATATGTTATTATACTGCAATAAAGATAAAGTTCATATTCAAATCATACTATTATTGCATTATTTATATATATATATATATTAGTATGCAACAACTATTATTGCATACTACATACTATATAGGGCTCCAGACTGTGACCTTTTCTCCTGCTGGTGCGACTAAATTTTGTTGGAGGTCGCACTGGTGCCTCCACCACAGTGCCCAACTGATAAGAGCTGCCATTACTGTTACATATGAGAAACGGTAAACGAAACGAAAGATGTATTGTGGAAGAAATAGTCAAATTGTTTTTTTCATTATTTATCTCAGAACAGTCATTTGAGAGTGAAGTTCAAGCACTTTTCAAGGGTGTTCAAGTGCTTTTTCCACCATTAAAAAGCTCTAAATATTATTCAATTTTTTCTGAATTTAAGCACTTTTATTTTAAAAAGACATGAAATTACCCCTATAACCAGTAGGTGGTAGCATATGAGCACTTATTGACTTATTTGCCATTTCCACTCCTTATTATAAAAAAGTAAATAGTGGAAAAAAAAGTAGGATGTCACAAAGTCTCATGGGAAAAAAAAAAAAAATCTTCAAATTGTGACTGAATTACACAGAAAACAAGTAAAGAGTGCTCCTTTTATCACTGGAGCTGTCGGTCAGTTCAGTGTGATACTATAAAAGAACAATGGTACATTTAATAAGAGTAGAATATTTACATTTTCCCTATAAAATTCGGTTTTTGCACATCACTGTTGTTAATAAAAGTTTTTTTCTGCATATTAATTGAAGCTTAGTGCATAACTGTTAAATTTCCAATAAACAAACATGTAATATTATTAGTAACTGCACTTATTAACAAAACAATGCAAAACTATAGTAATTTTATTATTAAATTAAATTTATGAAAAATGTTCCTCCACCTCCAGCGCCACCAAATCAGGTGCTGGTGCCACCATCTATAGAACTTAGTGGCGCTGGTGCCACTGTTCTCAAATGTTAGTCTGGAGCCCTGTGTGTGTGTGTGTATATATGTATGTATGTATGTATACTTTCAAGTCAATCACCTTTTTTTCAAGTCACCATTTTTATAGCTCTTTATACCATACAGATTGTTTCAAAGCAGCTGTAAAGCAGCTCTAAAAAGAATAAAGTGTCATTGTTCAGCTGAAGTCAGTGTTGATTCAGTTCCATTGTAAACATCATCAATTATTAAATTAGTTAAATTGGGCTATAAAGCAGCTCTCCAGAAAACAGTGATCTAATAAAAAGATACACAACTCAGTTCAGTTCTCATCAAATAGTGTCAGTTGCTATGTTTACATGCAACCAAATAATCCATTAGGATTGACGGCTCAATCGGACTGAAAAGTCTTCATGTAAACACCTTAATCGATCCCATTAAGCTCGATCTGAATTAAATTTCTATCAGATTGAAAGGGGTGGTTTATTCCTTTTCTAATTCGATCGAGAGAACATGTAAACACCTGATCAGATCGAAACTGGAAAGGACCGCACATGTGCAATGACTTAGAAAGGACATTTGACGCATGGAACGAGATGCAGTTGTTAAATAAAATGTCATAAATTACTCGGGTTATTCTAAAATTCTCCTACCACTAATCATCTGTGAAGTGAAGCAGAACAACGTCCTATCAGACCTCACTTTATACTCTCATCCACAGACACTTTATTTTGGATGCAGGAAGGGGCGTTTTTACTGTTTGATAAATATAAGCAGCACGGCATAATGGTTCATGTGCTCGTCGTTTCCTAATCAGGACCAGAAATATATAAATATTAACTTTGCTCTTTAAAACAGAAAAGAAGCAACGTAGGAGAATAGTATGCACAAACAGCGGGGAACTCTGTATATTCATGCAGTGTGCGCAACTGCGCATGTCAAAAAAATGCGCACATCAACTGCGCATGTGACATATAAATGCGCACATCAACCCGATCACTTTATTTATCGTTCATGTAAACACTACATTCGGATTCATGAATCAATGAATTCATTCCGATTAAAACAAAAGGTGTACATGTAAACATAGCACAGTGAGTGCAGTCAGATAAATAATCAATACTTGATTATTTCAATACTTCAGATCAATACATGCATACTGTTAACTAGTTACTATTACTTTTGAACTATTATTAACTTGCATACTATTTGTGCAGTATTTAAAAAAACAAAACAAAACAGTAGACCGTTTATACTGCGCAAGTATGCAGTAGTATACTAGTATCCCATTTCTAGCCTATTACATTAAAATACATTAAATAATTTTGTGATTTCTTTATCCTTACCCTTTTTCTCCATCTCACTTAGCCCCTAAAGAGCAGCAGAAGACAGAGTCTACAGAGCCGCTCAAAGCTGTCAAACCTGGACAGGAAGAGGAAGGCTCTATCCAGTCCAAGGGTCAGGGTGCAACCTCTGCTGAAGTCAAAGGTCAGAAATTAGTTAAGTTAAAAAGGTACAGTTGCAATCAAAATTATTGATCCCCCCTGACCTGCAAGATATTATGGTAAATTATATAAAAACACTTCAAGTGAAGCATCAGTAAACCATCATAGAAAGTTATTAATACTATTTTTTTCTAATTAGTATTAATAACTAATATCTAATTTTGTAGAGAATCCTTTACTCTTTATAACCTCAAATAATCATTGTGCTTACAAACATCTGACATGAATATTATGTGTGCAAAACTTCCAGCTCACTGATATTCTTTGGTTTCTGCGCTGTAACTGCTTTCTTCAAATCTCACCAAAGATTTTAAATCTAGAGACTGTGCAGGACACAGAAGAACATTCTAAGACCGATCCTTGAACCAAGCTTAGGTAGATTTGAATGCATATTTGGGATCATTGTCCTGCTGGAAAGTCCAATGATCCGGTAAAGCTACAGTTTACACACTGAAGTCTGATACTTCCAAAGAATGCATTACGCTGGTCACATGGTCAAAATTTTCACTTCCTGCAGCAGCAAAGCACCCTCATAACAAGACTGACCCACCTCCACGTTTGACCCTAAGGATGGTGTTCTTCTGGTCATAAGCCATGCCTTTTTTTGTGCCAGACATACTGCTCGTTCATGAATATAGAAAGTTTAAATTTGATCTCATCACTCCACAAAACATTCTTGGAGAACTCCACAGGCCTTTCCTAATTCCTTTTAGCATTTCAAGTCAGCCTTTAATGTTCTCTTGGTCAAGAGTTGCGTTCTTCGAGGTGTCCGGGCATAAAGTGAACAGTTATTAAAAGGACAATTTTTTTTCTTAGTGTGAAGAATATTTGAATAATCGAAAGAACCTTTGGATGTTAACGGTTCTTCATGGGAACCATCAATGTCAATAAAGAACCTTTATTTTTAAGTGTATAGTCTGCACTGAAATGTTTTTCCTCCTTTTATAAGGTCATCTAGCAGTATTTGCAGTAAATCAATGTTTTTTTTTTTTTCTCAACTGCTCTGATTAAACATCTTATTCCCCTTAATGAAATAGTTTTTTCTTCCATGCCCTGGAAGGTTTGCTATGGTATCATACATTTTAAATTTACAAACGATGCTGCCAGCTGTGTCTCTAGAAACTTTTATTGTCTTGGAAACACATGCATGAGCTAAATGCATGTTACAACTAAACCTAATAAAGTGGTGTTATAGGGTTCCCAAAAGCTTAATTTTGGTTTAACACAATTTTGTACCCTCCCATAGTAAGTGATTTAAAAACAGCAATGTTGAGTAATTATGATAATACTAAAAAAAATAATTAAATAACGTTGCATTATATAGTCATTGAGTGCATTTACATGCACGTTCTTAAGCCGATTATGCTTAATAAGCCGACAACGAACATGGTCATGTAAACGCGGTAACCCGTTTTCTTTTATCGGAGTAAGGTCATAAACGGCTTAAGCATAAACCAGTCGGAACAGTTAGTTTTTTGCCTCTTGCCCCGATTTTGCGCGCCATGTAAACGCATTAACCTGCTTTCTGTTGGCTTATTGAAGTGCACACGTGTGATAGGTGACAAAAACGCATACTTAGAGCAGATTTAAATGCATCCAGACAGAGCGAGTGTTTTGCATGAAAGAAAGAAGGAAGTATATCAAAAACGCAGACTCTTTTAAGACCCAGAAGTAAAAATGTGTTCTTATCTCATGCAGCAGAAGTAGAGGAGGTTCAGTCAAAACGCTGCATCTGTAACTGCATAAGAGAATAATAATTTATTTTAAAAATTCCCGCTGACACGGGGCCACTTAAGTGCTATATATGTTTTTTTTTTTTTTTTTTACTCTGGATTTTTAGAAAAGCTTACATTTTATAAATCTCTGTGGGGTTGAATGATTTTGATTGCAATTGTACCTCTGGTGTTTTAGTTCATTTTATTCTACTGATTTTCCAATCTTACTCACACCATTCTCTCATGGTGTTTCAGGAAAGGAGAAGATGCGGATGAAGCCGCGTAGCACACACGAGCTCTCTGTGGAACAGCAACTGTACTATAAAGAGATCACTGAAGCCTGTGTGGGATCTTGTGAAGCCAAAAGAGCGGTATGTGTATGTGCAGGGTCCAAAATAAACTTTTCTAAATGGTGGTTAAATCAAGAAAATGTATCAGCCATTAAACTGTATTTTTCATTATTTCCCTAAAATGTTAAGTCCCTGTGACATTTAGCTGTATTTTTCATTATCTTTAAAACTTTTGTCAAAGTTGACCAAAATGCTTGTCCCTCTAATTTTCATTTTGTATTTGATGCTTGGTGAAATTTGTACCCTAGGTGTGTAGGCTGTGATTCATTTTATTCTATAACTTCCACATGTTGTGTATATATATTGCTGTAATTTTGCCAACAGGAGGCACTGCAGAGCATAGCAACAGACCCAGGGCTGTACCAGATGCTGCCAAGGTTTAGTACCTTCATCTCTGAGGGCGTGAGTACATTCATTGACCACTTAAATCTGCTACAACTGCTGTATTAGCTAGTGTAAAATATCTACAATCAGTAAAATAGGTTGTATGTTAGACCTTTAGCTCTCTCATGCACATACAGACATAAAAACTTTTTAGTAGGGCTGTACCAGAATATTCGAATATTCGTTTGGTGGGTTGGTATTCGATTGTCAGTTTTAGGATTCGAATATTCGTTTTTTTTGTTTTTTGTTTTCGCACACCTGGCACACGCTTGAATATGTAATAAATATATTTGCTTCTTCTTAGTGTTCCCTTTAACGGAGTAGTCTCGAGCTTGTATGGAAGAAGCGCATGCCTGAGCTTGCATTTTGGGTTAAGCTGCATTGGTTTGACATTGTGGAAAATAGAATAATAGAATGAAAATGTATTAGCCTTTATAACCGTTAGGGATGTGACGGTGAGAAAATTTTCCCTCAACGTCACATTACAGTGCTTGTGCAGGCGTGAACGAATGACAGAGCGGCCGTGCGCATTTTAGTTTCGGTTTTGAATTAGCGCCAATTCGTCTGCGGGTTGCTTGAATGGTGGGTTCATTAGCCTATTATTCTTAATGAAAAACACAACAACAAAACAGTACAATGACAAACTCTCTTAAATAGGTGCTTTTACATTTCGCTTTGAAACCAAATCTTCCGAAATTCAGCAGTTACTCTTTACATAGAAGACATATTAGGATTCTTTAAATATATAATGTTCCAGCAAGTCTGCTTGAGTAATTACCAAAGAAGCCTGTCAATATTAATCAGGAAAATAAGATTTTCTTATCAAAGTGATAAAATGCTGTAGCAAAAATGAGTGCAACCTCCTGAAAGTTTCTAAATAAAACTAAATTAAAACTTCCTGGTTTTTCTGATCTGAACTAAATAAAAACGTTCTGCAAGTTAAAGGAGTAGTGTGTGAATTGCAATAGCACACCCCTCACCCCTCCCTTTCGAAGTACATAGAGAAGCTACGGGGGCCGACACAGGACAAAAATGTTGTTGTCGGAGAGAGCAGAGAGTGACTAGTGTTCTGTAGAGAAGTTTGTCCATTTGTCCGCTACTGTAGAAACATGACTGTGCAAAATGTCAGGTACACTATAAGGGGACCTGCGGTGTATTTAGATAGAAATGGCTCATTCTAAGGTAATAAAAACATAACAGTACATTAAGTAAGGTCTTTATATACCACTGAAAACATAGTTATGTATATTATATTGCATTTCTGTCAATAGATCCTCATAAATACTACACACTGCACCTTTAAAGGCACAATGTCCCATCAGATTGCTTGAATACAACAACTTCCATATCACTCTCATTCATGGTGTTATCAAGCTACGCCTTTGTTATTGTTTTGAATAAGCGAGAAACTTACATACTGTGCCTTTAAATGCAATTTTTTTTGATCAACAGGTAAACATGTTAAACCAAAACATTTAAATAAAAGTAATTTCTCGACAATTATAAGTGCTATATATCCCATTGATATCCCATCAGACTTAATGGTGACAACAATGGAACCACTTGGAAGAGAATTGTCAGAAGACTTATTTCTTTGCACAAAAGAGTACAGTGGTACAAGAGGATTAACAAAGCAGTGTTTTAAGTGTAAAAATATAGCAAAGGTAACACAGACAAAGTCCCTGAAAGAATCAGGCCTTCACTTTTTAAGCTTTCATTTCATGGAGAGTATTTTTCTTTTCCTAAAAAAGATCAAAAGAAATGCCAAAAAAGTTTCTCAGAACTGGTAAAAGTTGTGAGAAGAGTGACTATTACATCACACACAGTAAAACACAATGTGCAGTAAAATGCATTGTTGTTTTCCACATAGAAACTACTTACAGTAGCCAAAGCACAAGAAGCTCCTTTAGTCATTTTCAAGGCCCATATTAACAAACATTTAGACTTCTGGTAATCCGTACTCTGGTCTCATGAGACCAAATCATTAATTTAGGATCTTGCATCAATGTATGGCATTGAATGGGGAAGGAATGCAGTGAGAAGTGGCTGGTCCCCACAGTGAAGTTAGGTGATAGTAAAGTTCTTATATAGGGAGTGCTGAAGATGTCGGGATTTGTGCTTAATCTGTGTGTCATGAATTTACACATCTTTACAAAATCTGGAAACAGTAGATGCTAACTTCTTATTGCCTGCATTGTTGGGCACGTTTTCAACATTACTATGACTCTATACATTTTCCCAAAGTGAAAATCATTTAGTGGACAAGTATTTCTGTAACCTTAACACTATTGGAAACCTGTGGGGGATTTTGTAGAGACGAGTTGAGCAACACTCCCCATCAAACATCAGGTCATCCTCCAGGAGTTACACAGAATAGATGTGAAAATTTGTTGTACACTCCAAGCCAAGAAGGGTCAGAGCAGTATACGTAAAGTTATGTAGGTCATATTATGTAATGATATTGAAAATATAGAAAATGTTCCTTTTATAATCAGTAAAAGGTTGTCACTCACTTCAGTTTATCGAAATCTCAGACTTCTGCTGCTCACCTCCAAAAACTTCTGTTATAATTAATTTGTTATTTTGCATTTTTTATTTGTCCTTTACTTTACCAGAAAATAGAATTTTTGAGATTAAAAATTTATTTCCGAATTGTCCTGGCCAATATTGGCAGCCACAAAAGTTCTCACAATATTACAGTAATGAAACAACACAATATCAATACATATTTAAGAAAATTTGCAATTTGATTCCTCATTTAACAGCTCACAAATCAAAGATTTAAAGGTGCACTATGTAACTTTTCCGTCCACTAGAGGTCGCCTATTCAAAACAAAGGCGTAGTTTGATGACACCTAGTTTGAGTGCAGAATCTTGGGACATGTGGTCTTCACCTCAAAGCCGGTGGAAAAGAATCGGGATAGGACTCGGGCAGAAATCATGTTCATGGATGCAATTATTAACGTTACTGTAATATGAAGCAGAGCAGGACCGAGTGTTGTGGGAGCTGAGCAAGGCCGCTGGAGCGATTTGTTAATGAGATGAACGCAACACACGCCTCGCAAGCAGCGGGACTTTTATTATGCCACAGTCGCCGGCGCCATTTCCATTAACACTGGCCTAGTGGTTTTTGGATATTTTACTGAAAAGATGTTACACCTTTAAAAGTACTCATTGACTCCAAATTTTGCATCTTCAAATCAGTTTGCAAAATATTCCAATCACTGGGTGCAGCATACCGAAAAGCTTGTTTTCCTAATTCTGTTCATACAAAGTGACCAAAAGGGCATACAATTTCTCTGAACATAAAGAATATACCCTAGCAATTTTCTGTTGAGTAAGGGAACAAAGATATGATGACGACAAACCCAAGAATTTTATTTTTATATAGAAATGTATTTTTAAATTAACAGGTACCAATAGTTAAGTCGTTAATAAAGACCAACTATTGTACAACTCACAGTGATGAGTTCTAAAACTACAATTTGTTATAAACCCGAAAGCACCATGATAAAGAATGTCTAAAGAATATAAAAGTTTAATAGGCACCAAGTTGTACGAAACAACTTCATAATCTAGAACTGGCATGAAGCTGGTGAAACATTTTTTTTTTTTTTTTGCCTGCTTTAACAAAAACTGTTTTAAATTGAGATTTACATGAGATTTAAAAGATAAAGATTCATCAAATATAAAACCAAGAGATTTGTATTCTGCCACTATCTCTATTATAGTACCCTGTAAAGTGCTAACCGATAATAAATTTGCTGCTTGTTTCTTTGAATTTGAAAAAAAAAAGGCTTTAGTTTTATTAGCATTCAAAGTCAAATTTAAAGGGCACCTATTATACCTCCAGTAGGGTGGTTGTGTACACACAATGCCCACACACATTTATGTTCAAACACCATGTAAAAGTGAATTTTGCATAATAGGTGCCTTTTAAGCAGCATAGCCTTTGTTGCACGACACCGAAAGCAGACTGTAATAAAGACACAACTTGATGTAATTTGGGTGCAATACAATAAATCACTGTCATCAGCAGAAAAATGAAAACAATCATCTTGATTTTAACATTAGAAATGCTAATTATAGATAATAAAAAGTAGAGGCCACAGATCAGACCTCTGAGGAACTGATGCAAGTGCCTCAATAACATAATTTAAGACCTTAATTGCAGCTGTAGTTGTGCTTTTTTTCCAGAGTTTAGAAATCGGCCTATAGTTATCCATGTTTGTGGGATATCTCCCTTTTAAAAATGGAACAACAAAGGCAGATTTTTGGAATTTCAAGAGCTGAACAAGTTTTGCAGGAACAAGCACGCACCATGGATCGGGTCACAAATGACGAGCCGAAAATCAGATCCCAATCAGATCCAATCACAAGTGACAAGCCCCAGAAAATATCCCATGAAGCCCCTGTACAGCTCGGATAAAAAAAAAAAACCTTTGACATTCTCTAGAGCACAAATTATTGCAGTTTCAACTGAGTGTGCTCTTACTTTCATTTTAGGGTGTTTAGCACCTTTTAGCACCCCTGTAGAATCAGGCTTGTATTTGTTCCTCTATATTGGTGTCACAGGAGTAAGTGTTATCTCCCTCTCTTTCAGGTGCGTGTAAATGTTGTTCAGAATAACCTGGCTTTGCTGATTTACCTGATGAGGATGGTGAAGGCTTTAATGGACAATCCCACACTATATTTAGAGAAATATGTAAGTTATTCACAGACTACATACTAATAATAACATACACTGTATTTACTTTCCTTATGAAAAGCTACCTGTTTTTAAAGGGGTCATTTGGTTTTTTTCACAAACCTCCAACCTTTAGAATTAAGACCCTCGATTTATTTTGCTGCTGTACCTTTAAGGCTTCCATGTAAGCATGCTTTATGATTGGCTGACTTCTTTGCATGTAAAACAATGTTTTTTTTGGACAAGACATTTTATTTTTGAGTTCTTAAACTTACTGTATGTTTTCATAGTACAAACAGTTTTATCTCAAAAGTTCAAGGCAAATGCTATTTTTCTTAATGTGACTGCTTTAATAGAAATTCCCTTTGCTTTCTGCTGTCTTTCAGCTCCATGAGTTGATCCCAGCAGTGGTGACGTGTATTGTCAGTAAGCAGTTATGTTTGAGGCCTGATGTGGACAATCACTGGGCTTTGCGAGACTTTGCTGCTCGGCTGATGGCTCAGAGCTGCAAGACATTCAGCACAACCACCAACAACATCCAGTCACGTATCACCAAGACCTTTACTAAGGTAGTAGACGCTGTGTGTCTCCGTGCTCACACTTGTCATTGTGGCTGGTGTGTTCCCAAACTATTATTCAATTCAAAACGAATACACCTGACATGCAAAAACACAGATATTAGTCAAAGAAGCTTAAAGTGTCCATCATTTTTTATATGACTTTCTCTAATTGCCAGGCATTGTTGGATGATAGGACTCAGTGGACAACTCGTTATGGCTGCATTGCTGGACTTGCTGAACTTGGGCATGATGTGAGTTTCTTTCATTTACTATTGAAATATTTAATGCTTTGGAAGCACATTTATAGTCAAGTCAAGTCACCTTTATTTATATAGCACTTTTAACAATGCCGATTGTTTCAAAGCAGCTTCACAGTGTTAAACAGGAAAATAATGAACAGAATTTGATTCGGCTGTACAGCCGCTCTGGAGAAAACGCTGATGTCATCAGCTCATTTTAATTATCATATAGTGACAATGCGGGCAGTAATTTAGTTGAAAATGTATTTGAATATTTAGTTGAAAATGTAGTGTCCCCAACTGAGCAAGCCAAGCCAAAGGCAACAGTGGCAAGGAACCAAAACTCCATCATGTGGCATAATGGAGAAAAATAAACGTTGGGAGAAAACAGGCTCAGTCGGGGTGCCAGTTCTCCTCTGGCCATCATGCCGTGTCGATGAGCCAATTTATTAGATAGGAATATTCGAAAAGATCGCAGTCATCATGCCGGGGACGGGTTTATTGAGGATGCCGTGATGATGAGGCAATTTCAGGGGGAGTCTAATTGACACAGTCTCTGCAGACACTTCAGGGATGAGTTGGTCATGTCTGGGCGCTGGTCCACCATCTGATCTGGATACGGCCCAGATCCGGCTGACTGCAGTAAACCTCGGGATAAACAGAGAGGCTAACATTAGCATAGATGCCATTCTTTTTATGATGTAACGAGTACATCAGGTGTTATGGGAAGTGTTCCCGTTTCCGGCTGACCTAGTTAATGCAGCCTAACAATCATTTAACTGATTTGAATAATATAAATGAGAATTTTTTTATGTGTATGCCATAGTAAAGAGATGTGTTTTTAGTCTAGATTTAAACTGACAGAGTGTGTCTGCTTCCCGAACAATGCTAGGAAGACTGTTCCAGAGTTTAGGTGCTAAATAGGAAAAGGATCGACCGCCTGCAGTTGATTTTGATATTCTAGGTATTATCAACTGGCCAGAATTTTGAGACCACAATAGACGTGATGAAGTATAATGCGTTAAGAGCTCGCTCAAGTACTGGGGAGCTAAACCATTTAGTGCTTTGTAAGTAATAAGCAAGATTTTAAAATGTATGCGATGTTTAATAGGGAGCCAGTGCAGTGTTGACAGAACCGGGCTAATATGGTCATACTTCCTGGTTCTAGTAAGAACTCTAGCTGCTGCATTTTGGACCAGCTGCAGTTTTCTTTATTAAGCGAGCAGGGCAACCACCCAGTAGAGCATTACAATAATCTAGCCTTGAGGTCATGAACGCATGAACTAACTGTTCAGCATTTTGCATTGAAAGCATGTGCCGTAATTTAGATATATTTTTAAGATGGTAGAATGCAGTTTTACAGATGCTAGTAATGTGGCTTTCAATTGAAAGATTGGTATCAGAGAGCACACCCAGATGTAAGAGCACACCCAGATTATACTAGATGTATGTCCTTTTTCTTCTGGTCTTAGATGCTAATTGGTCAGTACAGCATCAAAAATATATTCTAAAATACCCAATATAGTAAACACTTCAGGGCTCGACAATAAGGACTGCCTGTGATAGACACTCGGGCCAGTTGACGGAACTGTCACTTGCCCGATCGGGCCAGTGCTGCATCTTCATGGAAGCTGATAATTTGCAATGTTAAAGTACCTGCGTCTCTCAGTTTGGTACTCGCGCCTTGTCTGATAAGTAGTGTGTGCGCAGCAACACACATCCAAAGAGCGCGCCCAAGCGCGAATACTCTTTCACGTTCTCCTGAGCTTGAACGGACATATTCACACTAGGGCTATATCGAGTTTGTACGATATATCGATTTATTTTTAATAAACAATATGGAATGAGGCAATACCGTTTATTGAGCTGCTGCGGGGAAAGTGCATCATCCAATTTGTCCTAAACATGAGCCATACTTTAAGATATGACACGTATTGTTTAAAGCGGCTTGCCCTGTCAGATGCTCTGACAGACACATGTGCTGAGATATGCTAGCCTGACAAGCCAGACCCACATCAAGATGTTTGGTCTGGGAACACACCATTGGCAGGGCTCAATCCGAGGGGCGGGATAAACGGTTGTCTTTCAAATTCCCTCTGCACCTAATAGGATAGTACTACAACCAACCAGAGCAACGAAGAAGGTGACGTAGTCAGAGCGAGAGTTGTTTTTTAAGAATGATTTCAGTGCCGTTCTTTGTTCTTTTCTCAAAGAAAAGCTTAACTCCAAGTCTTACAGAGTCGTGGCCAAAGCCTTTTCGAAAGACCGCTGTTCGCCAGCAGCAGCCATCTTCTTTGTTTTCAAGTAGCAGGGAATTCATGCGGAACCGTTGCAACTCTGCCGTCATTATGTTAAGCCCGCCCAACGACTCTATACATGATGTAATTGGTCTGACTAGAGTTTGGTTTTTCAAGCTCGCAAGCCAACGGAGAGTTGCTAGACGACCCTGGCTGCAAATTACATTTGCTGCCGCTAGGGTGCGTCTAGATGTCTAGGCTAGAGATATGCTAGGTAAATGAGATATGCGCTGTTTAATGTGTTTGAGATGTAGTGCTTACCTCAGTACATAACTTACATTGCACAGATGGTGGAAAAGCGGCTATTGATTCAGAATGAATAATTAATTTGCTTACTATTTTCTTACTGTTTCATATAAGCATTAAGGCATTTGAAGCATACTTTTTTGAGATGGTCCTGTCTGAATGAGTTTCATTGTTCCTAACAGTGCCACTATAAACAACAACCTCTTGTAGCATATTGCTTAATTATATGTTTTTCAGTAAACTATTTTGAATAATTTCAGTGTGCTGAACATTCACTGAGAGTAAACCTTAAGTCTTTTACTTTTCATGTAGGTGATAAAGACATTGATCATCCCTCGCATGTCTGTAGAGGGTGCTCGAATTAAAGCTGTGATGGATGGGCCAGTGGTATCCAACATTGATAAGATTGGAGCTGATCATGTCCAGAGTCTGTTACTTGTAAGTACATTGCAACAACATGGTCAGTCATTCTGATGAGCAGTAGTTTTAGTTATGGTGCTGCCAAGTTTTTTCATATTATTGTTATTTATGCAAATACATTTACAGTTTAACCCCTTACACCCTATAGGTATTTTTAATGATTCCACATTTTTGTTATTATTCATGCTTGAAAGGATGACTATTAGAAAGTATGTATGAACATTTAAAATAAATTTTTGCCATTCACAATCATGTCAATTGTAACATTGTGTTGATATCTCAAAGCAATCAAAAGTTAGGGCATTTGGAGCCATGATCGCCTTTTTATCAGAAGTCCAAAAACCTCTGCAAATAAGTGATCTAAGTGTTGTAAGAACTGCTTGCACACCAAAACAATACTTATAATTACGTAGAATAAGTAACAAGTTATAAAATCTTGGTGGATGGCTGATGATCTCCTAGTGCTGTCTGCCTCAATATTGTGCAATCCTATTCGATGGTGCATGGTAAATGTTAGACTTGTCAATCTGAGCGATCAATCCAATCCAAGTGTGGCCTATTGGTCTCCACACATCATCCCTACCCACTATATCCTAGACCAAGTTTACATTGATTGGCCTTCTCGACGTTTTCAAATGACATTTTCAAACACCGCATGATCATTGCAATGCCATCAGATCCCTGAAGTCCTATAGCTTTAGCCTAGCAGCATGTCATGGATTATCTCAAGATCTATGCATGGTGTAATGTTGTGGTCAACACGAGACCACCTGCTCAAATTTTTAAATACGATTTACTTTGCTTTACTAATGTTTCGGAAGGTTACAAACCAAAGTGTTGTGCAAAAGCCTCCTCTGTATACTGTTTACATGTGCGTCTATGATGATTTTTCTTACAAAAACTCAGTACAGTTTAGTGAAACAAATATTCTTATTGTATTCTGCTATTTGCGATCTTTTCAATGATATATAACACAAGACTATTATGATGCTGTTACAGATCCCATTTTAAAGCGGTATTTTTTTTCGTAGCACCTCTAATATCAGCAAATTTAATAGTTGTTAAGAGATGGTCAAATCTCCTATATTCACTGTAAAGCCAAGGTTCTAAGCTTTAAAATGACACCTATTTTTGGTAAACAAGCAAGTGGTTATCATTGTAGCCAAGTTTTGCTAGAGAAATAAGCACCTGGTTTGAAAAAGCCTTTAAAAGTGTATTATTTATATTATATTACAAATATAATATGTGTGCATTGATGGCTATGAATGGAATTTCTTACTTTTGCATCAAAAGCAGCTTGCTATGGCATAAAAATGCTGAATCAAATGACTTCAGATGTCAAAATAGATTTGCGTTTGATAACGTAGTCTTTTAACGCTTGCAGCTCTGGCATGAATAAGAGCACCATTTTGGTGGAAAAAAATACATGTCTCTGACACCACAGCACTTATTCAAATAGAGCAGCGGTTGCCATTGCATTGACAGACAGAGAAACATCATCACACACTAAATAACGATAAAGCAGTCATATGTTTGGTCATATGGGTGCCAATCACTAACAAGACCAAATACACAACTACAGTGCTGCTTGAAAGTTTGTGAACCCTTGATCCTTAATACTGTGTGTCTTTACCTAGATGATCCACGGCTGTTTTTTTGTTTTGTGATGGTTGTTCATTATTTATAAATTCAGCAGTTTTTTGTCTTGTGGACTATATGTAAACAAATTTGATGTAAAATATCTTATTCAGGACAGTACTAAATAAAAATTAACATGAATTTTGTATGATCCCTCTTATTTTGTTAAAATTATTCCCATTTTCACAGATTCTGCAAGGGGTTCACAAAATTTTAAGCAGCACTGTATATTCTCGCAATAAGCCCAAAAAAATTTAACCTGTGACTGCCGAAATCTATAAGTGACTTTTTGAAAAAACAAGCCTAAAGTTATTAAGTTAAGTTATTGCTAGTATTATTACAATAGTAATATATTTATTGATTTGTTTAATTTTTATAATTGAAGCTGTAATAAAATAAATGTTTTTAATACTACTAATAATAATTAAACAGGATTTCCTTCTTTTTGTTCTTATCTGATAAAGTACTTCTCTCTCTTGTTCTGTTTAGAAACATTGTGCAAGTGTGGTTGCTAAAACTAGGCCGCTACCAGATTTGGTGGATCAATACAAGGCAGATTATGGTTATCTGGGCACTATGCTCTGTTCACATGTGATCAAGGCCCGTGCACAGGCTTCCTTCCAGGCCCAAACGGTTAACAGAACTACACTCACTATCACACAGGTGAGTAAATCTGAAATAAAACTTTTGTCAAGCTGGTCTAAATCATAACCAGTAGTTCTCTTCTAAAAATACCTTGTTAAAATCATTCAAATCAAACCTGAATGCTCACTCTGTCCCTCTGCAGCCACGCCCAACTCTGTCAATGTCTCAGAGTGGATTGTCAACATCAGGTGGTACACGCACACCCAGCATCATTAAAGTACCCAGTTCGCTCACCCTCATGTCCACTCGCCCTGGAACGCCCACTCAGCCGTCACCCCCAGCAACCAAGTATATTGTTATGGCAACAAGTGCAGGGGCTGCATCCACTCAGCAGGTAAGAGTTTTAAAGGAATTTCTGTCATGGTAGTTGAGCCCAAAAAAAGTGTGCACATCCAAAACCCAAATTTGGCTCTGGTGCAGGACAGGAAGATAATACACTGCATGCAGAATTATTAGTCATGTTGATTTTCTGATCATATTTTTTTTCCAGGCACATTTTACCAATTCCAAACCACATTCATCTTAATAACTACTATTAATGTTATTATTCAATCATTTATAAGTGATATATAATTGTTCATGAAGGCTGGAAATGAAAAACACCTTATAATCAGGTGTGCAGAATTATTAGGCATGTTTTCTTTTACAGATAAAATGAGCCAAAAAAGAAATTTAACTCAGACTGAAAAGTCAAAATTTTTTAAATGCCCATGAGAAGGATGCAATACTAATGCAATACTAGAAATTGCAGTTAAGGCAGTTAAGGTAGGTTGCAGTTCTGGAAAATGGTGGCGCTGGAGACTAAAGGGTTCCTGATGGTTTCACACTTAATTCTTCACCTTAATTCTTAATTCTTTTGCAGTTAACATGTTTTTTGTTTTTTTTTCGCCACCTGTTTTTGTCTGACCCTGCTGACCCAATGAGCATTTCACTGTCCAATGGTCATGCCTTAACTGCAATTTCTAGTATTGCATTAGTATTGCATCCTTCTCATGGGCATTTAATAATTTTTGACTTTTCAGTCTAGGTTAAATCTCTTTTTTGGCTCATTTTTTCTGTCCACACACTGAAAATGCATGACTAGAAACACACACAGAATCATGTGACAAATGATTAGGAACATACACAGAGTCATGTGACAAAAAATAAATAAAAATAATAATACACATAAATCACACCTGCTACGTACACACATATAATATTACATTTGAATTTAAATACAAAAAAGTGGTTGAACTAATTGTTTGCACTTAATAAGACTAAGAAAAAACTATTATTTATTTTTGTTATTTATACAGTTTTTATTTCTATGTTCAATTTGTGAAAAGAAATTCAATTAGGAGGTCACACACAGCCTCAATCAGAAGTTGTGGAAGCTCATAAATGTACAGTAAGGTCTGAAGAGACTCATGTGAAATCATACAGGAGAGAAGCCAGTCAGTTGAATTTGCCCTTTTTAGTAAATCTGGCCCTATGTCTATAAAGGCTAATGTTTTTTGTATTTTAAGAGCGGTGAGTCTTAATCTGGCATTTGTCGTCTAGTTGTAGCCAATTTACTGTTTTAAATATCCTGTGCATAGTGCTTCATCTTTTATATCATGAGACTTTGACCATATGTATTCAACAAGAAAAACTGAGCGCCAGCATAGATGCAATAAACTTGCAATAATCTGTAAATTGATGAAAACATAATGTGACGCACTGACTGCCTCAGACGAGGCAGTTCCAGTGTCGGACAAAACACATATCTCTAATCATTCACTGGTGGTCAAAACTCCATTTGAGCTTGATTTTCATAAAATGTTAATATTATAATGAGTAGTGTCTGACCATATATAAAACAATACCAACTTTAACGTGTTCCTACCTGACATCAGTTCAAGTTTCACCTTAAATGTGAGTACTACTTTTAATATAATATCCAGTTTTAGTAAGCCATTTGAAGCAACCCATGTTTGTGCAATTGTGTTATATTTTAGTGATTAGTGATGTGCCGTGGGATTTTTTTACTGCGATGCTCGCTAATGCAGATACGTAAAGCTCTAGAAGTATTCCCACCAAATGCGAGACCACACGGACAGTGGATAAGATAAACCACATGAGTAGAGGAGCAGGTAATAGTTCCAGTCTGTGGATGACCAAAAGAATTGGCTGCCAATGCCACTCACTATAGTTCTTCTCTTAAGTGGAGTATTAAGACCCTTGTCAACTTAGAGAAATTCATACTCATTATTACTAAATGGATCTTATTCTCAAAAAGCCACTGATTTAACAAAGATTTATAACTGTAAAATATATCTCAAATACAGTGCTTACAAGCTCAGGTCAATAAAAAGCAATTTGCTGATGCTCCTATCTGCAGTGTCAAATACTCAGCATTAGGGTTTTAAATAGACATTGGCATATTATCTCTAATCCCTAAAATAACCTGCATTTTTAAGGCAGGTCCTAAACTTGTTTTTAGACGTTAAAATAATCTTCAGTGACATGCTTGTTGGATCAGAATTTCCTTCTCATCTAGCCCCACAAGGCATTCCGACTCTTCCTTTTGGAAATAATCGGTGCTGTATATATAGTGTGCTTTTACGTGCAATTCTTTTAGTCATCCACACAGAATATTTTTATACATGGAACTATTACCTGCTCTTAGTCCTATAGCATTACATTTTAAACAAGTTGATCATAATGTTAGTGCCCTTCAATACATAGGCATTGACAAGGAACAGAAACCTTCAAGAGGAGGTCATTTAGAGAAGAAATTATTACAAAGGGAATATTTTTGGATTTATACTTTAAACACTATGTCATGGTTAAAAGATGAGTTCGATATAAAGCCTTTCTTGCAGTAGCCTTTATTATGTATTTCTTAATTTTTTTAAATTATAAATATAAGATTTATTTTTGATGCTACTTTTTAAATATATATAGCCTAGTAGTAAATGTAATAATAAGTTGCATTATTTACCCTTAGTTGTAGTGTACATTTTTTTATTATTACTATTATTTTTATTTGTGTAGTTGATTTTAGATTTCAGTTTAGTTTTTTTGTCACATGACTCTGTGTGTGTTTCTAATCATTTGTCACATGATTCTGTGTTTCTAATCATTGTTATTCTATGTATTGTGTCGAGGAAGACCTGACTGTTCGAAACATTTCGCTCTTTGGTAAACAATTTTTGGAGCTGCAATTTCAATGTAATTATACTATCTAAATTCATCTAAAAAGCATATTTTTTAACCATGTATTTTTAACCAATTTATTTCTCATGACAATTAAGCACATTTTTCTGAACATTTTGCAATATTGTAATGCGGAAAAAAACATTCTCATTACTCTCATATAGATCTTAGAAAAGTAATAACTTAAAAATATCTTATAAATGTACATTAAAAGAGGGACTCAAGCCATATGTAGTGTCCAGAATGTCATAGAGACTTGGAGGTGGGTTTGACTTGGATCAGTAAGCAAACACCCAGCAACACCTTAGAAATGACAATGCAATGCCCTAAAACCACCCACAACATCGTAGCATTGTGGCAGTGAGTTTGACAAGTGGAACTGAAATTCTTCAAAAAATTCTTCTAATCTATATATCTGTTGTAATTGTAGATGTAAACTCTTCCTCCAGGTAATCACTCTCAGCTCCTCCCAGTCTGGATCTCCTGTCACAAGTACAGTCCCCAGCACCCCCACGTCTTTACAGCCACTCGTCAAACTTGAGTCTGGAAACACAGGTGCTGTGGGAGGCTCACGCCCTCTCCAGAAATACATTGTAGTGTCTTTGCCTTCATCCTCTTCCTCACTGGAGAACAAGGGCTCAAGTGTCCTTCCCTCCTCTACCTCACCCATCAGCATGGAGTCTGCTGTCAAACTAGAACGTTCAGAATCACCAGCCGCAAACACACAATCGCCACATTGAAACTCACACAGTTGCTTATTCCACCAAGATACAGAAGAACAATAAATGTAGCTTGAGACTCGTCATAGTGCTTACTGAGCACTTTCGGACAAACTGACACGTGCTTAGAATTTAGGAAAGCAAGCAGATAGCTATACACTTGGACCATAAGACTTATTCACACACTGTGTACATACGATATATATATATATATATGTCAAAACATTAACACTGAATAATGTATACACACAAATACATGTCTAAAATACTGTATTTACATGTAAACACACAAACATAAATGCTTAAATAATTGCCATTGTGGCTGCCAGCATAGAGAAGCTGTAACAGTGACAAACACGCACATGGCAGAAAAATACAGGATGGAACTTGATTGTGATTTGAGATAAAAAGGTGCTGTGTGTGAAGAAAGCACAAGACTTCTGGGTTCTGTGTTTGAGCTCACAGCTTTAGCAATGTTTCATTAAACAAAGATATGGTTGTATTTATAATGGGAGAAGGAATGATAGATGTGCATTGTGTGAGTAGAAAACAAGCAAACAAAAGAGACAGTGGGTCCATCACTGTCTATTATACACGTGTATAATTAAACACGTGTGCTTGACCGAAAACTGGGCATTTATAGGGTTTAATGAACAATTTAATTGATTTACTATTTCATGTTCATTTTTTATCTTCTATAATAAAGATGGGTTTTAAATGTGGTTGTCATTTTCATTTCCTTATAAGACTTTGCTGTATTCCTTGTGTAGAAACCTTAGTGGTTTTTGTTTTCAAGTGTCACATGTTTTGGCTATATCAGTTTAATTTCTTCTTGCAAACTAAAATAGGACATTTTTAAGTACAATAGTAGCCTGAACACATTTAGCAATATTGATGGAAATAAAGTAGATTTCTCGCTACTTTAATACAATACAATTTAGTACAATACTCCTTTTTATATACTGGGGTTTATATGTACTTATGACCACCTTCCTAATATTGTGTCGGTCCCCTTTTTGCTGCCAAAACAGCCCTGCCCTTCGATGCATGGACTCCACTAGACCCCTGAAGGTATGCTGTGGTATCTGGCACCAAGATGTTAGCAGCAGATCCTTTAAGTCCTGTAAGTTGCGGTGGGGCCTCCATGGATTGGACTTGTTTGTTCAGCACATCCCACAGATGCTAGATTGGATTGAGATCTGGGGAATTTGGAGGCCAAGTCAACACCTCAAACTCGTTGTGTTTCTCAAACCATTCCTGAACCATTATTGCTTTGTGGCAGGGCTCATTATCCTGCTGAAAGAGGCCACAGCCACCAGGTAATAGGTTTCCATGAAAGGGTGTACATGGTCTGCAACAGTGCTTAGGTAGGTGGTACGTGTCAAAGTAACATCCACATGGATGGCAGGACCCAAGGTTTCCCAGCAGAACATTGCCCAAAGCATCACACTGCCTCCGCTGGCTTGCCTTCCTCCCATAGTGCATCCTGGTGCCATGTGTTCCCCAGGTAAGCGACGCACACGCACCCGGCCATCCACATGTTGTAAAAGAAAACATGATTCTTCAGACCAGGCCACCTTCTTCCATTGCTCCGTGGTCCAGTTCTGTTGGCGCTTTCGGCATGGCCTCATTTAACAGAATCTGCTTGGAGATAGTTATCTGTGTAATTAAAATTAAACACACATGTAGGAGTCTACATATGTAGTGCTTGCACAGTTTAAGAGGTCACAAAAACCTTCTAAATAAATTGTTTTAGGTTAAAGGCTAGAATGTTTTGTATGGTTACTGTACATCTCAGTTTAGTGCTTTGAAAATTAACAATTACTAAACATGTAAAGGTGAATCTAGTTGTAAGGAGCAAAGAAGTTCTTCTCAAAGTGTATTGACATTTATCAGTAACATCAGTACATTGCAAGCAACACTAGATATTGCAAACTACAGAAGATGAATATGATGCAACCATGCATTTCCATTAAAACTATGTGACAGGGTAATGGAACAAAAGATTAAAATGTCCACAAAAGAAAATGTCTGAAAAAAACATTTGAGGAATCTATCCAACGTGAACATTAAGATTTTTATATATATATATTAAAAATCTGAATGTATATATATGAATATATATATAAATATATATATACAGTACTGTGCAAAAGTCTTAGGCACGTTGGTATTTTCACACGAAAAATGTTTTTAAGCCAGTTATTTATATCTTTTACTGTAGTGTGTCAGTAGGAAATATCAGTTTACATTTCCAAACATTCATTTTGCAATTAATTGTAATAATCCAGTGAGATTTATTTATTTTAAATAAATTTAGTCTTAAAAGATTTAGTCTTTTTTCTGTTTCTTCATGTAATCACAGACAGACTCGATGATGGTGAGATCAGATCATACCGGCTGCTGTCAGACTTCTTGTGCATAAATTTTTTTTTAAAATCTCACTGGATTATTACAATTAATTGCAAAATGAATGTTTGGAAATGTAAACTGATATTTCCTACTGATACACTACAGTAAAAGATATAAATAACTGGCTTAAAAACATTTTTGTGAAAATACCAACGTGCCTAAGACTTTTGCACAGTACTATATATATATATATTAGTGCTGTCAATCAATTAAAAAATCAAGTAATCGCACATTTTTTCTGTAATTAATCGTGATTAAAAACATTGTGTTTTTAATATTTTTATATTGTAATAATTTCAGTTACTCTCCAAATTAATGTAGAAACAACTTAAATACAGTACATTTGAAATATTTGTTGAAATTGCATCTTTTTATGACGGCTAGTATCACTGATACTAAAACTGCTGATGTCTCTGAAATGTATTTTTTTTTAACCATTAATGATAGACATTCAACATTGCAGTATAAATAAAAGCTATCAATTCCAAGTGAACTTAAAACAATCTTCACACAAACCCATTATAATAAATGCCTGGGGGTCATTTGGAACATGTCAAACTTGTGTGGGAAAAGGTTACACAAACGAGGCTTTGTTACAGTAATATTATTTAGATTTTTTTTTTTTTCTACATTATTTTCTGAATTCTACAGTTTGTCTTGGGTTAGTTTAATAATATAACCTAAGCATCATTGATAACCCCTTGTTATAAATAAAAAGGGGAAAATTATTAGTAATTCTCTCTAATTGGCCTGATTAGCTAAGCCCTCTAAAAACACAAAACAAGCAGGGCCGTAACCACCACACACATTGAGGGGGACAAGTACCACCCCAATATGTAATGAAACTTTTTTTTTAAACAAACGTAATATCATATGCTTTATTAATATTTTTACTGTAAAGTTGTGCAGTTTAAGGGGGATTTGTGGTATGTTTTTATTATTTATTTGCCTCAATTTGTAATAATTTAAATATATGCATTTATATAAAATGGCAACATTTTATGTAAAATCCACTTCTTAAAAAAATCTACGTTTCTCATGTGCTTTGGTTTAGTGGATGATTGCTGCCATCTACTGGAAAAACAAACACTTTCAAAATTAAAATGACTCATTTTTACCTACAGCCACTATATGGCTACTTAATTTTAATTAATTAATTTATTTATTTATGTTTAGACATTTCTAAAATCATTATTATAACAATAAAAAAAAACGACTCTTATCTTTTTTTGGGGTGCGTGGTGAGACATAAGTAGCTTAACATTTAATATTTGAGAGCTGTTTACGATAGATTACCCACAGTAATAATACAGTGATGTAAACTGTTCATATTTTTTATGTGATTTCGCCATATTTTATTAAAATACGTTATAAGACACATTTTGCATTTATGACATATTAGTGAATAGTGAATGTGTTTATTTTAAATAAAATACTATTTGCAAGGAGTTTAGCCTAAATGGATTACCTCACAACTAGGCTACAATTAGACTAGAACTTCTTTTACTGTTCTTATTTCTTTTTTTTTCTTTTTTTTCTTTATTCCCTTAAATCCCTTTTAATCCTTATTTTACTTTTCAGGTATCATTACATGCTTGGCCTGTGTTTTCATTGCATTTACATTTTTGACCAGCATGGGTCGCCATTTGTTTGTGTTTTGTGCATATCTCGCATGTATTTCTGGATTACAGTGTGCGTTTCTGGACGTTACTGTTTTCAATCGATATATAAGCGTTCTGCTTTTAAGTTCTGTGAGGAATTAGACGCATACCGATTGCAATCTGCCGGTATTGGCAAAAAACCATTGCGCTGCCAATATCACAGAATATCCCGCTACGTTTTTATTATTATATATTACGCTATGTTTATATGGCTATTATATTGTAGACTATTGAGTGGATAAAATATAGAAATCCTTTTGATTAAAAAAAATATATATATATATATATATATATATATATATATATATATATATATATATATATATATATATATATAAAAGGCCGTCCCCTTTCGAAATTCACTCCCCGGAGTTAGCTTATGCTATGGGAAATATTAAAGCCAAAAACTTTCCTTATAAATTTTTATATGTAAAACGGAGTGCAGCTGCACAGCAGACCCAAGCAGAGCATACTAGCGCGCTGATTGGCTGTGCTGCGGCAACTGCACGAACCTATGGAGAGGTGGCTGAGACGCACGCGCAAACCAATTGGGTCACTTCTCGCCCTAGCACGTCAGCTCCCGCCAGAATGGGCGTGGCCTACGGCTATAAAAGCCCATTTTACGCCATAGGATTCAGATTTAATCTCCTTCAGCTTAGTTACCTTCGCCGTAACTAAGCCGCCGTCAGAAAGGCCTTCAGCGAAACGAGCCACCTGCTTAGCAGTTCTGAGGACGCCGGTTTCCTGTCTTCACTGGACTCTGCCTTCAGCCCACTGTTTCTGCTGCGCCATCCGGCATGCTACATATATCCTTTTCTAGCTGTGTGTGTGTTCGTCGCTGCAACACACACACTCACACAGGATGGCAGGCAAAAGCGACACACCCATCTAAGTCCTACCACACTGCGTCGGCTCTACACAAAATGGCCATTCTTCAAGTGTTTCAGGCCAAACTTCTCCGCTCTCTGGATGAGTTTAGCCCTGATCCTGAAACATTCAAAGACCTGCGCAACACCATTGACATAGCCCTGCGCACAACGTAAACTGCCGCCCAGGCGATCGGCAGAAGCTTGGTGAACCTTACAGTACGTCACAAGCTATGCGCCATTTCCTTCCAAAGCGCTTCAGCTCTGCTTCGGGCCGCCACACGAAAGCGCCGCCCCCTTCAGCCTTCTCTTACATTTCTCCCAGTCCCCTCTATTCAGGCGGCTGGAGATGTCAATATTGCAGTCAACGAGCCTGTTATAAAACACGCACGCCTGCACACAAATGCCGTTTTAACGGCGACACTAATAAAACACAAAAATAGTTTTTTCCTCTGTTCTGACTGTAGGCAGTGTGCCCACTATACAGTATGCACCCCTGCACATAAGCACTGTTCATTCAGCGCCACAAAATCACACAAAAGTTCCGCCGCAGCCGGATTACCACCACAGACTTCCTTTACATTTCTCTCAGTCCCCTCTATTCAGGCGGCTGGAGATGTCAATATTGCAGTCAACGAGCCTGTTATAAAACATGCACGCCTGCACACAAACACCGTTTTAACAACGACCCTAATAAAACACAAAGTTTTTCCTCTGTTCTGACTGTAGGCAGTGTGCCCACTATACAGTATGCACCCCTGCACATAAGCACTGTTCACACAGCGCCAAAAAATCACACAGATTACCCCCTGTTGGCTCGCTCGCCGGCTCGCGCCAGGCGCGTTCTAAATGTAGATTGTGTGCCCAGTACACATAAGCGCTGTCCCTACAGTGTCACAAGCACAAAACAGCCGGCCGACCGGGTCCCTATTACAAAGCGGCCCGTCCCCAGACTTAATTAAACCCTTTGCTATGCGGGCTGAGGCCTGAGAGGCCATCCCCTGTATCAGAGTGGGTGTTGAAGTTTGTTGAAGTACAGTTTGTTAGCAGACCTCCGCGCTTTCGCGCCGTGGTTGAGACATAGGTGAGAAGCGACATGAGTCACTTTCTTCGTACCGAAGTGTCAAAACTGTTAGTAAAAGGGGCTGTAGAAACTGTCCCCTTAGCAATAAGCGAGTCAGGCTTTTACAGTCGCTACTTCCTCGTTCCAAAGAAGGATGGCGGTCCCATCCTAGATCTCAGACATCTGAACAAAACGCTTATGGTCAGAATGTTGACAACAAAACAAAGGGATTGTTTTTTTCTCAGTGGATCTGAAAGATTACTTTCACATTCAGATAGCACCCCGCCACAGGCCATTCTTGAGATTCGCCTTCGAGGGGTGGGCTTATCAATACAAAGTCCTACCATTCGGTCTATCCCTAGCACCCCGCACATTTATTAAGTGCATGGATGCAGCCCTCGCCCCCCTGAGACTACGGGGAGTGCGAATACTCAACTACCTCGACGATTGGCTCATTATAGCCCAATCAGAGACACAGTTGATAACCCACAGGTCCTGGCTCCTCAGCCATCTAGAATGTCTGGGTCTCAAGATCAACACAGCGCGCCCACTCAGCGTCTCCCACCCAAAACATTGCTATTCTGGGACCAGATATACTCAATACGGATGAGAGCGCGGCTTACGCCACAGCGCGTGCTCACCATCCAGCGCCTAGCGGCGTCATTCAAAGCTGGCACTTACACTCCTCTCAAATGTTTTCAGAGGATGTTAGGTCTTATGGCCAATCCCATATAAAAAATGTATACACATTTCAATATTAATTAGGCCCGACTTGTCTGGTCTAGTTCTTATATGGATATTATTACATAGGAATATTCTTCCTATATATACCCTTATATGAGGCTCACTATTGTTGGCCTCTTTTTGGGTCTCATACTTTTTCTCTTTTATGAGCCATAATATGGGACAAAGTTTTCAAAGCATTTCAAGGCATTTTAAATTGGGTTCCCATATAGCGTAGCTAGCTACGCAATATGAGAGTACTCTCGAAAGGGAACTACTCGGTTACTAACGTAACCTCGGTTCCCTGAGAGAAGGGAACGAGTATTGCGTAACCCGCCATGCTATTGTGCTTAGATCAGGGGATCGCTTCAGTCGATTTAACCTGAATCCTATGGCTTAACATGGGCTTTTATAACTTAGCTATACAAATTTAGACGGTGAGTCATTCTATATTTAGGGGTACATTTCATGTCAGCCAAAAAGTCAGGAAATCAGTATTCTTTTTTTGATCAATAAACTAGGTGGTTGAATAATATATGTCCTTTATGTGCTAAAGTAATTATTTGGCAAGCTTATGCTCTAATGACTTTTTAAATATGTTAATGAAAATTAACATTTGATTAATTATTTTGTCAACTGTGTTACAGACAAATGCTGTCATAAATCCACAGTACGCTGAATTTAGTATTATTCACCATCTTTACCCAAGATTTCCATCTCCAGAGATATCCCTATCTATTTTTCTGATGGTTTAGTTCACATTTAGAAGATTTATGACATAAAAACCACACATAACACAGTTGACAGGAATAACACTGTTGACAGGACACATTAGAAGGAAAAGAGTTAACTCTCTTTAAAATGATAACTTTCTTTTTATTCAACAAATATAAGTACAAGCAATGAATTAAATTTAAATTGAATTGTCAACCATGTGAATCCTTGTCAACTGTTACAGTTGATGGGTAACACAGTTGACAGGTAACACAGTTGACATTTCATTTCAGACAGTCAATTAATCTACTCTATGTGCAGACAATAATAATTTAGATCATATATTGAAGAGAAGTTATAATTTACCACACTGTCTTCAAATTTACCTCCAAAAATGGACATGTGACTGTGGAACAAACCATTGCTGATTTATAGGGGGTTTTATAGGGAGTAACACAGTTGACACTGATTTCTCGGACACACACAAAATGGATGATTTAATGTAGATGAATGAGAAAAATATTTTTTAAAACACCTTTCTCATAATTTAATGATTATTTTGGACAAATATTTATAAGAAATATATTCAGAAACATGCATTTTAGAGCTAATCTGAAGATCAAAACCTCATATTTACCAAATCGGACAGTACAAAAACAGCAAATTCTAGTGTAGAATATGCCATTTTTGCAAGATAAAAGATAGGTATCTGTTGGATTTTTGTATTCAATTAAAAAGAAATGTCCCCTGATATAAAAGCGATCATTGCTTGAAGTAAAAAGTTAATGAAAAATTTGTAAAATTGATCATTGAGTCCACATACCCCTAATTATAGAATGACTCCGGTGTTTGACGTGCTTTTGGGCGCGAAGCGACCCGATTGGTGCACGCCTCAGCCGCCTCGCCATAGGTTCGTGCAGTTGCTGCAGCACAGCCAATCAGCGCGCTTGTACGCTCTGCCTGGGTCTGCTGTGCAGCTGCACTGCATTTACATTATATAAAATTATAAAGATAATTTTTGGCTTCATATTCTCGAGAAAAGGAGTTTCCCCATATAGCGTAGCTAGCTACGTAATACTCGTTCCCTTCTCTCAGGGAACCGAGGTTACGTTAGTAACCGAGTAGTTTTCAACACGATTGCGGCAGGCTTGAGCCCGATTCGGGAGGGACCCCTGCACTAGACATGTGTTACCTCCTGATTTCCCGAAGATGACCATTTTTGTGTCATCCTGTTATTTAATTGTATTAATTTATATTATGTTTAATTTCTATTGCTTTAGATTTTTGTGAATTAACGTTACGTTTTTAGTAGACTATCTCTGTTTACTGTCTTGTTTGCCTTGCTCTACCTCGAGTTTCTTATCCTGTTTTTAACGTGTTTTGTGCTACCCTGTGATCTTTCTTTAATAAAATAAAAAACAAAAAAGACATATGTATGTTGTCCCGCACAGATACTAGCCAAACAGCTAACTGATGCTATAAGGACCCCGACTGCCTTTCCATTTCGCCTGTCCTTTAAATCGATCCACTCGATCACCTGTGTGTGTTACATAATGAAGAAAGACTTCATTGCCAATTCACTTTTTGTTTACACCACACCATAGACTGTAAAAAAAATAAAAAAATAAAAAGGTTTACACACACAAAGTTCCATTGCAGGCTATGAATGTCCTCGGTTAGATATGTCCGTCAGAGTTCCCGGTCCCCTCTTGGCAGTTTTTTAATGCATATTTGACGTTATATTATGAAAAAAAAAAACATTAAAGGATAATTTTGTATTTCATTTTTTGTTTCTTCAAAATGACCAGAAACACTGGTCCTCTCGGTCAGTGTAGAGCGACAGTCCCCTGTTAGTAATATAGACGTGGGTGTGTATGTGCGCATGTTCGTTGAAAGTTTTAACGTCATCCTGACCATAATGTTTCTGAGTTTTAACGTGATCGACGCTTGTCATATGAGCGCAAACTGAACGATCCCTCCTCCGATGAGGCTGCCAGTACTAGGTAGTGGCCAGTTTCCGTATTCACTCTCTGAATTATAATAACAACCAGTGATTCAGGAGTTTTTCTAGCTTTGGTAAGTAGTTTATGCATTTCTCTAACTTTCTCTAACGGTTGTCCCTGCTAACACACGAACCGTCAATTGTTTTTCAGCCATAAAAACTTCAAACGGTGTTTCGGGACAAGAGAAAGTAAAAGAGTTGGGCATTTGAACCATAGACTGTAAAAAAAGAAAAGAAAAAAGATTTAAACCCACAACAGTGTTATAAAACACGTACAATTTTGATTCAGGCGCAATATTAAGTTGCCATTTCCGCGTTCAGACAAGATGCCTTTAAATGTATTAGAACAGAAAGACCCGCTGTTTAAAGATCACACTCGCGATGTACCACCACCAAATTACCAGCCCGGACACACTGATTCTGTTGCATGCTTCGTTCGTTTGTTTTTAGTTTACTTTTTTTTTTACTAGCAATGCTAATATTTATTTAAATGTTGGCCTGGCCAAAAAGGTTTTGAGAGTTTTACTACTCTGAAAAGACCTGTGTGTTTTTTAACTTTTAACAAGCCTGTTTGTTTTAGGCTACATTTCTGAAGACCTTTATTGCATTATTTTGACTGGTGATTGTGAATCAAATGTCATTATCTGTTTGTTAGATAAATGGTGAAACATTTTTATTTTCTTTCTTATATATCTATCAGAGGCACCTCACTTTTATACTGTGTTTTTACTCTTCGTGTATGAGCTTGTTCAAGTGCTTTCTGTTTTGTTTTACAAACAGTGTCAGCGTGTTTTCTAACAGGCGCTGGGAGTGCTGTGTGTCTGAGTGAATGATTGAGTGTGTGTGATTCTGCCTGTGGATTCTTTCAGAGATTATTTTTAGATGTGGTGCCATATATAGTACCTTGGAGTAGCATGTTAATGCCATGATGCATAAATATAAATATTACTATCCGATAGATCATTGCCACTAATTGTTTATTATTTTGATAATGGTGGTGAATAGCAATTCCGCATGAAATCAAAATTGACCCCATTTAGTTGGCAAACATTACTATTCTTGTGGTGAAAATTAATCTGTGCAAGGTAATCCTCAGAAAAAAATTGTGTCTTCATAATTTTAAATAAAAAATGTGAAACTTCCCCGCTGGAATACTACTTTCATATGATGATACAACAGTTGTTTATGAGCACTATTTAATCATATCACACATTTGAGCGGTGTATTCACAATATAATTTTCAGTGAATTATTATTTTCCAGTGTGTTTCGCTTTAAAACATGAGCTCTGTTATATTCTGTGATTTGTTTCTGAAGTGCGCGAGTGTGGAAAAAAACATCCCACCGCTGTATAGTTTTGATGGATGAGAAATGCAATCAAGGTAAAGACGTTTGTGTTTGATAACCGAAAATGTGCAAAGAGGCGGGACGTGGGTGGGGCTGAGGTGACGTGATGGCTAACAGACAGCAGACAGGCAATCCACCTGTCACTCAAGTTGCCACGCCCTTAATTATGCAGAACTTTAAGGCTGAGTTATAACCCCCCCCTCACAGATGTCATGAAGGGCAAAAATAGCTATTTAGATTAAAACCACTTTTTGTACCAGGTCAAGTCACCTTTATTTATATAGCACTTTTTACAATGCTGATTGTTTCAAAGCAGCTTCACAGTGTTAACAGGAAAGTAATGCAACAGAATTTGATTGGGCTGTACAGCCGCTCTGGTGAAAACGGTGATGTCATCCAGCTCATTTCAATTATCATATAGTGTCAATGCGGGCAGATCAGTAATATAATTGAAATTTTAGTGTCCCCAATTGAGCAAGCCAAAAGACAAAGGCGGCGGTGGCAAGGAACCAAAACTCCTTCAGTGGCCAGAATGGAGAAAAAAACCTTGGGAGAAACCAGGCTCAGTCGGGGTGCCAGTTGAGATGAACAAATAGTGTATGATTATGATTCTGGCAACATTACAGGACAGAAGTCATATTGGATCGAAAGATATTCGTAAGATTATTCGAAAGATTGGAGTCGTCGTCACGCTGGAGATGGGTTTAATGAGGATGTCGTGTCATTGCAGCATTTACAGGGGGGAGTTTAATTGACACGGTCTCTGCAGACATTTCAGTTGGTCATGTCTAGGTACAGGTCCAACATCTGATCTGGATACATCGGATCCGGCTGACTGCAGTAAACCTCGGGATAAACAGAGAGACTAACATTAGCGTAGATGCCATTCTTCTTATGATGTACCGAGTACATCAGGTGTTATGGGAAGTGTTCCCAGCTGACCTAGTTAATGCAGCCTAACAATCATTTAACTGATTTGAATAATATAAATTGATAATGTTCTATGTGTATGCCATAGTAAAGAGATGTGTTTTTAGTCTAGATATAAAGGGGTTATGAACTGCATTTTTTTTTTTATTGTTTTATGATGTTTCCTGGGGTGCACTTATAATGTTAGAAAATTTTTGATGTAAAAAGCATTCATAATTTATAAATAAAAGTCATTTTTCCTACCCTGATTTTAGCCTTCTGCTCTGAATGCTCCGTTTTAAGGGGCGTGTCCAATGGGAGACTTCAGTGTAAACACCCACTGCTGTGATTGGCTAACATCTTTGCATTTGAAATAGTATTACTCCCTCTTTTAGCTCGTTTTTACAATTACAGCTCTCATGGTTAACTAATCGTGAAAAGTGTTGCATTACATTT
The DNA here is from genome assembly GCA_039654625.1 of Rhinogobio ventralis. NCBI lineage: Eukaryota > Metazoa > Chordata > Actinopteri > Cypriniformes > Gobionidae > Rhinogobio > Rhinogobio ventralis. Next base: position 37,984,775 of record CM077194.1, read on the forward strand.
ACAAACCCGATTCCAAAAAAGAACACTGTACAAATTGTCAATAAAAACAGAATGCAATGATGTGGAAGTTTAAAATTTCAATATTTTATTCAGAATACAACATAGATGACATATCAAATGTTTAAACTGAGAAAATTTATAATTTTAAGGGAAAAATACGTTGATTTTAAATTTCATGGCATCAACACATCTTTAAAAAGTTGGGACAAGGCCATTGTGATTCGTCTGACCACAGAACAGTTTTCCACTTTGCCACAGTCCATTTTAAATGAGCCTTGGCCCAGAGAAAACGCCTGCGCTTCTGGATCATGTTTAGATATGGCTTCTTTTTTGACCTATAGAGTTTTAGCCGGCAGCGGCGAATGGCACAGTGGATTGTGTTCACCGACAATGTTTTCTGGAAGTATTCCTGAGCCCATGTTGTGATTTCCATTACAGTAGCATTCCTGTATGTGATGCAGTGCCGTCTAAGGGCCCGAAGATCACGGGCATCCAGTATGGTTTTCCGGCCTTGACCCTTACGCACCGAGATTGTTCCAGATTCTCTGAATCTTTGGATGATATTATGCACTGTAGATGATGATAACTTCAAACTCTTTGCAATTTTTCTCTGAGAAAACAATTTTTCGCCGCAGCATTGGGGGAATTGGTGATCCTCTGCCCATCTTGACTTCTGAGAGACACTGCCACACTGAGAGGCTCTTTTTATACCCAATCATGTTGCCAGTTGACCTAATAATTTGCAATTTGGTCCTCTAGCTGTTCCTTATATGTACATTTAACTTTTCTGGCCTTTTATTGCTACCTGTCCCAACTTTTTTGTAATGTGTAGCTCTCATGAAATCCAAAATGAGCCAATATTTGGCATGACATTTCAAAATGTCTCCCTTTCAACATTTGATATGTTATCTATATTCTATTGTGAATAAAATATAAGTTTATGAGATTTGTAAATTATTGCATTCCTTTTTATATTCACAATTTGTACAGTGTCCCCATTTTTTTGGAATCGGGTTTGTAGATCTATGGCATTATATTAAGATTGTGGCATGAAAGGTTGCAGTGATGATCATTGTAGCCGATCACACACATGCTGAGCGCATTGCAACTCAGTTTCTGTACACTAACGAATGCTTTCATCTTCACTAACAGTGCAAACGTGATATAGTTAAGAGATTCATTGAATAAAACGGGAGTCACTGATAAACGCGTCACTAATAAACTCTCCTGTTTGATTGACAGGTTCAGTGCGTGCTGCTCAAACGATTGCAAAGGGAGCTTTCTTTGATCGCTTTCTTTATAGAATTTAATCAGATTATTTTCATCCTACTAAGAGAAACAACGCAAGTTGATGTTTAGTCACTGGTCTGATTTACTGACACAGACAAAGAAGATCTGACTACATGAATCATCACATTTCAGATCAGGCATTAGAATGTTACTTACATGTTGCATTACTGTTGAACCCAGTCACTGCACAATATTTTGTAATCCTCAACGGCATGTTTATTGCTTTGTAGCTCGATGGTTTAACACTAGGCCTATGTTACATGCGTGAATCGGTGGGCGGGGCTAAACAGGCAGTGATGAAGTAGGCGTTGATATTCTTCTGCTGAGGCGGTGCTTGCCTCCCTTTGACGTCATAGATCCCCACTTTGAAAAACCTGTCGTTTGCTGGGCCTGGTGTCTATAAAAGCTTTTCTTTGACTAACAAGGAAGTTTTCAGCTCTGAAATTTACAGGATATTCTTATATTACCATTACCTTTTATATATCAAAAGCTCAAGGGAAAGTTGATTTCTCAATTCATCACCCAATTCAACTGACAGAATGTGTCTGCTTCCCGAACGGTCTGTGTACGTTTTGATAGCTTGTTTTCCAATTTGAAATGAAATGAACAGAAACGAGAAAATGGCCCCTTTATTCTTTTTTTTTCTTTTTTTTTCAAAATAACGGAAAAAATAGATTTTGGCTTGATTTTTTTAGTTTTTTGGTTTACGGGTAAAAAACGGATAAATGACAGGAGACACCCCTTTCCGCCGATTGGTCAAGCAAATCCCTTCCCCAGGTCTGTTCAACAAAATAATAGTCTTCTTAAACTGTACAGGGCAGGTCCTAGATTGGGCTTTCTTCTGTACAAATTAACGCGTTTCACAGAAAAACTTATATCAGAAATATTAAATATTAATCTGCACCCAGCCTGATTTATTTAGCTGTGCAGAGTTAGCCTAAATATGTGTGGTGAAGCTGCGCTAGACAGCGAATTGCGGGTGTGAAGCACAGACCAATAAATGTTCAGTCAAGTGTAAATACGCAGCAGTCATAACTTTTCTTTATAATACGCTCAGTTTTGGACAAGGGATGGTCATTGCAAATATTGTAATGCATATCGGCTGAGGGTGGGTAGCGATGATGGTGAATTTAAATTTTACTGTAACTGTAATTATAATATAGTGAGACAGCAAGATGATTGACAGGACGATAGCGGAGGCAAGCGCAAGATAACTTTGTTAATAAAAAAATATGTATTTGTTTAATATAAGAGTTTGTCTTTGTTTTATAATTCTTGTTGTTTTCAATCAAACAATAGTGAACCACACTATTAGTCAAGTTGATATGTTAGAAGCAGGAAAAATGGGCAAGCGTAAGGATTTGACAAGGGCCAAATTGTGATGGCTAGACGACTGGGTCAGAGCATCTCCGAAACAGCAGCTCTTGTGGGGTGTTCCCCGGTCTGCAGTGGTCAGTATCTATCAAAAGTGGTCCAAGGAAGGAACAGTGGTGAACCGGTGACAGGGTCATGGACGGCCAAGGCTCATTGATGGGGATCAAAGGCTGGCCCATGTGGCCCGATCAAACAGACGAGCTACTGTAGCTCAAATTGCTCAAGAAGTTAATGCTGGTTCTGATAGAAAGGTGTCAGAATACACAGTGCATCGCAGTTTGTTGCGTATGGGGCTGCATAGTCGCAGACTAGTCAGGGTGCCCATGCTGACCCCTGTCCACCGCTGAAAGCACCAACAGTGGCACGTGAGCATCAGAACTGGACCACGGAGCAATGGAAGAAGGTGGCCTGATCTGATGAATCACGTTTTCTTTTACATCACGTGGATGGCCGGGTGCATGTGCGTCGCTTACCTGGGGAACACTTGGCACCAGGATGCACTATGGGAAGAAGGCAAGCTGGCGGGGGCAGTGTGATGCTTTGGGCAATGTTCTGCTGGGAAACCTTGGGTCCTGCCATCCATGTGGATGTTACTTTGACACGTACCACCTACCTAAGCACTGTTGCAGACCATGTACACCCTTTCATGGAAACGGTATTCCCTGGTGGCTGTGGCCTCTTCCAGCAGGATAATGCGCCCTGCCACAAAGCAAAAATGATTCAGGAATGGTTTGAGGAGCACAACAATGAGTTTGAGGTGTTGACTTGGCCTCCAAATTCCCCAGATCTTGATCTAATCGAGTATCTGTGGGATGTGCTGAACAAACAAGTCCGATCCATGGAGACCCCACCTCGCAACTTACAGGAGTTAAAGGATCTGCTGCTAACATCTTGGTACTAGAAACCACAGCACACCTTCAGGAGTCTAGTGGAGTCCATGCCGGGTCAGGGCTGTTTTGGCAGCAAAGGGAGGACCAACACAATATTAGGGAGGTGGTCATAATGTTATGCCTGATCAGTGTATCATTTCTTGATAAATGTACAGGATTAATGGATAACATTGGTGTTGTCACAAATTAATTTATCATTTGAAATGTCCTCACTGGCACATCCCTATTTTTGACCCTCTATGGAATGCATTATGTTCTAACCATGAAATATTTTAGTAGTATGATAGTAGCATAAATAATATGATTTTATTTGTTTATTTTAAGTGTTTATTGTAGTTAAGTTGTATTTATGTGTAAATATAAATGATATAAATGATGTATTATTTTCAGAAAATTAATATGTTAATACATTTACGGAAAGGGCAATATAGAGTTAGCTCTTCCATGTGATGAGTGAGGATGAGTTAGCCATTTTGAAGGTTATAAGGATCTACTTTTTGGTTTGCATGACTTCCAAGTATATAAATCTATCAATTTCTAAAAGGAATGAACATTTATTGGTCTGTGCTTCACACCCGCAATTCGCTGTCTAGCGCAGCTTCACCACACATATTTAGGCTAACTCTGCACAGCTAAATAAATCAGGCTGGGTGCAGATTAATATTTAATATTTCTGATATAAGTTTTTCTGTGAAACGCGTTAATTTGTAAAGAAATCTAGGACCTGCCCTGTACAGTTTAAGAAGACTATTATTTTGTTGAACAGACCTGGGGATGGGATTTGCTTGACCACTCGGCGGAGTGGAAAAACGAATTTTGAAGTCATTTATCCGTTTTTTACCCGTGATCCAAAAAACGAAAATTCAAGCCGAAATCTCGTTTTTTCGTTATTTAGAAAAAACAAAAAAATTAATAAAGGGGCCATTTTCTCGTTTCTGTTTATTTAATTTAAAATTGGAAAACAAACTATGAAAACGTACACGGACCCCGAACAATGCTAGGAAGGCTGTTCCAGAGTTTAGGTGCTAAATAGGAAAAGGATCGACCGCCTGCAGTTGATTTTGATATTCTAGGTATTATCAACTGGCCAGAATTTTGAGACCGTAATAGACGTGATGAAGTATAATGCGTTGAGAGCTCGCTCAAGTACTGGGGAGCTAAACCATTTAGTGATTTGTAAGTAATTAGCAAGATTTTAAAATGTATACGATGTTTAATAGGGAGCCAGTGCAGTGTTGACAGAACCGGGCTAATATGGTCATACTTCCTGGTTCTAGTAAGAACTCGAGCTGCTGCGTTTTGGACCAGCTGCAGTTTATTTATTAAGCGAGCAGGGCAACCACCCAGTAGAGCATTACAATAATCTAGCCTTGAGGTCATGAACGCATGAACTAACTGTTCAGCATTTTGCATTGAAAGAATGTGCTGTAATTTAGATATATTTTTAAGATGGTAGAATGCAGTTTTACAGATGCTAGAAATGTGGTTTTCAAATGAGAGATTGGTATCAAAGAGCACACCCAGGTTCCTAACTGACAACGAGGACTTGACAGAGCAGCCATCAAGTGTTAGACAGTATTCTAGGTTACTACTACTTTTTTTGTCCAGTAATTAAAAATTCTGTTTTTTTTTTTTTATTAAGTTGCAGGAAATGAATAGTCATCCAATTTTTAATATCAGTTATGCATTCCTTTAATCTTGTGAATTGGTAAGTTTTGTTAGGGTGTAAAGAAATCGTCAGCATAACAATGAAAACTAACACCATACTTCCTAATGATATCTCCCAGTGGTAGCATGTACAGGGTGAAAAGCAATGGTCCTAGCACTGGGCCTTGCGGTACTCCATACTGAACTTGTGATCGGTGTGACATCTCTTCATTTACTGCTACAAACTGATAACGGTCAGATAAGTATGATTTAAACCATGCCAATGCAATTCCACTAATGCAAACATAATTTTCGAGTCTATTCAAAAGAATGTTGTGGTCGATAGTATCGAATGCAGCGTTAAAATCGAGTAACACTAATAGAGAGATACAACCACGATCGGATGATAAGAGTAAATCATTTGTAACTCTGATGAGAGCAGTCTCAGTACTATGATACGGTCTAAATCCTGACTGGAAATCCTCACAGATACCATTTTTTCTAAAAAGGAGCGTAGTTGTGAAGACACTGCCTTTTCTAGTATTTTTAACATAAAGGGTAGATTTGAGATTGGCCTGTAATTGACTAATTCTGTAGGATCAAGTTGCAGTTTTTTAATAAGTGGTTTAAATAAAAGCTAACTTAAAAGTTTTCGGTACATATCCTTAATGTTAACCAGGTTGTAAACATAATTTTTTCTGCTGTAAAGTTGGGCATTTTAACATGGGGGAGATACAAATTTGACTCCCTTTTGGAGCCAGTCTCTAGCGGCCAGTCGATGAATTGCAGTTTAAGTCGCGTCCGTGTTGGCTTCAAGGGAGACTGCAGGAGGTTGCCACTTGGTTTTACCCATGGTTTTATCTAATATAAATAAGATTTATATAATAAAATAACACATATTACACACTTGATATTTCATCTTATTAGATGATAATTTGCAAAGAGTTGTTGCATTTCCACTGTTCTTTTTTTACAGTCTATGGTTCTGACCAGCAGGGGTCACCAGCGTGTGGTGTTTCAAACACTTCGAAACAGTGAATCATTTTACGAAGCAATTGGTTCAATTGATTCAAAGCTTTGAAAAGCTTAATTTCTCCCATAACTAGGCATATGCAGTCAGGTCGTGTTTTTCATGGGTGTTTTGTTGTATGAATTCATATAATTTGTCCTTTTTTTGGAAAGACACCTATATTTACCTTGAAAAAAGCTTGCAAAAAAAAATTATTACAAGATAAATGGTGTATGCTTAATTTCACGATAAGTGTGCGATTTAATCCCGCAAAAAAGGTCTGATTAATCGTGATTAAAAAACTGTAATCTATTGACAGCCCTAGTTTATAAGTTATGTGTTAAATTAGTTTTTAGTTCGGAACCTGACTGTTGCATTTTATATTATAAAATAATTACAAATTACAGTTATATTTACAAAGCTTGGGCAGAACATCTTTAACCACTACCTCCAACAGTCAGTCTGCTGTGGGCTGCAGATGGTGAGGTGAGATGAGATGGTGCGCTAAAAAAAAGCCCCACCCTCTTTTTTCTCATCAAATATCAGTTTCAGTCAGAAATATGTCACAACACTGAAGCAAACTCGGTCGCAACTTCCACTTCACAGTTTTTAAAAGAAGAGACTGGAGTTGCATTCCAATCAACAGGGTCCCTATGCAGTGATATATGTTTAAATTCACTTGACAATTTGTGTTAGAACACCCTGGCACATTATCAAACATAGATGACACTTGAGTCATGCATATTAGTTTAATGTAAGATGACACAATTTATTCTGTAAATAAATATATTTACTGTACATTTATGTGATACACATGTAATACGACCATGTGTATTTATATAAATGTATTATTAATTGAATTAATACAAATTGTCATATTTAAAACTGACTGAAAAGAGGTGTCTTTTATCTTAATCATTGTGGTTTGCATGGTATCTGTTGCACTTTAAACTGGTGAACAGCCTCATGCAAACCACACTGGGGACTAATTCCTCTAACCACAGCCTTTGTTATTCAAACTTCAAGTACTGGAGTGATTCACAATGACTGGTGGCTAAATTTCCCTCTCCACTTTCTGTGAAGTGAGTTATCGATGTTCCATAATTCCCTATGCCGTTTGCAGTGCCCTTTGAACTGAACATGTTCTCTCCCTTTCGATTGGAATCTCTCTTAAAGGGATAGTTCACCCAGAAATTAAAATTACCCCATGATTTACTCACCCTCAAGTCATCCTAGGTGTATATTACATTCTTCTTTCAGACGAATACAATCAGAGTTATATAAAAAAATGGCTGGCTCTTCCAAACGGACAGACGTACGCAAGTCGATTTACGGCGAAAGAGTAACCCTTGACACTTGAACCCTTGAAGCATGCATATTCACGAAAATGCGGAAGCGCAGAGGATAGAGCAAAACAAAACACCGGTCATGAATTAGAAGTCTAAAACAGGAATTTTTAAAGCGAAATGCCAGAGGATTTCGATATAAGAGAAGAGGGGCTTAAGTTTGTTGCCCAGCCTTATCCGCGAGAGGCGCCAAAGCTTGCGATGCTCCTATACGTCGCGTCAGGGGTTACTCTTTTGCCATAAGTCGACTTGCATACGGCTGTCCGCTGGAAAAAGCTAGTTATTTTAGTTTATAAAGTTTTAAATATGGATATTTTTCTTACACAAACGCATCACTTCGCTTCAGAAGGCCTTTATTAAACCCAGGAGCCGTGTGGAGCACTTTTATGATGGATACATGCACTTTTATGGATTTCAAAAGAGAACTACCCTTTCACTGCCAGTATAAAGCTTGGAAGAGCCAGGACATTTTTTAATATAACTCAGATTGTATTCGTCTGAAAGAAGAATGTCATATACACCTAGGATGACTTGAGGGTGAGTAAACCCTTTAAGATGGCATAATACCTTGTGAAGTCCTCTTCGCAGGACACTTACAGTTGAATGGAATGCACCTTGGGTCTAGCTGTCACATTTTTTACTCAAGTGAATATTTCTCTCTTTAATTTCTGTACAGACACAGCCTGACGTTGTGGGTACAAAAAAAGCTATTGAACATTTCCATCGCTACTGCCTAGAAAAAAAAGTTTATCAAAATCGAAATTAAGACCTTTTGAAAAGGTAAATGTTTTTTTACTTAAAACCTTATATATCAGATCGACAAAAAAAATTCAAGGCCGGATAAACTTTTCATTACAAAAACAAAAACAAACATCCAGTTTCCCAAAACAATCTGGAAAAATGTCTAATGGTCTGATTAGACGAAGAGTTAATTTTTTTGCCAAAATTGTAAAAGGTATGTTTGCTGCAAAAACAGCACAGCACATCAGCAAAAAATACCACGGTGTAGCTATCCGGGGAGGTCAAAAGTATGACAAAGTGTGACAAAGAAGATGTAGTTCAAACAATATCGTTTTCTTTAATAAAACAAAACAAAAGCAGTAAATCCAACAAGAGTATACTCACTCGGTCAGTAGGTGGAACATCAGCAATATAGCTTTTCCTTGTTTACTGTTGTACACAAAGCAGCGCTCTCTGCTGGCGCGCTCTCCTCTTTGCGTCCGTCTTCAGCGTGCCCCGTCTGGCCTGTGGTAATGTCCTGTTATACAGACTTCGTAATATTAACACACAAATTACATTTTGGGAAATGATTGCAAAGCAGTTTGTGTGCAAGTCCAGAATAGAGATCGGCCAAAATAAGACTTAAAACCGTTCTGATTTATCGTGACCCCATCCCGTCAAGAAGCTACTATCACTACTTCCACTTCACTAAAGCACATGTGAGCACCAGGTCTTTTGCATACAATCTCACCGCCCTTCTCAGGTGTACGCTGGTGCGACACAGGATCATTAATACTAAGTAAGAGTATAACAGTCACACCCCGAGTGGGGGTCTGTAGTCTTCCAACACTATCACTGTCCCTGCTGTGGTCCTCTGAACATAGAATCTTTAGTACTTCTATTCCTCAGCTGCGCAGCATATACCAAACATGACTCCCAAGTTGCTCTTTGCAGAAATAAGTTTTATTATTTATTTATTTATTTATTTGTTTCATTTTTTACATGACAAAAAACAGCTGTTTTAAGAGTGATGTGTAGTTTTTATATCCACTGTCACTTTTGTCAATCTACCCAGTTTCCTTAGCAAGATATAAAAAATAAATCTGTTAATTTTTCTTTTTCATTTTTTCTGTCAGGCCAGAGTGAAGTAAAGACGATGGAACACAGAAGCTTGTTGCAGAATATTCGCAGGCCTCCCAAACTCAGCACACCTGTTCTAAGTATTCACAATTACTCTGTTGTTCTGTGTGTGAATGTAATATGTTGATGTGATGCTTCATTAAATTGTTATTAATGGTGATTCTCCTTTTGAAAATGCTTTGGCAGTTATAAGAGAGCTACATAGCTAAAGTGTTAGAGTATTCATGGTAGGATTATAAACCTTTATAAAACTGAGAATTGCGTTGGGAAAAAAAACAATTATGAACTGATTTAATTGTTTCACAGTAATCTCCAAACTCTCTGTGACTGTTCTGCCCATCGCTCAGGTATCAATTGGTATGTATTTATTATTTCAGGTCTTTATAAACATGTTAAATTTTGGGCATATAAACAAGCCTATCATCACCCTTATTTTTCACAGGTGCAATATATCTGCATGACTGTCCAAAGCAGCCCTATATTCCCATCTATCTGCTGGTGTCGGGTGTGTTTGCATTAGTCCTTGGTCTGTTGTCCTGCCTTCCATGCGCTCAGGAGCCAGAAGATGGCACTCAAACTCTTCTGAGTAGTCTCTGTACTGCCTGGAATTCACTGGTGTCCCTTTTCCTCTTCTGCTGGTTCATCGCTGGTAAGATACAATGTGTTTTATTAAATTGATGTGAAATTCAGATTATGTAGCTATTACAACTCTTTTGAACCAGTGTACAGGGTACAAAATGGAGTTAATACTCATATGCAAGTGAATATTGGCTTTGATTAGTAAATAAAAAACCATTAGTTTTTTTAGAAATTGCCAAAAAATGGATGATTGAAATCACAATAAAGAATAGCTGTTGTTGTTTTGATTATTATTATATTTTTATGTGAACAAATTAATTCAAAGCGATACAATTTCATAATTTTAAGGCGCATTAAGTAACGTTTTGTTTGATTTTGTGGACGAAATTCCCCTATGTTTTGAACATTATACTAAATGTTTATATTATAAAATTATACATTTTGTACTAACTGTAAAATACATTATATACAGTACCTGTCAAAAGTTTGGAAACATTTTTTTAAAATGTTTTTTAAATAAGTATCTTATGCTCACCAAGGCTGCATTCATTTAATCAAAAATAAAACAGTAAAAACAGTAATATTGTGAAATATTATTACAATTATTATTAGGATGCATTAAATTGATCAAATGTGACCGTAAAGAGATTTTATAATGTTACAAAAATAAATGTAATAAATGCAAATAAATGCTTTTCATTGAACGTTCTATTCATCAAAGAATCCTGAAAAAAAAAGGAACTATTTCCACAAAAATGTTAAGCAGCATTTTGTTTTCAACATTGATAATAATAATAAGAAATGTTATCTGAGCACCAAATCAGCATGTCAGAATGATTTCTGAAAGATCTGGAGTAATGACTGCTGAAAATTCAGCTTTACCATCACAGGAATAAATTACATTTTAAAATATATTAAAAGAGAAAACTTTTAACTTGTAATAATATTTCGCAATATTACTGTTTTCACTCTATTGTTGATTAAATAAATTCAGCCTTGGTGAGAATAAGAGACTTCTTTCAAAAACATTACAAATTTGTAATGTTTCAAACTTTTGACAGGTACTGTAATAAAATAAATAATATAATGTAATAATAATAATTAGAGAGGAACTGTATGTACTGAATGCAATATGGAATGTACACCGATCAGGCATAACATTATGACCACTGACAGGTGAAATTAATAACACTGATTATCTCTTCATCACGGCACCTGTTAGTGGGTGGGATATATTAGGCAGCAAGTGAGCAAGTTCGTTGATATGGGAAGAAGGAGGCGGGAACCGGCGAACATTCAACATCTTTTTAATAAAATAAACCAACAAAATAAAATAACGGCGGCAGCCCTTCACGGACGAGTGCCGCCTACATACAAAACCAAACATAAACAAAACACAACATAAAATCCAGGCCTGGTCCTCTCTCGTCTTGCACTGTTGTCGCTCCTCCTTTTATGGCCTGTGTGATCTGATCAAACAGACGAGCTACTGTAGCTCAAATTGCTCAAGAAGTTAATGCTGGTTCTGATAGAAAGGTGTCAGAATACACAGTGCATTGCAGTTTGTTGCGTATGGGGCTGCATAGCCGAAGACCAGTCAGGGTGCCCATGCTGACCCCTGTCCACCGCCGAAAGCGCCAACAGTGGGCATGTGAACATCAGAACTGGACCACGGACCAATGGAAGAAGGTGTCCTGCTCTGATGAATCACGTTTTCTTTTACATCACGTGGCTGGCCGGATGCGTATGCGTCACATACCTGGGGAACATATGGCACAAGGATGCACTATGGAAAGAAGGCAAGCCGGCGGAGGCAGTGTGATGCTTTGGGCAATGTTCTGCTGGGAAACCTTGGGTCCTGCCATCCAAGTGGATGTTACTTTGACACGTACCACCTACCTAAGCATTGTTGCAGACCATGTACACCCTTTCATGGAAACGGTATTCCCTGGTGGCTCCCAATTTACAGGACTTAAAGGATCTGCTGCTAACATCTTGGTGCCTGATACCACAGCACACCTTCAGGGGTCTAGTGGAGTCCATGCCTCGACTGTTTTGGCAGCAAAAGGGGGACCAACACAATATTAGGTCATAATGTTATGCCTGATTGGTGTATATTTAGAAGCAAACGTTAAAAATATGAAATTAAAAACTTTCACTCCAGAGAACTGTGAGATTTGTTTAACGTGTACCTCCTATTTTTGTCTCCTATTTGTTTGCTTAGAGAAACAGTGGACTGTTAATCACATTGAATCTTTTAATGATATGCAAGAATTTGGATAGATTGGATGACTTATTCTTAAATATCTAGTTTATCTAGCCATCCATATTTAGTAATCAAATTCCCCACTTTGAGCATTGGCTTTTTAGAAATATCCTATTCACAGGCATATCCTATTTACAGTCACCTATGATTAATTTGTTCTGGAATTGGAAGTGTTGGGTAGAGTAGTATTCTGCTGGTCATGAAATCTCAAGCCGACCACCATTGCAGGGACCACCCTTATGTATAATAAAGCTGCTTTCTTGGCCATAAGGCTATTTCAGCATGGAATGAGCCGAAAAGTGCAGACTAAGTGTAGACTAAGGATGCTCAGGTCAAAGACCATGTATATCTTTATACATCACATGTCTTTATTAAACACATTTGTCAAAAGTACTATCCAGTTCCAGTTTTTCCAATAAATTATTTACCCTGTGAAGTGCTTCATATTGCCCTCTTCACCCTTGTCTCCCCTACAGGTAATGTATGGATCTACTCTATTTACCAGCCTAATTACGACAGTAGCACCGATTATTGCAATAAGACACTGTACCTATTTGCTTTCTGGACCACCACATTGGTCTATATATTGCTGGGCATCGTCTTCTTAGGAGGTTGCTGTATGTTATTCTGCCTGTGTTTGTGTGGAAGGAGTGGAAATGTCGATGACGTATGATGGCCAGAAGTCAACAGTAATATTACTAATAATAATAATAATACTCTTGAAGCCTGCTAATTCTTTCTTTTGCCCTTATTTGATGTTGTGCCACTTACTGGATCAGTTATGAGCTTTTGCATATTGATAACAGAATAAGGTTATGTAACTCTCTAAAATTCCTGTGTATGTGTCGGGTGCCAGAAGCTTTTATAATGGCATGTGTCAAATCTTGCATTTACTATTGTGGAATGCTGAATAAAAACAATCATTAAAAAAATCATATTACCCATTGTCACTCATCAATTTATGTATTGTTAATTATTACACTGTTCTCTGTAATACTTTATTTTTATTGGTCAATTGTGGCATTTTGCACAAATATTTTTGTATACTGACACTAAACTGTATAATTGACGTTGTCCCTGGCACCCTTTTTCCTTCATAACTGTGCTTATGTTGTCTTTTCCATCAAAATAATAATAAAAATCAATTCAAATGGATATTTCATGTCCTTTCTGTGGTAAAAAACAGGATAACACACATTCAGCTGGTTAATCGCAGAATGAACCTCAACATGGTGATCTGGACCCTAACAATAAGCAAATGTAAATATCTAAATATCTGGTTTCTATAGCAGGCACTTTACTCGAGACACCGAGAGTGCATCTCTGCGCTTTCAGTTTTTCTCAGTCTCTTTGGTAAAATGCATTTAGCATTTGTTATGAAAAATAGTAATTCTTCATGAACAGATTATCTGTTCTACAAGTTATATTATATAATTATATAATAAGTTATATTAAAGGTGTCATGAACTGGCTTTTTAAAAAAAATTATACTGTTGTCTGAGGTCAACTTGTGACGTTCACGTGGTTTTTACATTCAAAAACATCATAATGAATAAGTAATAGGCTATTTTCTGCCATGCTCGGTTTTAATGGGTGTGCCGCACTAAAGACTTGGAAGTAAACGCCCACGGCTATGATTGGATAAGCTTTGCATATTTAATGAGCTTCGGCTCCCCGGTGAGTACGCGTGAGGCATTGTTTTGAAAGCGTGTGGAGAAACGGCAACCGTCTCTCGGAGCAGTACGTTACAGATATTCATTAAAAATAGTTCAACCACACATTCCCAATATTAGAATCCGAAGGAAGCTTATGCAGCGACTGTGTTCTTCCACAACCAGGCACAACGCAATATATTGCTGTCTTCGGCATGTTTATAGCTCGGTAGCGTGATCAGTTTAGTGAGTCGGTGGGCGGGGCTACAGAAGCAGGCGTACATATTTATCTGTAGAGGCGGCGTTTCCCCAGTCTATTACGTCATAGATCAGCATATATTTGAGAGCTCGCGTTTTCTGGGCCTGGTGTCTATAAAAGCATTTCTTTGACTAACTAGGAAGTTTTCAGCTCTGAAACTTACAGGATATTCTTATATTACCATGACCATTTATATATCAAAGGCTCAAGGGAAAGTTGATTTCTCAATTCATCACCCCTTTAAGTTATATTATAAGTTCTACAAGTTCATCAAAATTTACCGCAATAAATAGGCCTACAATAAAATGTGATAAATTCTAGTAAAGGTGGTCATGAGTAGCTCAAAAAGCTTTATGTGGCTTTTTTAGATCATGTTTGACTTTCTTCATAGCGTTTTAACGTGGTAAATTCTTAATAGGATTCAAATGGGTCATTTTTATTTTATCATCAGCTTCACAATAAACAGTAGGTGTAGTGTCTCTTCTTCAATTGAACATACATTCAGTAATGTCTGGAAACTTGATAAAAATTAAGATAAAAAAAAATTAAAGGTCTATAAGTATTTTGGAGGTACCAGTTACCTCTATTACTGGTAATATACCCACATTAATGTCAACTTCACTGATTCGTGGTACCTTATTTCATGCTTTAACTTTTTTTTATTTTAGCTAAGCAGTAATGATACATTGTTATATCACTTGTCAAATTGTTATTTAACAATTGCATTTAGTCCTGCATTAACAGTGTGATTCAGTTTGTCTGACCTAGCAACAGTAGCCAAGGGGGTGGAGATTATGAAGGGTAACAACAACAAGCTCAGGATTCTTAATTGACTGAATATACAGAGAAAATGACTTAGAATAGTGCGAATTAAAACAAAAGGTGTGTAGTTATTAATGGACATTTGGAAATGGTATATAGTATATATGGTATATAGGTATTAATAGAGTGTGTCCTGTCATTAGGTTAACTCTTACACAATTATCGTTAATTTTACATTTTCAAAGTTTTTTTGCTAAAGACAATATAATGTCCAAATTGTAAGGCCAAATATGACAGACTGATGATTTAAATCAGCAGGGGAAACTTAGGAAGTCCATAAGGTAAGAACTATAAACTATAATTTTGAATCCACAATTTCCAATTAAACATTGTTATTCAAGGTGGCTCTTACTAGGATGCTTATACAACCCCTAGTGAAACTGGTTTTAATTTTAGTAAGAGTAGTCAATTACAAGTATAAAGATTAATAATTCTTTCAAAATATGTGTAAACAAACTTTTCTATGTGCTAGAAGACCTAGTAGAAAAAATATTTTTTAACTAGAAAAAAATGTAAAGTGTTAAGTGAACTCAGTAAAGAGCTACATGGTCAATTGGGCAACAAGAGCAAAGCCGGCTTTATTTAAAAACTCATGTTCATGCAATGTTTGCCACTTTCCTGATGCAACATATTCTAGGTACAAGAAACCTCCTGACTGCATTTAAGCACTGTCTATTGCTTTCACATTAATAGTGTATATTGTTATATGCCTTTATACAAGGCAACTGTCGACTATTTGTTGGTGTATCAATGTCCATCCACTTTTCATTAAAAAAGGGGTCTTATCTGCCTCCGAGTCCCACCCACCCCACTATTTTTTTTTTTTAATTGGCAGGCATATGTCAGTCACTGATACTGGTTCTCCTCATCAACTATCTCAAAGGCCTCTGTCTCCACGACTGACCTACAATCAAAGACAATTTATATGCATTAATTTTCATCAATATTATACTGTGACTAAAATGGCACCTAATTGTAGTCGAAGAAAATAACATTTTAGTTGACAAAGAAGTGCAAATTTAAACCAAATATTTAAACATTTTACATTTTGGTTTAAAGGTGCAGTGTATAGTATTTATAAGGATCTATTGACAGAAAGTCAAGTCAAGTCAACTTTATTTATATAGTGCTTTTTACAATGCAGATTGTTTCAAAGCAGCTTCACAGTGTTAAACAGGAAAATAATGAACAGAATTTGATTCGGCTGTACAGCCGCTCTGGAGAAAACTGGTCAGTCATCAGCTCATTTCAATTATCATATATATTCAAGTAATGCAGTTGACATAGTTAATTTAGTAAACTCCATCAGGTGGCATAATGGAGAAAAATAAACCTTGGGAGAAACCAGGCTCAGTCGGGGTGCCAGTTCTCCTCTGGCCAAAAAACAGTGTATGATTATTATTCTGGCAACCTTACAGGTCAGATGTCATATTAGATCGGAATATTCAAAAGATCGGCGACATCACGCTGGAGACGGGTTTATTGAGGATGACGTGCCGATTAAACAATTATTAAATAGGAATATTCGAAAGATCTGAGTCATCATGCCGGAGACGGGTTTATTGAGGATGACGTGTCGATTAAACAATTATTAAATAGGAATATTCCAAATATCGGAGTCATCACGCCAGGGACGGGTTTATGAGGATGCTGTGTCGGTGAGGCAATTTCAGGGGGGAGTCTAATTGACACGGTCTCTGCAGACACTTCAGGGATGCGTTGGTCATGTCTGGGCGCAGGTCCACCATCTGATCTGGATACGGCCCGGATCCGGCTGACTGCAAACCTCTGACTGTAAGCCTTGGGATAAACAGAGATACTAACATTAACGTAGATGCCATTCTTTTTATGATGTAACGAGTACATCAGGTGTTATGGGAAGTGTTCCCGGTTCCGGCTGACCTAGTTAATGCAGCCTAACAATCATTTAATTGATTTGAATAATATAAATTAAAAATGTTTTATGTGTATGCCATAGTAAAGAGATGTGTTTTTAGTCTAGATTTAAACTGACAGAGTGTGTCTGCTTCCCGAACAATGCTAGGAAGGCTGTTCCAGAGTTTAGGTGCTAAATAGGAAAAGGATCGACTATTCTAGGTATTATCAACTGGCCAGAGTTTTGAGACCGCAATAGACGTGATGGAGTATAATGCGTTAAGAGCTCGCTCAAGTACTGGGGAGCTAAACCATATAGTGCTTTGTAAGTAATAAGCAAGATATTAAAATGTATGCGATGTTTAATAGGGAGCCAGTGCAGTGTTGACAGAACCGGGCTAATATGGTCATACTTCCTGGTTCTAGTAAGAACTCGAGCTGCTGCGTTTTGGACCATCTGCAGTTTATTTATTAAGCGAGCAGGGTAACCACCCAGTAGAGCATTACAATAATCTAGCCTTGAGGTCATGAACGCATGAACTAACTGTTGCTAAACAATTTCAATTTTGCATTGAAAGCATATGCTGTAATTAAGATATATTTTTAAGATGGTAGAATGCAGTTTTACAGATGCTAGAAACGTGGCTTTCAAATGAGAGATTGGTATCAAAGAGAACACCCAGGTTCTTAACTGATGACGAGG
Source organism: Rhinogobio ventralis (assembly GCA_039654625.1). Lineage (NCBI taxonomy): Eukaryota > Metazoa > Chordata > Actinopteri > Cypriniformes > Gobionidae > Rhinogobio > Rhinogobio ventralis. The sequence goes on from CM077194.1 coordinate 38,002,347, forward strand.
ACTTGACAGAGCAGCCATCAAGTGTTAGACAGTATTCTAGGTTACTACATGTGGAGTTTTTTTGTCCAATAATTAAAAATTCAGTTTTTTTCTGAATTAAGTTGCAGGAAATTACTAGTCATCCAATTTTTATATCAGCTATGCATTTCATTAATCTTGTGAATTGGTAAGTTTCGTCAGGGCGTGAAGAAATATAGAGCTGAGTATCGTCAGCATAACAATGAAAACTAACGCCATGCTTCCTAATGATATCTCCCAGTGGTAGCATGTACAGGGTGAAAAGCAACAGTCCTAGCACTGAGCCTTGCGGTACTCCATACTGAACTTGTGATCAGTGTGACATCTCTTCATTTACTGCTACAGACTGATAACGGTCAGATAAGTATGATTTAAACCATGCCAATGCAATTCCACTAATGCCAACATAATTTTCGAGTCTATTCAAAAGAATTTTGTGGTCGATAGTGTCGAGTAACATTAATAGAGAGATACAACCTTGATCGGATGATGAGTAAATCATTTGTAACTCTAATGAGAGCAGTCTCAGTATTATGATACGGTCTAAATCCTGACTGGAAATCCTCACATATACCATTTCTTTCTAAAAAGGAGCATAGTTGTGAAGACACTGCCTTTTCTAGTATTTTTGACAGAAAGGGTAGATTTGAGATTGGCCTGTAATTGACTAATTCTGTAGGATCAAGTTGTGTTTTTTTAATAAGTGGTTTAATAATAGCCAACTTAAAAGTTTTCGGTACATATCCTAAAGTCAAGGATGAATTAATGATATTAAGAAGAGGATCTATGACCTCTGGAAGCATCTCTTTTAGTAGTTTAGTTGGTATAAGGTTGAGCATACATGTTGTTGATTTTAATGATTTAACGAGTTTAGCCAATTCTTCTTCTATAGCAGTGAATGAATGTAATTTTTCCTCAGTGACACTACAATGCTCTGTCTGATGTGATACAGTAGTAGACGGCTGCATGGTTATAATTTTTTGTTTGGAGTGTTCTCATACAGCCAAGGTAAAAGACCTTGACTAGTGTGTGGAATCAGATTCCTGCCTAATGTATTGCGGTCACGCATCAAACAAAATAATAAGCGTGAATCAAGTTTAAAATTATATTGTTCATGAATTAAAAATTATTTGAATCTCACACAAAATCATGTTTTCTTCTCTTATTTTCATTTTTTATATGCCTGCGCTCTTTTCTCCTTTGCTCGTTTCCACATTCTGCGCTTGCGTTTCCAAAAGATGCCGTTAGAGTTTCATGTAAATCGGGGGCGGGTCTTAGCATCACCATTGGTCCACTAGTTCTAGATTGACAGCTCATCCTTAGCCAAACAATTGAAGAGGGAAGTTGACATCACTCCAATGCGACTCATGCCGCTCAGTTCAGCCGCTGTTGAGCTACGAGTATAACGCGTATATCACAGCTACATCACTGTATCTGCAAGGAAATACATTATTTTATTATTATGAATATAATATTAGGGATCTATTCTTTTGTATGATAGACGTTTTAGGGCGGTTTCTCACAATTAAAGCAGTCAAATTAACGTGATCACGACTGGGGAATTGAAGTATACTGACTGTATGGTTTCTGGGACTATATTATAAGTCTAGCTTGGTTGGGTTATTATTCGGTTTGATATAGATAGATGGAAATGAAAAAAATTGATGGAAATGTGTATGCGTATGTATGAAGATATGCATCTGTGTCTAGGTGTATACATGTGTTTATGTGAGTGTAGGTACTGTAAATAGATATATGGTGTATGTGTATGTAAATATGAAAAGCATCTACTTGTTTTGTATTTAATTAAGGGATAAGAATAGAGAAAAGGGGGTAGGACCACAAAAGTTGGTTTTGAACTTCTTCCTACTCCTTTTTGAACATGGGAATTTTATAAATTTTTAATTAGGCTACTTATAATTACTTACAAGAATTTTGGAAGCTTGTACGGAGTCCATGTCCTTATTTATTTGTTATTTTAATTGTATTATATATATATAACAAGGTCCCCATTGAAATGAACATCAACACAGGTTCGTTTAAATACAAAATCCCCAAGATGTATAGGTGGCTTTACAGAGTTTTATATATACACCAAGCAAGAGTTGGGCATCAAACCATCCAAAAAAACAAACAAAATCACACAAAAGAAACCCGTTAAATGAATTCATAATAAAGAAAATAAACCTCGTGAAAAAAAAAAAAAAAAACTTCATCAAAAATAAGTTACATGCAAAAAGATAACCCAACTCTGCTTAAACACAAAGCATATAGCGTCCTTAAACGGATGTATAAACAATGGGGAAAACAAACAAAAGACAAACAAACAAACAAAAAGAAAAAGAAAAAAACTAGTCCGCCAAAAAGGCCATTCCCATCTCATTCGGCTCAATTACCGGGGCGGACTAGACAAAATAACCAAACCCAACATTCAAACCAAAAACAAACAAAAAAACTTAAATAACAACAAGAGCAACGTATAGGCTCAGCAAAGCTGAAACACATCAAATACCTTTATTATTTATATCATGACAAACACCACCTATTAAAACCTTTTAGAAACACGTTCACTATAGGCCCACTGTGTCTGCAAGGAAATATATTCATTTACAATCATGAATATATTATTAAATATATTAATTTACACAATCAACATTTTAGAGAGGTTGATCAGAAATAAATTGGTCAAATGGTCATTTAAAATCAGGTACTTTTTTTTTGTCATTGTGGTTACTTCTACTTTTACTAAAGTAAATATGTCTCTGGGTATTTGTACTTTTACTAAAGTACTGAGATTCAGTACTTCCTCCACCACTGGTGATAGAGCATGCCTTATACTCGTAGCTCAACAGCGGCTGATTGGACTGAGCGGCCAGCCAAGCGTCAGTAAGCGCCCAGTCGTGATCACGTTCATTTGACTGCTTTAATTGTGAGAAACTGCTCGAAAACATAAATATTAAAAAATAATATTAGATCCCTAATATTATATTCATAATAATAAAATAATGTATTTCCTTGCAGATACAGTGATATATCTGTGACATACGCGTTATACTCGTAGCTCAACAGCGGCTGAACTGAGCGGCATGAGTCGCATTGGCGTGACGTCAACTTCCCTCTTCGATTGATTGGATGAGGATGAGCTGTCCCCGATTTACATGAAACTCTCACGGCATCTTTTGGAAACGCAAGCGCAGAATGTGGAAACAAGAGCAAAGGAGAAAAGAGCACAGGCATACAAAAAATGAAAATAAGAGCAGAAAACATGATTTTGTGTGCGATTCAGATAATATAATGCTTGATTACTGATGTTAAGAGTGTATGTTCAGATATTTAAAAGGCTGTGCCATTTTACAAAGATAAGCTGATTTGGTGGAATCATATACACCGATCAGGCATAAGATTATGACCACTGACATGTGAAGTGAATAACACTGATTATCTCTTCATCACGGCACCTGTTAGTGGGTGGGATATATTAGGCAGCAAATTAACATTTTGTCCTCAAAGTTGATGTAAAGTTGATGTGTTAGAAGCAGGAAAAATGGTTAAGCGAGTTTGACAAGGGCCAAATTGTGATGGCTAGACGACTGGGTCAGAGCATCTCCAAAACTGTAGCTTTTGTGGGGTGTTCCCATTCTACAGTGGTCAGTATCTATCAAAAGTGGTCCAAGGAAGGAACAGTGGTGAACTGGCGACAGGGTCATGGGCAGCCAAGGCTCATTCATGCTTGTGGGGAGCGAAGGCTGGCCCGTGTGGTCCGATCAAACAGACGAGCTTCTGTAGCTCAAAAAAAATAAGTTAATGCTGGTTCTGATAGAAAGGTGTCAGAATAGACAGTGCATCGCAGTTTGCTGACCCCTGTCCACCACCGAGAGCGCCAACAGTTGGGCACGTGAGCATCAGGTGAAGTGAATAACACTGATTATCTCTTCATCACGGCACCTGTTAGTGGGCGAGATATATTAGGCAGCAAGGGAACATTTTGTCCTCAAAGTTGATGTGTTAGAAGCAAGACAAATGGGCAAGCGTAAGGATTTGAGCGAGTTTGGTTAGAGCATCTCCAAAAACTGCAGCTCACCTACCACAGCACACCTTCAGGACTGTGTGTTTGGCAGCAAAAGGGGGACCAACACAATATGCCTGATTGGTGTATATTAGAATAGGGATATATATTTGTATTCTGAATACCCTAATGAGAGAGAGAGAGAGAGAGAGAGAGAGAGAGAGAGAGAGAGAGAGATGGCAATCTATATTTACAGAGATCACTAATAATGGTGCTATCTGTGCCTGGATAATCTTTGCCTCTCCTGCATCGTCTTTTCTCAGACAGAGGGTAGTGCAGAAGACTGGGCAGCTTGTTTTTGTTTAGCCTCCCTATAACTTTCAGGATGTTATTTTTAAATAAAGAGGTCCTCTTCAAACATTTACAAATAACACCCTGAAATCTAAAAGTAGAGGTTCATGTGTTGTTACTCTGTATCACTTTTTTGTCACAAATATTGCATCTTCTGTTTTTTTTCTACAGCTGAAAAGTAGCAACACACCATGCTACGTTTTGTTTCTGCCAGTCTCTAATGTGAAAGTGTGCAACTGACTGTGCTTGCTTCTCACAGTCATCATGTGACACAGGCCAGCTAAATATGTCAAATGGTCTTTTATCACAAACATTAAACAAAAGTACTGAAAGCATCTTAAAATGATGTAGAAACCCACGTTCCCGTGACTGCTTGAATACGTTCAATGGCAGGACAGTGGTCCCACTGAAATTCTTTCAGAGACTCCTGGGGCATATGGCATCTGCAGCCGTGGTAACGGCGCTCGGATTGCTTCATATGAGACATATGAGGCTTCACGGCCGAGTCCCGAGATGGGCGTCGCAGAGCGGCAAGTACCGGGTACCCAGTTACTGTCGCCAAACTTTCAGCCCGTGGTTGGACCTACGAGTGCCCTTAGAACAGGTGTCCAGGCATGCTGTGGTCTTCACAGATGCCTCATCCACCGGCTGGGGGGCCACGTACAACGGGCATGCAGTTTTGGGTCTGTGGACGGGGCCCCAACTGCATTGGCATATCAATTGCCTAGAGTTGCTAGCAGTACGTCTTGCGCTGGGTCGCCTCAAAAAGCTGCTACAGGGCAAGCACGTACTGGTCCATACGGACAGCACTGCGGCTGTTGCATACATCAACCGTCAGGGTGGTTTACGTCCCCGTTGCATGCTCCAACTCGCCCGCCATCTCCTCCTTTGGAGTCAGAAGCGTCTGAGGTCGCTTCGTGCCATTCACATCCCGGGTGCGCTCAATCGGACAGCCGACGAGCTCTCACGACAGTCGACACCTCCGGGAGAGTGGCGACTACATCCCCATGCGGTCCAGCAGATATGGGACCTCTTCGGAGCCGCACAGGTAGACCTGTTTGCCTCTCTGGACTCGACCCATTGCCAGTGGTACTATTCCCTGATCGGGGGCACCCTCGGCACAGATGCACTGGCGCACAGCTGGCCCCAGGACCTACGCAAGTATGCGTTTCCCCAGTGAGCCTTCTCGCACAGACTCTGTGCAAGGTCAGGGAGGACGAGGAGCAGGTCTTGCTAGTTGTGCCCTACTGGCCCAACTGGACCTACTTTCTCAGGGTCCAGACCTCTGGAAACTCCATGTCTGGTCCCTGGACGGGACGCGGAGGTTCTAAGTGGAACCTCTTCATTGAATGGTGCTCTTCCCACCAGGAAGACCCCCGAAGGTGTTCGTTCGAAGAGTCGTGCTTTCTTTCCTGCAAGATGGGTTGGAGCGAAGGCTGTCTCCCTCCACCCTGTGTACGTCGCAGCAATAGCAGTGTATCACGACGCAGTCAAAGGTAAGTCCTTAGGGAAGCACAACCTAATCGTCAGGTTCCTCAGATGTGCGATGAGGCTAAATCCTCCTCATCCAAACTTGGTACCCTCTTGGGACTTAGCGCTGGTGCTCAGAGCACTACAGAGTCCTCCCTTTGAGCCTTTGCAGTCCATAGAGCTAAAAATCCTGTCTATGAAACTCCTGACCGGCCGGCTAACTCTCACGTCGTCTTGAGACCCCGGCCTGGATACATGCCCAAGATTCCCACCACTCCCTTCTGGGACCAGGTGGTAAACCTGCAAGCGCTGCCTTCGGAGGAGGCAGACCCAGCCCTAGCTTTGCTCTGTCTCGTCCTCGCTCGTCACGCCTACGTGGACCAAACTCAAAGCTTTAGGACCTCAGAGCAGCTCTTTGTCTGTTACAGAGGCCAGCAGAAGGGAAAGGCTGTCTCCAAGCAGAGGTTAGCCCACTGGATAGTGGATGCTATCGTCTTGGCCTACCAGTCTCAAGATGTGCCTTGCACATTCGGGTAGCAAGCGCACTCAACTAGGAGTGTGGCTTCCTCCTGGGCGCTGACTCAAGGCGCCTCGCTGACAGATATAAGTAGAGCTGCGGGCTGGGCGACACCTAACACATTCACTAGATTCTATAGCCTCCGTGCAGAGCCGGTATCTTCCCGTATACTCGCCCCCTGTGGCAAGTGCCCGCTCTAGTGTCGGCTTGCAACGCCACTCCCGCCCCCTATTGTCTTCCTATTGTGTTCCCCAGAAATGGCTAACCCTGTCAAGCTCCTCCGTCACCCCTCGGTGTCAGACGTTGCGGCCGTCTGACGCCAGGCCTACACCCGTATGCTTGTGGAACGTGTGTGTAGGCTGGGTATCCATATGTAGTGGTTCCTACGGCAACCCCATATGTGTATTCCTCCACGGTACCAGCTACCCTACTCGGCTAGCCCCGTGTCTTTCCCTTGACAGAGCCCGCTCTGTCATTTCTGATGGTGTTCTTTCCCCCCTGGATCAGGTTGGAACCACCTCAGAGACTGCCATATGTTGCACTACCCTGCTAGATTAGTCCTTATGTGTAATTTGCCACCTCTCCTTCCTTTGAAGGATGTGGCTCCGCAGCGTTCCATCTCTCGAGACTGGCATGCTTCCCAGTGTTATCCAATAGTCACACTGAGTGGGTCTTGCAGAACAGCAGTGACGGACCTTCTCTGCTTAGAGGCCTAACTTCCCGCTCCAACAAGGGGGCGGTTCAGTGAGCTCAAGCAGAGCGCTGGAAGCATTCCTGGCGTGTTAGTAGGATCCCCAATTCGTCAGTCAGTTCCGACGTACGTCGAACGTGCCCAACTGAAAGCGAACGTCTCGTTACGTATGTAACCCTCGTTCCCTTAAGGAGGTGCTGTGCTTCTGCTGAAGGGGAGGAGCGTGGAATGAGTGAACCACATGCCAATGTTCACTGGCTCATTATAAAACACTCGAAATAGATTGGTCTCTGAAAACGATCCCCAATTCGTCGGTCAGTTCCGACGTACGTCTCCGTTCCCTCCTTCAGGGAACGAGGGTTACATATGTAACCGAGACGTTTTCTATTTAATTATAATTATATAATTTTAATATCAATATTGTTTTATAAAAGTATCGATACCAAATAAGTAGCTTGTGAGTATCTGCAGTATCGATGTGCCCATCCCTACATATATGATTCTGGTAACACTTTACAATAAGGTTTCATTAGTTAACTGAATTAGTTAACATGAACTACTAATGAACTGCACTTCTACATAATTTATTCATCTTTGTTAATGTTAATTTCAATATTTACTAATACATTATTAAAATCAAAAGTTCTATTTGTTAACATTAGTTAATGCACTGTGAAGTAAAATTAACAAACAATGAACAGCTGTATTTTTATTAACTAACCTTAACAAAGATTAACAAATACAGTAACAAATGTATTGCTCATGGTTAGTTCATGTTAGTTAATACATTGTTAATACACAAAACCTTATTACGGTGATTCTGTCATTACAGAATCAGAATCACATTACAGTGCACAAGTACTGCTGTAGGCCTACTGCCCCTTTGGGACACATTAAATTGACAACCAACGAACAAATCATTATATAGGCCTACAGCTTACAGGAGGACCCAAAAGACCAAGGGCACACTGAAAATCTGTTGTTTTTTTGTTTTTTTTACCTGTAAATATGTTAATAAAACATACTAAATAAAATAAATCAAACAAACACAATGACAAAAATTGCACTACAACATAAGAGCCAGCTGTATATTTATCAAATGTATTTCTTCTTTTTTGAAACTCTAATTTATTCTAACATTAATTAATTAATGTATTCAGTTTGCTCAAATATTTTCATATTAAACATCCTATTTGGAAACATTTTAAAAAATGCACCTCACGGCAGCGTCACGTTTATCAGTGCGTTTCAGCTTTGCATCTGTGTTGGTGCGATTGCACAGACAGATCTATTTTGAAAACATGACGAATTAATACTGTAGAAAAACTAAATGGAGCCATCTGTATATTACAGATGCTAATTATAGGCTATGTCCAGAGATGGGCATAAATACATGGAAATGTATTTAAAATACAAATACAAAATACTGTGTGGAAAAATTTATTTAAATACAAATACAGTATTTTGTATTTTGAAAATACACAAAATACATGTGAAATTGGCGATTGAGTGCAGGTATCCCTATTAGGCTGAAATCTATCTGGGCCTATTCTGAATGCCAAAAAGCATTTAGATGTATGCAACTGCTTAGAAACTTTCGTTTTCATGTTATATACCTCTTCCCTTCCCCTGCCCTGCAGGAAATAAAAAACTACAAAAAAAACGTTTATTATGTTGATCATTACTTCGAACTCAGTAACAAGAACTCAATAACACAAAGTCAATTTGTGTGGTGGTGTACCTGTGGGTTTCAGACATCCATCTAGGCGATACCCTTTAGCACCACCAGCTTTTCAAAAAGATTGGGTTTAAGGCGTCGTCTGTGTGGCCTATTGATTAAACACTCAAACCCTTGCTTCTTTTTCCACTCCAACATTCCAATAATTCCTGCCCACTAAAAGCTGCAGATATATTTGCTTACCCCGATAGGCCTATCTATGTAAACGACTTAGAAAAAGTTCCATTGATTCACAATTTATATCATCGCTACGAATCGACGATATGTATTGTCATATGATATCACCCATCCCTAACATGCAGTAACGTTAATGCTTCAAACACGTTTGACAAGCTACTTTAATCAACAAGTAGAACGGACCATGACATCCTCACATTATTCCAGAAAAGTTGCCGATCCAAGGCTGGGTTGTACAGCTGCGGCTCACGTGTATGAATGCTGGGGTTGGGGGGAGGGGTGTGTCTGGACTGAACAAGTTGATGCATGAAAACAGCACCCTGATAAAGAGGTTGACTAATCAAAGTATTTTGAGTATTTTGAAAATACAAAAATACTCATCTTAAATGTATTTAAATACAAATTACATTAGTTTTTTTCCAAAGGCTTTAAAATACAAAATAGTATTTTGTATTTCAAATACGTATTTTAAATACATGTATCTGAAATACTGCCCATCCCTGGCTATGTCAAATTGATCAGGAAACAAACCGCTATAAAGTGAGGAATTATAAAACACTTACCGTGGATATGTGCGTATTCAACCTATTTTTTCTCCACCGCAGGATTTGAACCAAGAATAAAAAGCGATTAATCTGAATAAAACTACAATACTAATGAAAAGTTAGTGACTAACGCCTGTTTTATAAATGCCTGAACTGTATTCAAAGCATATCCCCTCCCAAACTTCTCCGTCAGTGGATTAATTTGCCCAGCACGTGTAAAAGCATATACCGTACAAAATGAAAAAGTCTTAGTTTCTTGAATTATACTGTATATTGATCAACCTCCTTAAGTTTAACTAATTAGCTCATTATCAGGTAAAATAAAGATGGAATCAGCATATGCAGTCACTAAATTACAGCCAGATATTTTAAAGGTTGTAGAGAGGCAAGACAAGACTCAAGAATGATTCAAGAATGTATGTTTATTAGGGATGAAACGGTATGAAAATTTCATATCACGATTATAGTGACCCAAATTATCACGATTTTCAATATTATCACGGTTTTGTTCAAATGAGATTAAAGTGTTCAAAAAGAACTGATGCACACACTGAAAACATTTCAACAAGTTTTATATTTGAAAATCAACAAACAACAAATAAAACAAGCAACTCTGTGCACTTTTTTAAGCAAGACTCTATTCTGTGGCATTTCCTTCCTTATAATGACCGTCGTCAATAGCAACGCATTATAACACAGCGCACATCCATGCTTTCATTTCATTCAAATGCGTCTTGTGTCTCTGTTTCTGATTGTATTGAAAATTAAATCAGAGGACTTTACTATTAATACTACTATAATTATTACTATAACTTCTTGTGATCATCTTGTCTGTTCGATTGTTTCGTACACTGTACAAAATGGATTTATAAACAGGTCAGATTTAAAACATTAATCTCAGTTCAATATGTCCACTTAATTATTTATGTGGTAAAGAAAATCTGTGTAATAAGTGTACAATGAATACATTATTATCCCTTAAATGTCATCCTAGTCTTGTCTGAGCTTGTTTGTTATTCTTTGGCTCAAGCTAGTTTTAGTATTGAGGTCAAAGTCCACTTGCCTTGCGATTTGAAGTGTTTGCCCCTATTGCAGCGACTTTCTTTTTGCATGTTCTGCAGACAGGGTTGACCATACTCGATTAAGTTTCCCGCAGGACTTTTGTAAAATCCAAAATATGACCACACCTCAGATTTGGTCCTTTTAGAAGGCTGAAAAATCTCTCTGCGCTGTCACTGCCTTCCGCCATTTCTTCTCGTTCAAAAAACAACGTTGCGCGCTGCGCCTGCACCAGACTGACTCGCTGGCTAGTTTTCAGAATCGTGATAATCAAACACGGTTTTAATGATAATTACATTTTAAACGATATTACTAACCATCAGTACATTTAATCGTGGTTAATCGTGAAACCGGTAATCGTTCCATCCCTAATGTTTATATGTCATTTTTTGCAATAACAACAGCACCAAAAAGACCCTATTTTGCACAGGCTGGCTGTAGGCTTCAACTCTGAGAGAGAGAATTAAATTAAATAAGAAACATTTGTTTAACATGTTCAACTGAAATATATATCTCTGATTTAATACTTATGCAGTGTTGGAGTTGTAGAGAGAGAAAGCCAAACAGAATATTCATGTTACTGACGTCTAATTCCAAACTCCAAATTTCTAAGTATATAAGAGCAAAACCCACCAATTGTGCAGCTGCATACAGCGTGAGGCAACTATTGTAAACATTTCCTATTTACCTTACTAAATGCTAAATGGATGATGGCTGACAGTCATTATACTTATTTGGTGAAGATGGTAATTTTGATAAATGAGCCAAGGCACAAAATGAACAATCAACTGTAGATGATAATATAAAACATTAATAAAAAACAGCACACGGTATTAAAACCAGCAAGTGTTACAGAAATTAATATACATATATTGTTAAGTGGTGTCATACCCTTCTATTTTAAAGCGCTCCATCAGAAGAAGGCACCACTACTTTCGAATGAAAGGCATGTCCATCTGAAAGATGTGTGACAGTGATGAGGAGAATCTTTAGTTCATAATGTGGGTCTTTCCTATTATACAGTGACTTTTCTGTCTCTATGATTTACTATATTTATTCATATTTTCTATATAAAATGAGTCACATATTTAGAAGAAATGGCTTAAATTATACATTTAGGTCTTCTTTGTCACTTAAACATATATAATAGACATTAAAAATACTATTTTGTATTTTACACACCTTTTTATTGATATATGCATTCAATTGTATCATGTTATCATGTTATAGACTAGGCTAAACTGCCTCTAATTAGACATATATACGTTTTTTTTTTTTTTTTTTTTTTACAATTTTCTTCATTTACCGTGTCCCTGAAGTCATCTTCCACCCTGAAAATATGTACTTTCTCCACTTCCAAAAAAGACCACAATTCCATTGAGACCATTTTCAGGAAATTACATCATTTATTTTTCCTGCTGGAATTCAACTGTACAAACTGAAGTAAGCTTCAACTCTCACTCCTACCTTTTTTTTTAGTTTTTGAAATGTTATCCTGCTTGTCCCACTCTTAAAGTTCCACCCTGTTAGGCTATGTTATGAAGAATGTTTGTCCAGTCAAAAATATGTAAAAACATATCTGACATAGTTATAAAAGTTCTGTTTATCTGTAGAAGGTTAGCTAGATAAATGTTGATCACTAAAGGAGCTACGGCTAAATTAGTTAAAAATGTTCTATAAACCTAACAAGGTGAAAATTCTAAAAGAATAAATTGTATTTAGTGTATATTGCAAATTCTCTCTCTCTCTCTCTCTCTCTCTCTCTCTATATATATATATATATATATATATATATATAACAATATAACAATATTCTATAGGTGCAGTTCCACACATTACTAATGGCAAACTATGCAGGGCAATGACGGAAAGCTCATCCACTGTTATGGTGTTCCACCCTGTTCTACTCGTCTGTTAGACGAGTCATTTTTAAATAATAATTTGACAGCAACATTAAATGTTTTGCATACTTATGTCTTATTTTGGGAAGTGAGGAGCATTAACAGCATATACAGCATATGTTTTTGAACAATTTTTTTTTTATTTACCATCCTGTTGGCAAAAATTGGTACAAAAAGTATCTGTTCTTAATAATCAACACATTCTATTCATCAATAATTGTTTTGTTATTGTTTCAAGAATAAAACAAAATACTATGATGGCATAAGGGACATATACTATCCAAGAAAAGCTCGTTATTGTTTAACATTTACATTATTAACATTTTTTGATAACTATGTATATGTCCCTAACAGGGTGGAATACCTTCATGGCCAGTGTCTGAACAATTAATCTACCTATAATTATTATTTTTTAGTCCCTGAGCTTGACCAATATGTATTCCTAATAGTTAAACATGTCACTATTTTGGTAGAATGCTAAAAAACATGTAACTTTTTTCCCCAAAAAAATTATGAAGCCAAAATGTTACTGGATAACAGGAATGACCCATGTATCCAAGAGTGTGCACACAGACAACATGTAAAGTGAAAAATGTCCTTTTACATTTAAAAAAATCAACTAACCTCTTGGAGGTCAAACCCCAAACCTGTCACAGTGCAAAGTGTATACTGCAATAGAAAAGACGGAAAACATTTTAATCACAAGGTTGACAGAAACTTGTATATACTTGGCAAAAAACTGAGACTTTACCACAAGCATAAAATTCTTGCAGTCATTTCCACAGTTCTGGCGTGGCAATCCCTAAAAGCAGCAAAAAATGTAACATACATGTCAAATAGATGAAAGCCATTGGCATCTTGGTTACATTATGACATCTACATGATATGCAGAATATGGGATATAATAATATTTGTTTGGAGTAGCTAAATATGCATTTATTAATCACCGCAATATCATGCCCAGTCTTTTCAGTCCATCTCCCAGGATCAATTTTTTGTGCAAGATTTCTACAGAAAAATAATTTTTAAAAAAAATAAAAAGGATAAGAACGCAGCCAAAATATATCAGTACAGGCTATTTAGAACGTAGCCGAAGTATAAACTGCTATATGAACATGTCAAACAGTATTAAAACTGTTAAAACTGCCAATTAAAACTATTAAAACTGCCAAACATGATTGCAAAACGACAGGCTAATAACACATATTGTAGTGCAACCAGGCAGTCAGCGCAGTTTAATTATTACAAATATTTTATACTTAACTAATATGGTAAAAGAATGAGTATTAAGTAAGTTTTCCCAGTAAGCTACAGGTAATTCTTACACACCTCACATCAACATGCTTTTGTCATCTTTATAAGTTTGTTTAATGTGCTGGCTAGATTTACTTATTATAGTCATTAAAATCAACAAGGATTTATTAAATCATGGCCACGAATTAAGAACGTCGTAGTAATAAATAAAACTAGCACACGAATTCTTAATTATTCTTAACTATTAACTCGTAGTTAGCTGCTCCCACTTTGGCTATGTAAACTTTGCTTTGTTTGAACGTTATAAAATAAAACGTAACTGAATAAAGGTACTCAAGTCTGATCGGTGTCCATGTCGTCCATCTTAAATTAGTGTTTTTGGTGATCCAATTCGGTAGGTGGCGCTGTCACAAAAAAACTATGGTCCTAGAACTGCGGTCCTGAAACTGCAGCCTCCGGTTGTGCAGGGTGGGCGTGCTAAATTACTAGAAAAGCCTAAATTGAGGAAGTTGATAAACTTACCTTGGTCATGAAAAAAATCTTGTTCTTAGAATTGTCAAGTCACCTTTATTTATGTAGCGCTGGCTTTATACAGATTGTTTCAAAGCAGCTTTACAGTGATAAACAGGAAAATAATGATCATTTGGTGCAAGAAGAATTAAATCCTGCTATGAATAAACTAAAAAAGACAATAGTGTCATTATTCAGTTGAAGTCATTTTACTTTCTGAATTGCCTACTCAGTTATAGATTAAAAAGGTGTAGCTATGACAGGAAATATCAAAATAACAGTTCACCCATCAATGAAGCGTCAAACTCTAAATTATTATGGAACGCAAAATATGTTATTAAAAAGCTATTAGTAGCTACAATTTGTGCGCTATACAATTTTTTCCAAATCCATATAGTGGGAATATCAGACTTAAATGTAATCATTATTGTGTCAAATAGAATCTTGGATGGAAGGGGGGAAGACATACTGTCCGATATTGGCATTCCCCTATTATTCCCCTATTAATCTATCTATCTGAACAGCTGAACACTGTGTCAAAGCTACAATTCCAATGCATTTTGGTGACAGAACATATTTATAATGTGTTAGCTGGTATTTTTTCTGTCTAACTTAGGCCAACTTTAATTTCTTTCTTGTATTCAATAAAATTAAGTACAAAAATGACGACAATAAAACGATTGGAACGTGTTGCCATAGAGGCTGCGCAGTATTTGTGATTATATGACGCTCTTGAACAACTCGCTGCTCTCTGGTGGACGAACGCGTGTAGCCTGCAGTCGGCTTTTTAGTGCAACTGGTCAAAGGTAGTAAAGGAAATCAAAAACGCTGTTTGCCTTTGCAAAATGAGGTTTACAATTTTTCCAGCCAAACATGAAGACTGCAAAGATATAGAACGCATGATTATGGTGAGCATACAGCCAAACACCATGCAGAGTTTGATAAGTGTGTTTAAAAGACAGTGGGTGTCTCTATCAGCTTCCTAGCTTCCTAGATCGTGAATCAGTAGGCCTATATCGTGTTCACGAATTCGGGCACTGATAAGGACAGTAAGGACCCTGGCTAATCACAAATGGTATTTATGAAACCGCAGAACTGATATCTTTCTGACATTATTTTTTAATTTGATTTAAAGTACATACATAATGGTAAATAGGCCTACTTTGCTTGTTACATGGGTCAATGGCATGCCGTGCATATTTTTGTGTTCAAGTGCATTATTTCCTTTTAAAATAATTTGAATTCATGGCATGTATTGCTTTATTCTATAGAATCTAGTCAGTTTGAATTCATTTTTAGTACAGTCAAATAATGTTATTGTTTAAATAATGTTCATGTTTTGGTATCTTAAACCCTCAAAATGTAAGGTGGTGCAACCATGTCAATTCTTGATTTTAAACCAACAAATACGTGAACAAATGGCTGAAAACGAATAGCTATTGTATTGAATGCGTTTACTGGTATTCTGTCTTTAAAAGTAGAATTGCGTGGTAAAGATACTAAATACAAGGCCACTAGATTGCAATAATTAATATAAATAAAATACACAACCACAAAATGTGTTAGGCACTGTAGACACTTGCTAAATTGTTATTTAACTATTAATACTTGTTTAAACACATTTAAAACTCAAAAATGCATTACATCAATTTAATTTTTTTTTAAATTAAAATACTTTATTTGTCATTGACCCACATATACATGCAACATTTCAGCTGTAAATAAATTATAAATGTTAGCTAGATTATGTTCATTACCTGTCTAAAGATGTAAGTTTATGCTGAAATATAATTAAATAACGGTTTGTATTTTTTTTTTCTAAACAAACAAACAAAAATACCAGTGCACTGGTAGGATTGGATTTAGCGATTGAGACAGCCTTTAAAATTGCTGACAGACATAAGTTCCCTGACTACTGAACGAGAGAGTTGATTGAGACACACCCAGTGATTGTTGAATGCAAAATGAGTTTCGATTATCTGTGTATGTTTTATCGTAGGAATTGGCAGTTTATGAAAAGATGCCCGACCAAGTGAAGATATCCCATAAAGGTTATTTTGGATAAGCTGACCCATTTAAAGTTATTACAGCCAAAATGAAGCCACCTGTTGCTTACTCATTAGAGTCTGGCTCTACTGGTTTTCTTTGTTTTCTGTTAGAGTTGGAGAGGGATGGATTTGGCCCCAATCCTTTTTACCATTGTCTTCTAGCTGAGGTACCTGAGGAGCACATGTCTAAAGATGGTAATAATGACTCCTAAAAAAACAAAAATTACATAATGTTCAGAGAAAACAGGGTAGGAATAGATAAACAATAAGTTAAAATCTTTGGTTTACCTGATATAACCTATTACATTAAATGTAGTTTATATGTTTGTTATTTTACATTTCAATAGAAATTTTAGTTGCATCAAATTTGGACAGAAAGATCTCTCACCACATTTTAATTTAGTCATTTTGCAGCGACTTACAGTTGAGGAATACAAAAAGCAATTCATTATAAGGACACAAGAAGTGCCAGTAATACAAAGTTTCAGTCATCGTTCAAAATAGTACAAGCTAGAACATGGAGGGATTAAAGAATAATGATAGCATGGACAAAGGAATAGTAAAAGCATAGAGAATTTGTTTAATCAGTATGCATCACCCTCTGTAATAATTCATCTCAGTTACTGACAAAGCTCAAAAGTCCCCAACCCCACCACAGAGTGAGTGGAGTACAATGACATTTTAGGATTTTATCGTTATATAGTCTTCACAATTATTCTTACTGCAGCTGGCTTTCCCCAGGACACACTAAGGTTGGCTATGCTCTCTTCTTCTATACGTACAGCACCTGGAAAGGGAGGACTGTGTTTATGGAGGATCTGTATGTGATGCCAGAGTACAGAGGTGTGTATATCTTCTCAGTAACCCAGAGTTTGATCCAAAATGCAGAATTGTGTATTGACTCACTCATCTCTGCTTATGTTACAGGTAAAGGCATTGGAAAGGCTTTAATGGCAACTGTCGCCAAAGTGAGTTTTTTAAAAATATATTATATATAATTCTATATTATCTGGATAACTTTTTGCATCATGGTAATTAATTTTGCTGTACATTTGTTGTTAAACAAAACAACATTTATCTCAGTGATTGAGCAGTGTGGTTTCAATGTAAAAGAGTACATGCATTTTTTTAAATTTACTTTATAGGTGGCCAAAGAGCAGCATTGTGTGCGTTTACAGTTCTCTGTACTGGATTGGAACAAGCCCTCTTTAGACTTTTATTTAGCTAAAGGTGCAGAGGACCTCACAGCTAAGGAGGGCTGGCATTTTCTCCGCTTTCATGGAATAGCTCTGGATAATCTAGCACAGGAAGCACCTTAACGAACATTAAGATATCTGACAAGTTCAGGTAATGTCAGTAGGAATACTTAGTGTAGCCTACATTTTTGGTTTGTATCTGTTAATGCAGTACACGCAGTGTTAAAATAAAAGATGTAAAAAAAATTTGGAAAGAAAAAATACAAATATATGATAATTATATTTTTTTGTGCCTCTGTTCAATGTAAACTCATTTTGACATCTTTAAAATACATTTTGTGATAAATAATCTCTTGAAAGTACTGTTTTTGTTGTAATTAGTAGTTGGACTATTTTATGTATCCGTCCTCAATTTCAAATTGCACTTCTCCCTAGAAATTTGCAAGTTACACGATTTGTATGATTTTTCTCATTCTGTTGATTTTTTTTAAAAGTTGAATCAACTTCACTGAGGAACGCAACACTGCACGGATGTATAGCGCACATATCTGTCGACGGTTGCTGCTAAGTTGAAGGTCTTTACGTTTTGCTGTCAAACCATTATGAATTCATTTATTATTTTGTTACTGGCAATATCTGGTCAGTGGTATTCATTAAACAAACAGGCGAAAAGGTTATCTAATGGGTTATTGCTACCATGTTCATTTCTCAGAGAAAATCATAATTCGTCTCCAGTAAGATTAACGAATGCGTGAATACTTTTTGTAATTGTTTGGTCGATATTTGTAATCATAGACATGTAAAACAATGGTGTTCGGATTGACGCGATGCTATGACCATAGCTGTGACCTATTACTCCATCTTGACAGTAGACAGAACACCAGATCGGATCCGACTTTATTACAAATGCAGCCTATTGCATTCATTCAAGTTTTTACATTATTTTTGAGGGAAGTATTACACAAACAAGCTTATATTGAAATATCATGCATGTGACAGATACTAACCCAAATTATTTACTGAAAAATCTTCTTTACTGTTCTACTGAAGAAAAAGGTCATCTACATCTTGGATGGCTTGAGGGTGTAAATTAACAGCATTTTCTTTTCTTTTTTCTTTTTTTGGGGTGAACTAATTCTTTAATACAAACAGAACAATGATCGATGGGAATTTTCTTCCTTAGATTTAAAAAAAAATTATACAATGTTGTCTCTGCCACCACTGCAACTCAGACCTTACTTGCCAATTAGAGGGCTTCTTGTAATACTTGATGACCCTACTGAGTTCTTCAAAGCATGCTTTTTAAGTATTGTTATATTTGTCAGTCATAGATTATATAAATTAAAGGGGTCACAACATACTGTACTTTTTAGCTCCTGATGATGAGGACTTATACCAAAATGTTCCAGTTGGAATCCTAAAAACTGCAGATGTGGCACAGCATCTCCTGTCTTTCCAACCCATCCATCCTCTGTGGGAATCATCTTGAGGGGAATTTTGTGACGGACAATTTAGAGAACCTCCCTCGCGCTATGTGTCTTGTTTTTGGGTTGACTTCTATACCTTGAATCTTGATATATTATAAGTGCATGACCAACAAATTCCACACGTAGATTTTATCCATGTTTTATCAGACAAAAACTCAACATACCTTAAGTTTAAAACATTAGTTCACTCAAAAATGAAAATTTGCTGAATGGATTTTGGAAAATTAATTTAAATAAATTGTGAATTTAACAGTAAATCCTTTTTGTATGTAATTTTTGTCCTTGTCTACAGTGCAGCTGTAACGTCTTGGTTATGCCACATCGGAGACCGACGAATAGGAATCTCGCCAGAGAAGCCAATCTACTTCGAGTGTAACTAAACGAGCCAATGCACATTGGCATGCAATGATTGCAGCAGCTGCTCTGTCTCGCAGAGCGGGTATAAATGAGCAGCAGGTGCTTGCATTTAATCAGGTTTTCGCTGAGGAGCCGAGCTGGTGACCTGGCACCCCAGCGGGGTACAGCAGTCATGGCGACGGGACGTGGCGTCTCCGTTCCCTCCTTCAGGGAACGAGGGTTACATACATAACCGAGACATTCAGTCAGTTACTTCTGACCAGATTATGTGAGCGGAGTGGAGCGGCAAGCAATTTCCCCTCCACGCTCTAAGCATTCAATAATCACTCCGGGTTTACCATTTCCAACTCTCCGCTCCACTCCTCGCTCACTGATATCAGAAACACCGCTCTGTCTTCGCTCTGAGGAAATTTGCGGCTAAAGTATTTAAGTAAGCTCTGAATATCACAAAAGTTCGGTTTATAACATAGCCTACATTAAATGAAAAAATGTATAAACAATAGGAGATAGTTTCAACGTGGTTTATTGGAACACTAGTGTGCAAAGATTTATTCCTACGACATGCCAGGCTTATTAGGCTTCCTCGGCATTAAAAGTTAAATATCATTGCTGCTTTTTGTAGTGCAAATTATTTTTTTGGAAAGTTGAAAATAGTACGTTTTCATCAGTTATTTTATCTGGGTAACTACATTACAGATTTCTGCTCATTCAAAATCAGATACAGATAACTAAGCAGATAAGATTACATTTGTTTTAATGCATTAGAGATAGCGATTGCGTGTGTGAATAAGTGCTAACTGTTTAAAATGTGCTACAAAAAATTCCTTGAACTATAACATCCCGCTCATATCCATCGCCGTCATCATAACCTTTACATTCTTTTTGATTTGAGTGATCCATTTGTTTCAAGCTAGTTAAATGTATTTAGTTCGTTTGAGTTCTGGCTAAAAATGCAGTTATATTATGGGCCGTTGGCATGAATTGTACTCGGTGTGGTATGGAGCGCTCTCGGGGCAAGTGAAAACCACAACGCTCCGACTTTTAAAAAATCCGCTCCTCACTCCATTCAAAATCACGCTGTTCCACTCTTTGCTCTGCTCCCACTCCACTCCACTCCGCTCACATACTCTGCTTCTGATGCCATGTCTGAGACTGACGAATAGGAATCCCTACCAAAACACACAATCAGTGACTATTAGATAACACTCGGAAAGCGTGCCACTTTCTCTCTTGATGGTGATAATTTAACCCTTTCATATCACAGGCTATCACAAATAACTATCACTTTAGTGTAAAAAAAACAACAACAAAAAAACTATACAAATACCTTGAATTAAATACTGGCCTTCTGGACTTACAACATTTTGAGCTGCAAAAGATAACTTTGCACATATTTGAAAGTGACCTATTATATCCTATGACATTAAAAATAATGACATCATATTTAATAATGACAATAATATTTAAATGACATCATGGGTGTGGCTTGTGGTCATAGTGGCACCAGTTGCTGCGGTAAATGTAGCATATTCCAGCGATTTTAAAATACTCTCCTGTTTAAATGCATATTGCCTGTCATGCACAGTTGCTCTGAAGCCACCGGCTTGGGCCCGTCATTGCTGCTCGCAGCTTTAATTATTATTACATAATTAACATACTCGATGAATTTATGGCGAGAAAAGGGAAACAGGAAGTGTGTTATAACTTTTGCATACATTGATTACTTTTAATGAAACTTCAGCTGTGTGTTCGTTGTAAGAGGCCGATCACATGGATGTAACTATTGTGAGTCAAAGTTATAGCGCCACCAACTGGCAGCAGGAAGTGTGTCACTTTCAAAATGCTTTGAAATCACCATCTTATTTTTACCCAATTTGCTTCCAAATTCATCAGTATAATGTCAAAACATAGCAGATGTAAACCTGGTAAGCACTTCTTGATATCGTAAATAGTGTTGCCATGGCAACACATCAAACAATAATATTCTTTTTCGATGCTTTTGAGGCTCTTAGAATGCTTCAAATTGCATGAAACTCGACACACACATCAGAGATGCCGTCCAGCAGATACAGGCAAAGACCTAGAAACGGGCGTGGTGGAGGGGCTCAGTAGCACCACCTTTTGACAAAAGTGGCGGGTTAATTTTACCTACAGTCACCAAACTCGGTACATATATTGTTCTCACCGAGCCGGACAACTTTCTAATTTACAGTCATTAGCTCCGACCAACAGAAATCTCTCAATCTGTGTGTGTCACTTTCTCAATTGATGGTGATAATTTAACCCTTTTATATCATAGGCTATCACAAATAACTATCACTTTAGTGTGTGAAAAAAAAAAAAAAAAAAAAAAAAAAAAAAACGCCATGCCCAGGTACCAGATTCAGCCCAGCCCTGATGGCCGCGCATTCTGACGTGTGTGCAAAGTTTCAAGAGTGTTTTAGCATGGTAAGGGCCCCAAAAGTGCCCATGATGTCATTTAAATAGATTAAATATAATAATAATAATCCTTAGGGGAACAATAGGGCCTTAGGGACCCCGGTAGCATCAGCGGAACTGTGCACGGCAGGCAATATGCAATCAAAGCGGGTAAATGAGAAGGGATTATGTAAAAGTAATTTGAATTCACCACATTAACTACAGCAGTTGGTGCTGCTGTGACCACGAACCACAACAGTCAAATCTATGAGATCAATTAAATTTAAAGGAATTTCATGTCAGATGATGTCAAAGGTCAAATTGAAATGAGTGCAGAATACAGTTCGAATGCTAATGTTGTATTATCCTAACACTTCTCTTCATGTGTTTTTTGACCTACCTTAGCTACCGTTTGTGCACCAATCTTCTGCACCATAAAGCATGCTTTTATTTCAATATGGGTGGTATCCAATACATTTTTTTTTTTACAAAATTAATAAATGGAGCCAGTTCACAGAAACTGCAATGATGATTTTAATATCAGTGTCAGGTAAGAGTAAGATGCGTGTCTAAATTGTATGGAAGTTTATTATAAACAGCGACTTTTATAAAATGTGAAATGTACTTTTTTAATAAATTTGAATTATATCAGTAAATAATTAATTTAAAGACATATGCATCATACGTGATGCTCGCAAACAAAGCACATGACCTTCTGTAAAGCAGATGTATAGATAACACACACGCTCTCCTCTGTAAAAAAAAAAAAAAAAAAAAGGCAAAGATGTTAGTCCTGTCTGAATGAGTACATGAAATCACAGATGTAAGGTGATAAGAATTGTAACTCAGATGTCATTTAGAAAACTAGTCCTGTCCGAATAGTGATATAGTGTCATAGTTTAATTTCAAATGTGAAGTTTTCATTTGCTGCAATATGAATTTAAACCCAGACATGAAAGTTATCTTTTGCAGCTCAAAATGTTTTAAGTCCAGAAGTCCAGTATTTATCTAAAGGTGTTTTTATATTTTTATTAACACAATTATTAAACTAATTATATAAAACTATATTGTCAGTGCACTAAAAATGAAAGAGCTAATCTTTACACCATCAGAATGCTGTAGAATTCTGCAGGCAGCTGACATTACCCATCCCCCCTCCACACACACACACACACACAGAGAGAAAGAGAGAGAGGAAATATTTTAAAGAAATAAATATATTGATATGAAAAATAGTACATTTATTTTAAATTCATCCAGGTCAAATTACAGAGGCTATTGTGATTATATTTGCTGCAGTAAATGTGGCATATTCAGATTACTTTGATATAGTTCTTTTACATTTAACAGATTTAAAGTCCTATTGCATTAAATGATAACTTCTCATTTGAAATTAAACTATGATACTATATCACTATTCAGACAGGACTAATTTTCTAAATGACATTTGAGTTACAATTCTTATCACCTGACATCTGTGATTTCATGTACTCATTCAGACAGTACTTTTTTTTACAGAGGAGTGTGTATGTGTTTTCTATACATGGGCTTTACAGAAGGTCATGTGCTGTGTTTGTAAAGATCACGTATGACGCATATGTCTTTAAATGAATTATTTACTGATATAATTCAAATTTATTAAAAAAGTAAATTTCACATGATTTTATAAAAATGGCTGTTTATAATAAACTTCCATAAAATTTAGGCACGCATCTTACTCTTACCTGACACTGATAATAAAATCATCTTTGCAGTTTCTGTGATTTGGCTCCATTTATAATTTTTTTAATTACAATTTTTTATTGGATGCCACACATATTGAAATGAAAGCAGCAAAGGTAGGTCAAAAACACATTAAGAGAAATGTTAGGATAATACAACATCAGCATTCGGACGGTATTCTGCACTCATTTGAAATTGACATCATCTGACATGAAATTAATTAAAAACATTTAATTGATCTCATAGATGTGGCTGTTGTGGTTCGTGGTCATAGCAGCACCAACTGCTGCAGTTAATGTGGTGAATTCAAATGACTTTGACATAGTCCTTTTATGTTTTCCCATTTTAAATGCATATTGCCTGCCGTGCACAGTTAAGCTGATGCCACCGGCTTGGGCCCGTCATTGCTGCTCGCAGCTTTAATTATTATTATTATCTCATGTTTGTTTCCCCTTGATTATACAATAAATTGTTTATTGGCAGTTTGGTAGCATTTTGTCTTTTGCTGCCATCACTAGCACGTAATATGATCACAATCTCAATGTAGACCAAAATTGGGAGGTTGTAACAATAGAACATTTAACATATTTGTTCTCAAACCAAGCTCATGATCCACTCGTCACCATGATAACAGAAACATAATAGAAACTCTTCTAAAATAACATAGCAAACATTAAACACTACTAAATCTCCCACTTAACATTAATCTTGCACAGAAAAACCTTATATACAAGTTCATAAAACTCAAAACAATGAAACAATAAGATTGCTTTAAATGTGTTGGTTTTGTGAACTCAAAAGAAAAAGAAAGTTCTAAATACTCATAAAAGTTCATTTGATTGAACTAATTTGTTTAATTTGAGTTGGCTCTACTCAAACCAATTAATTATTTTGAGCGTTAGGGTTTACAGTGTATTTGGTTTTGTTAATACAGAAACTTAATTTTTTTTAACCTATAAATCTATTACTTCTCCTAGCGAAATTTCATATTCATGAATGTCAATTTTTTAATCATAAGCCATTATTCAACGTTTTTCCTCAACGAATTTCACCAATACCTTCAAATGCTTTCTGTATCGAAGAAAAGCAGGAAAACATTATCTTGTGTTCTTTTTAAAATCCCCCTTTAATTTAGTCTCATCCTATTGTCTTAACATGCTTCAGATGCTCAGCTATTTTACTTGTATTTTATTTATTCGGTCATCTTTGCTTGTATTATTATTGTTATTTTTCACCCTTATCTTTCCTCTGGTGGTTGGTCTTGTTCTCCCTAATGGTGCTATTTGTTATTGTTGTGCTATCTTTTAACTGTATTTTTCTTTCTTATCTGTATATTTCTTTCTTTATTTTTAATGCGTCATTGTTCTTAATAAAAACAAAAGTGTTTGGGACGCAGCTGCTGTTTCATTTTGAGCGCTTGACAAACTGACCAACTCAAGTGAATTCAACAAACGATGATCCGTTTTATTATTTAATAACAATATAGATTACAGTTTGTAAATTACTCTTTACGCCGAAAATAACTAATTGTTTTGTAGAACCATATTTTTGCTTGTGGTCTCGTTGCATTTGCACGGTTTAACCAGCAGATGTCGTTAGAGCGTGCACTGGATACTAGTGTTCGGAACAACAGTGTGCACGCCACTTCACTTGGGGCGCTGTTACATTGTTTATACGTGATGTTTACAGCAGATTGTACGACCCGAAGAAGATTACCTCTTTGTTGGAGTAACTCTCACCATCTCTTTCCCGTTGGGTCGCAATTATACCAAAACTTTAATATCAAGAAGGCTCAAATGGCAACAGAGGGCGAAGAGAACGGCACGGAAATGCAAAGTGAGGTCTGAATATGTTGTCACATTGGACCAGTGAATTATAAGCGCTGAAGCTATTGCTAGCAAGCAATGATTAGTTTGGCAGTGCCTTTATTAGATCACATTTTTAATCAAATAATTTTTGTTTTCAAAATGATCTGCCTTATGATAGAGGATTACATCTGAAAGGAAAACAATTATATGTAGCTAAGTATTCTGAATCCATTGAATTGGGTTATGTTTATGGTTTACCTCTGTGTTGTTGATGACAAACTTAATGTTGTGTCTCAGGTGGAGGAGCCTGCGTATTCGCTGGCTCGGTGTAAGCTGGAGAACCTCCTCAATAAGAGCATGAGGATTCGGATGACAGATGGGCGCACGCTGGTGGGGCTCTTCCTGTGCACAGACCGAGACTGCAACGTCATCCTGGGATCTGCACAAGAATTCCTCAAATCCACAGGTACTCAGTACACCCCAGCCACACACCTAATGCTTTATCAACACTTAACCATTATTACTTTTCAGTGTCACTTTATTATCAACTATTCCTTTTTATATTGTTGAATCACAACTGTAATTATTCAACTTACCAGCTTACCACAAACTATTTGTGCTATGGGTACTTTAAAACCACAATTCATTTGCTTGTTGGAGAGGCAAGGCTCCAAACTAACATAAGAGTCAATTGCCGCTTTTCTGTCGGGCCAGTGCAAGCCAGGGCTAACAACATGGCGGGCAGAGCCAATAGCCTCGGACCTCAAGCACTGAGGCCAAAAGTGAGTTGCGTTTCCACTGTATGGCTAGTATCCCTGCAGCGCTACCCTAAAACCCGGCCTTAACACACCTCCATAGAACGACGTCACACAACCTCACCATTTCACCATTATTACTACTAGCTAGATCGCAAAATGAGCATGAGAGAAGCGAACGTTTGGTCTTTGCTTAACGACTTAAGATTCCAGCATCGATATTTGACTAATGTTTTACAATAAAAATGTTACAGTGACAGTAATTTATTAATTTGTGTCAGGAGTGTGCATCAATTATGCTGAATCAAACTGATATTTACCATTTCACATAAAAAGAGAACACATACCTATTCTGTTGCACCTGCTTCCATTTATTTGCAATCACAGAAATGCACAAAACAACTTCATTAAGGCATTTAAGTCCACAGGCTTACACATTTAGAAAAATATTGATAAAATCTGATTGATGCAAAACAAATTTATGCAATCTGAGGAGGTTTGAGCGATCTCTCCTGTCTCACAATACTGTTATCCCTTCAGTCAGAGTAACAGAGGGAGCTCACAGACAGAAAACATGAGTAATACAAGGGGATGTTTTATGACGTACTGTATCTGCAGATGCATTAATTCGGTATCAACAAGTCAAGTCACCTTTATTTATATAGCGCTTTTAACAATGCCGATTGTTTCAAAGCAGCCTCACAGTGTTAAACAGGAAAATAATGCAACAGAATTTGATTCGGCTATACATCCATTTTTGAGAGAACTGAGATGTCATCCAACTCATTTCAATTATCATATAGTGTCAATGCGGGCAGATCAGTAATATAGTTGAAAATTTAGTGTCCCCAACTGAGCCAATAGACAAAGGCGACAGTGACAAAGAACCAAAACTCCTTCAGTGGCCAGAATGGAGAAAAAAAACCTTGGGAGAAACCAGGCTCAGTCGGGGTGCCAGTTCTCCTCTGGCCGACGAACAAACAGTGTATGATTATGATTCTGGCAACATTACAGGTCAGAAGTCATATTAGATCGAAAGATTATTCAAAAGATCAGTTGTCACGCTGGAGATGGGTTTAATGAGGATGTCGTGTCGATGCAGCATTTACAGGGGGGAGTTTAATTGACACGGTCTCTGCAGACATTTCAGGGATGCGTTGGTCATGTCTGGGTGCAGGTCCAACATCTGATCTGGATACGGCTCGGATCCGGCTGACTGCAGTAAACCTCGGGATAAACAGAGAGACTAACATTAGCGTAGATGCCATTCTTCTTATGATGTAACGAGTACATCAGGTGTTATGGGAAGTGTTCCCGGTTCCGGCTGACCTAGTTAATGCAGCCTAACAATCATTTAAATGATTTGAATAATATAAATTGATAATGTTCTATGTGTATGCCATAGTAAAGAGATGTGTTTTTAGTCTAGATTTAAACTGACAGAGTGTGTCTGCTTCCCGAACAATGCTAGGAAGACTGTTCCAGAGTTTGGGTGCTAAATAGGAAAAGGAACGACCGCCTGCAGTTGATTTTGATATTCTAGGTATTATCAACTGGCCAGAACAAAGGCACAGGGAAGAAACATGAAACCAAATAAATACACAATTATAATCATTTATGATTTACCTATGTTCTTCAAGCAGTTTCTGGTATTTTCCATGAACAGGTGTATTTATTTTGTATCGCCATGGTTATCATAAGTAGCCATTAGCATCCCATATAAATATATTTCTGTCACATACAGTGATCAGAATCCCCATCGGCTCGTTAGGAAGTTATTTCAAACACTCACGGGTGTCTCAAAGTAAGTTTTGAGCTGAAAATTGAAGTTAGCTGGTAGCCTGATATGATAACATGGGGAATGAGCAGCGGTGTTGACCTTCTCCTGACTCATGTAAACTCTGCCTTTGTTTATGACCACTCCTCAAGCCTCAGTTGGCCCCCTAGCCATTGGCCCAGAGGAAGCCCTGATCAAGCCTTGGAAGTGACGGTGGAAACGCGACTGACCCACCCTGGCTCGCTTTTTCCCCGACAGTGGAAACACGGCTAATGACATCAGTGCCACCATAAATTTGGTAGCACCAGTAGGGGTGATATTGTATTTCACTATTTTACTAAAACCATGTTGCTAAAACATGTAATATGGGTAACATGTCATTTGTAGTATTACTTGAATAATGACACTAATACCTTTTAAAAATGGTCAATCTGTTTAAATTGAAATTTTTTTATTTATTTTGACCACTGAGTTAGTACACTACAGCCCTTGATTGATAGTAGTCACAGGTAAAACCATGTATGTCTCCTCGGTACCATGGTTAAAAGTTAAAAATATATTTATATTCTTTTCCACAGATTCTTTCTCACAAGGTGAGCCCAGAGTGTTGGGACTAGCTATGATCCCCGGCCATCATGTGGTTTCTATAGAAGTAGAATCTGAAAGCCTTCAGACCACCACCCATGGACTTTAGAGACATT
This sequence comes from Rhinogobio ventralis, assembly GCA_039654625.1. Taxonomy (NCBI): domain Eukaryota; kingdom Metazoa; phylum Chordata; class Actinopteri; order Cypriniformes; family Gobionidae; genus Rhinogobio; species Rhinogobio ventralis. Next base: position 38,030,853 of record CM077194.1, read on the forward strand.
TGGGGCCACCATATGGACCATAGAGAATGTAGTTTCCACACACACTTTGTGTCTGGAACTACAGAGATGGCAGTAAAGATACACTAGAGCTGGAGTTACTGTAACCCAAATGGATTTTTCCTTATTTTTCAGGGAAATGCAATGCACCTTGGTCTTCTGTGTTGAAACAAATATAATAACGGCATGACTTTTGCTTGTGTGTTTGCTTGTTTGTGTGTAGTTATTGACAATTATTGTAATTTTTCCATAAAAGATTAATAAACATTCTGATATTTGTATGATGTCATTGCACCATTTATTAATTAATATTTCCTCATAACCTCATATCACCAGCAGAGGTAATTCACAGACCGTTATTCTATTATTCTATGTTGATTATTATTGCACATATATATATATATATATATATATATATATATATATATATATATATATATATATATATATATATATATATATATATATATATATAACAAAACAGAATCTTTTAACTGTGCTGAAATTGAGTGATTTAGGGTGCGAATACATTATACAGTCATGGCCAGAATTATTGGCACCCCTGGTAAATATGATCAAAGATGGCTTTAAAAATAAATCTGCGTTTATCCTTTTGATCTTACATAATTTTTTTTTTTTTTTCTTTCAAATTCGCAAAATTCTAACGTTTCATTGAAGTAAAAGAAGTGGAGGCAAACTCGCATTACAAAATAAATGTTTTTCTCCAAAACACGCTGGACACAATTATTGGCACCCCTAAAATTGTTTATGTGTAAAATATCTCTGAAGTGTATTCCCATTAATATTTACATTTTTTAGCACACCAGGGTGACTAGGAACATGAAATTGTTTAGCTATGACTTCTTGTTTCACAGGAGTATAAATATGAGCAAACGCAAAGGCCAAATTCCCTTAATTATCCATCACAATGAGTAAAGCCAAAGAATATAGTTCTGATGTGCAGCAAAAGATTGTTGAGCTTCACAAAATATAAAGTGGCTGTAAGAAATAAGCTAAAGCATTGAAAATCCCCATTTCCACCATCAGGGCAATAATAAAGAAGTTCCAATCAACTAAAGATGCTAGGAATCTGCCTGGAAGAAGATGTGTGTGTATATCGTCCTAGTGCACGGCGAAGAGGAGAGTTTGAGTGGCCAAAGACTCTCCAAGGATCACATGGAGAATTGCAGAGTTTTGGGTCAGAAGGCCTTAAAAAAAAAAAAATTCAAACAACCCCTACATCACTACATGTTGTTTGGGAGGGTTTCAAGAAAATTCTCTTTGTTCATCCAAAAACAAACTCCAGCATATTCAGTTTTCAGACATGACTGGAACTTTAAAAGGGACCGGATTCTATGGTCAGATGAAAAAAAAAGTACCCCCATGTCCACGGTTAAGTATACTGCTGGATCTGTGAAATTTTTGGCCTATTTTTTTGCTAGAAGTCCTGGACATCTTGTTCAAATACATGGCATCATGGATTCTAGTAAATACCAGCAGATATAAAATCAAAACCTGACGGCCTCTGCTAGAAATCTCATAATGGATCTTCCATCAGGCCAATGTTCCGAAACAAACATCAAAATCAACACAAAAATGTGTCACTGAGCACAAAATGAAGCTTCTGCCATTGCCGTCCCAGTCTCCTGACCTGAACCCTATAGAAAATGAGTGGGCTGAACTGAAGAGAAGAAGCACCAACATGGAGCTGGGAATCTGAAGGATCTGGAGAGATTCTGTATGGAGGAATGGTCTCTTGTCTCTTGTCAGGTGTTCTCCAAACTCATCAGGCATTATAGGAGAAGACTCAGAGCTCTTATCTTGGCAAAAGGAGGTTGCAAAAAGTATTGAATAAAAGGGTGCCAATAATTATGGCCAACGTGTTTTTGAGAAAAACATTTATTTCATAATGCGATTTACCCCTCACTTTCAATTCTTTTACTTCAATGAAAGGTTAGAATTTTGCAATATATATCAATACATTAAAAAATTCAAAGCAAATGTTTTGTTTTGTACAAAATTCATATCTATTTGTAACAACATGATATTAACTAATCTATGAATGAATATAGAAAAAGAATGACTAAATAACATCCTGGTCCAACATAATTGTCAAGTTAATGTAAAATGCAAAGATATACAGTATATTTTAGTATTATCAAAATCTCACTGCTCTTTTCTTGCAAGTTATTGTACACAACAGCTATTTACTGCATGCAAATACTTTTATCATAGACAAAATGTACAATTATAATCTGTTTAGTTTACAGTGGATATAAAAAGTCTGCACACCACTGTACATCACAACAGCTGGGCCTATAGATTATTTTTGGAGCAGACTTCACAGTTACGTCACTGCAGCTACGCGTGCATTGTGGTGGCTGAAAAACAGTGGTAAGTGGAGGGAAACGGGGCAAGATCCACGGAATAAGACGGAAAAAATTATTTTTGGTCTTCATTTTTACAGAATACCATCGTTGTCTCTTGGTTTTGGATTACTTTGCCTGTTTCGTGGATTACCCTTTTGCCTGTCTCTCCTGTCTTGTTTGCTTGTTTGGACTGCCTGCCTGTGTTTTGACCTTGCCTGTACTTTTGACTACGATTGTGGATTACCCTTTAATAAAGCTGCATTTGGATTCTCAACCTTAAGTCTCGGAGCAGTACGTTACATACAAGCTCAGGTCAGTAGAGTTTTTAGATTTGCGCCATTTCTCTGCCGCCCTGAGTCCAGAGCGATGTTCACAAAGAACATCAGACAGCCAGGGGGCAGAGGGGGTGGCGCGGGCTGGTCTGGATGAAAGGGGGCAAAAGTTGTCTAAGCAAGATGTTAGAGTGGAGCAAAGTGTGTCAGTAGCACTGTTAGTGTCCATTGCTGAGAACTGAGCAGGTGGAGGAAGTGAGGATGAAACCATAGTGGATAGGCGAGAGGGAGAGAGCGAGAGTAGATTATGCCGAAAGGAGATCAGTGGAGGAGTTTGTGTTGTGTCAGGAGTCAGTATGAGGTTAAGAGTGATGAGAAAGTGGTCTGAGGTGTGCAATGGAGTATGAACTCATGAATGCTGAACTCAAAAAGACCTTTGAACACGTAGAATATATCTCTACATCAGCCGATATTTGGACGGCACATAATAAAAGCTATCTTGATAACTTGATAACATCCCATAAAATTACATCAACTGTCACGGATAATGGCTCTAATTTCGTCAAGGCCTTCAAAAGGTACCAGCCAGTCGAGGAGGACTCTGAGGAAGACGAGGATGAGGTGACTTTTACAATGATGTATTGCAAAACTGGTGGTGATGATGATGATGGTGGTGAAGTTGTCATCACTTTGCCGCCACATCAGACACTTTAAACTTTGTTTTGTGTACTGATGTTGACAAGTGGTTACTGTCAAAACCACAAACAAAAGCGATATACAGAAGAGCTACCACAAAATGTACAGGCTTATGGAACAAGTCTAGTCGTTCAATGGTGGCTGCAGAGACCGTGGATGACATCATTGCAAAGAAGCTGCTGGTCCCTTGCAGTACGAGATGGAATTTGTTTTATGATTCACTGGCTCGAATCTGGCGATTCCTATGGCCGAGCTGAACACCATCTTGTCCAAGTTTGGGATGACAGCCATCACAGAACGAGAACATCAGTTCATCAGGGAGTACTGTACTGTCATGAGGCCACTTACAATAGCCTTAGACATTCTTCAAAGAGAAGACAACTGTTTCCATGGTACACTCCTACCCACACTGGAGACTGGAGAATTTCAAGACCTTGGAACTGAAGAGTGGCTTCCAAATCCTAGTTGACCTTCCAGAGGCAGTTGTCACGGTAAGAACTTTAATTTATTTAAATATCTTTAATCAGTCACCCAAGAATTGTATTTTATTTATTTGGATGGATGGAAAATGAATAGCTTTATATTCTAGGCTTTACAGTTATCATCTGTGTCTAGAGATGATGGACCTGCAAAGTGTTTTGTTGTAAAGAAATAGTACAGGCTTGTCATACACACATATAATTTTAAACTGATAATAATGTATGATGATCTGTGTGTGTGTGTGTGTGTGTGTGTGTGTGTGTGTGTGTGTGTGTCTGTGTCTGTGTCTGTGTGTGCGTGGATATAGACAAATAGTATAATATGTCCTTTGCATTCTTATTTCAGGCAATCAAAACAAGATTTGCAGAGGTGCAGGAAAGCGAAGATGCTGTCTTGGCTGCTGTGACCCTGCCCAAGTTCAACCTACGTTGGCTTCGGACATAGAACAGGAAGGACAAGTCCAAGGCAAGTCTCCTGGCAGAGTGGTACCAGCACATCAACACGGCAACTGAGAGACTCAGTTCTTTTCCTTTGAGGATGAGGATGACACCTCTTCTACCGCTGAAAGTCAAGTCACAGATTATTTCAATTCAGGAGCACAAGAGATAGACTCTCTAAATGGATTTGCACTGATAAAGAAAATTTCACTCGGATACAATGCAGCCACTCCGTCCAGTGCCCCAGTAGAGAGACTATTTAGTCTGGGGAAACTTGTCATCACTCTGAAGAGGAATTGGCTCTCTGAACAGAAGTTTGAGAAGCTTCTGGTTTTGAGATACAACCCCTGGTTTAATAGTTATGATGGATGGATTACAACAGTGACCTCTGCTTGACCTCTACTGTGAGAGGAGCACTTGTGTGACTTGTACAGGTGCTGGTCATATAATTAGAATATCATCAAAAAGTTGATTTATTTCACTAATTCCATTTAAAAAGTGAAACTTGTATATTATATTTATTCATTACACACAGACTGGTATATTTCACATGTTTATTTCTTTTAATTTTGATGATTATAACTGACAACTAAGGAAAATCCCAAATTCAGTATCTCAGAAAATTAGAATATTGTGAAAAGGTTCAATATTGAAGACACCTGGTGCCACACTCTAATCAGCTAATTAACTCAAAACACCTGCAAAGGCCTTTAAATGGTCTTTCAGTCTAGTTCTGTGGGCTACATCATGGGGAAGACTGCTGACTTGACAGTTGTCCAAAAGACGACCATTAACACCTTGCACAAGGAGGGCAAGACACAAAAGGTCATTGCAAAAGCGGCTGGCTGTTCACAGAGCTCTGTGTCCAAGCACATTAATAGAGAGGTGAAGGGAAGGAAAATATGTGGTAGAAAAAAGTGTACAAGCAATAGGGATAACCACACCCTGGAGAGGATTGTGAAAACAAAACCCATTCAAAAATGTGGGGGAGATTCACAAAGAGTGGACTGCAGCTGGAGTCAGTGCTTCAAGAACCACTACGCACAGACGTATGCAAGACATGGGTTTCAGCTGTCGCATTCCTTGTGTCAAGCCACTCTTGAACAACAGACAGCGTCAGAAGCGTCTCACCTGGGCTAAAGACAAAAAGGACTGGACTGCTGCTGAGTGGTCCAAAGTTATGTTCTCTGATGAAAGTAAATTGTGCATTTCCTTTGGAAATCAGGGTCCCAGAGTCTGGAGGAAGAGAGGAGAGGCACACATTCCACGTTGCTTGAGGTCCAGTGTAAAGTTTCCACAGTCAGTGATGGTTTGGGGTGCCATGTGATCTGCTGGTGTTGGTCCACTGTGTTTTCTGAGGTCCAAGGTCAACGCAGCCGTATACCAGGAAGTTTTAGAGCACTTCATGCTTCCTGCTGCTGACCAACTTTATGGAGATGCAGATTTCATTTTCCAACAGGACTTGGCACCTGCACACAGTGCCAAAGCAACCAGTACCTGGTTTAAGGACCATGGTATCCCTGTTCTTAATTGGCCAGCAAACTCGCCTGACCTTAACCCCATAGAAAATCTATGGGGTATTGTGAAGAGGAAGATGCGATATGCCAGACCCAACAATGCAGAAGAGCTGAAGGCCACTATCAGAGCAACCTGGGCTCTCATAACACCTGAGCAGTGCCACAGACTGATCGACTCCATGCCACGCCGCATTGCTGCAGTAATTCAGGTAAAAGGAGCCCCAACTAAGTATTGAGTGCTATACATGCTCATACTTTTCATGTTCATACTTTTCAGTTGGCCAAGATTTCTAAAAATCCTTTCTTTGTATTGGTCTTAAGTAATATTCTAAGTTACTGAATTTGGGATTTTCTTTAGTTGTCAGTTATAATCATCAAAATTAAAAGAAATAAACATTTGAAATATATCAGTCTGTGTGTAATGAATGAATATAATCCTCAATGGCATGTTTATTGCTTTGTAGCTCGACGGTTTAACACTAACTTAGGCCTATGTTACATGCGCAAATCGGTTTGCGGGGCTAAACAGGCAGTGATGAAGTAGGCATTGATATTCTTCTGCTGAGGCGGTGCTTGCCTTCCTTTGACGTCATAGATCCCTAACCTGTCGTTTGCTGGGCCTGGTGTCTATAAAAGCTTTTCTTTGACTAACAAGGAAGTTTTCAGCTCTGAAATTTACAGGATATTCTTATATTATCATGACCTTTTATATATCAAAAGTTCAAGGGAAAGTTGATTTCTCAATTCATGACCCCTTTAAACTTCACTGACCATATTACTACAACAGCCCTGCAGATTTGCTTTTTACAACATTAGGAAGATTAGACCCTTCCAAACAGAGCAGGCCACACAACTTCTTGTCCAAGCTCTTGTTCTCTCCAGACTGGACTATTGTAATACTCAGCGGGCCTTCCGGCATACACTTGAAACCTTTGCAACTCATCCAGAATGCAGCACCAAGGGTGATCTTTCACGAGCCGAAGAAAGCCCACTTCACACCTCTCTTCATCAGTTTGCACTGGCAGCCAATTGCCACTTGCATCAAATTCAAGGCACTGGTGTTTGCCAACAAGACAACCACTGGCTCTGCACCAATATAACTAAACTCGCTTGTTCAGACTTAAGGCTGATTTATACTTCTGCGTCGGACCTGCGCCATGGCCTCTACACCGTGGGCTACGCGTTGATTTTCATTTATACTTCTGCGTCCTTGTCCACGTCGAAGTGCAGTTACACATGCAGAGGGAGCATGTGTATCCCTGAGGGAGGGGTTCTGGCAGACCAATCACAGTGCTTGAGGTCCGCGTAGAATTGACGAGTTGTTACATTTTTGGAGAGGTGCACGTCAGGGTACGTCCTAGGCTACGCGTGCAACACACAGCCTACAACGTAGCTACAGTGTACACTCGACACAGAAGTATAAATTGGGCTTAATGCGCCCTCCAGAAGCTTGCATTCTGCAAGTGAATGACGCTTTGTGTCGTGGTGCCATCCCAAAGAGGCACGAAATCACTCTCACAGACCTTTTCCTGGACCGGTCCCAGCTGGTGGAACGACCTGCCTTTTCTCAATTCGAGCAGCTGAGTCTGTAGCCATTTTCAAAAAACGTCTATCAGCACCTGACCAATTAATAATGAATGAATGATGCATTTATAATAATAATAATAATAATAATAATGAATTAAAATTACATTTAAAACGATATTTGGTTTAATTATTTTACCAAAGTTTAAATCTACACCCTGGCGTGTCTTTGCGTGGGCCTACATTTGCTTTGGTTGGGGATACGGCTATACACACCAGATCTATCCTCATTTCAAACGTTTGTCGTTTGCGAGTGATGACGTCTCAAACAGAACAGATTAAACTATTTGATGTTAAATGTTAAAAACTTCTATTTGGTCAAATTTAAACTACTGTTGCGTGATATGTCTAATGCTTACACACTGTAATGGTACAACGGCGCATGTACGTAGAGGCTGTGAGAGATGCGAAAGGTGAGCAATAGCAGGGAAATCAATACATCATGTGAAAACATTGTTCCCCGTCTTGACTTTTTTGTTTTTAGCATTTTTAATGTTGTTTAATGTTTTAATGGGGGACCACTCTTCAAATGTAGGCCTATGTGAAAATATTTTTAATAAAAACAACCCCTGATTGCAGTGTTTAACCTCAAAAGTTTCACATAAAAAAAAAAAAAGCATATAGTTTTATACTGTTTCAGAATACATTTGACTTTTTTCTGATAACATTTTACAGTGCCTGAATACTACGTTTTTGTTTTTAAAGATCTGCATCACTTTAAAGTTTTAAAGTTATATGTGAAAATGTTACACGTGTGTGAAAAACTTTCTTCATGTATTTAATAAAAACGTTATTTAATAAAAATACCCCTTGATCGCACTGTTTACCACCCCAAATGTATAGGAAAAGATTTTTAATAAAAACAACCCCCTGAATCCAGCGTTTAATCTCAAAAACTTTTCACATTTTATAATTTTAAAGCATATCGTTTTATACTGTTTCAGAAACTCATTTTACAGTGCCTGAATACTACGTTTTGTATTTAAAGATCTGCATCACTTTAAAGTTTTAAAGGTAGGCTATGTGAAAATGTTACACGTGTGTGAAAAACTTTCTTCAAATGTAAGAAAAAACTTTCTTTAATAAAAATTCCCCCCTTGATTAACAGTTTACATTTTTTACTTCAAAACAATGGAGCATAAATTCATCCATTGGAAGCTGGATGATGGCATCAAAGACTGAATAATCAATTAACTAATCAACCAAAAATTGTTAAAAACTTTTTATAAATGTTATTTTATTTCATTATTTTACCAACATTTGTGTGACTTGAAACAATTAGACTTGAAAGAGTTAAGATTAGATTAGATTAGATTCAACTTTATTGTCATTACACAAGTACAGGTACGAGGCAACGAAATGCAGTTTGGGTCTAACCAGAAGTGCAATAGCAGCAAGTGCAGGACATGAATATGTACTGAATAAATATAAAGATGGCTATTACTATAAATAGAATTTACAGATAGATATGTACTGAATATATATATACAGATGGCTATTATTGTAAACAGAATTTACAGATAGATAGATATATACTGAATGTAATATACGGATGGATATTACTATAAACAGAATTTACAGGGTAGATATGTACTGAATATATATACAGATGGCTATTACTATAAGCAGAATTTACAGATAGATGTATACAATGATATGTTAGGCTAAGATGGGCAGTATAGCAATGAACGATATAGTGCAAATGAGCATATTCTAGTTAGGTAGTAGTGCAAGATGCATATATGAACAGGTGTTACTGTAGTAACAGTCGATAGTGCAAATGAGCATATTCCAGTTAGGTAAGTAGTGCAAGATGCATATATGTACAGGGGTTACTGTAATAAACAGTCGATAGTGCAAATGAGCATCCAGTAGTGCAAATAACAAGTGAAGGCAGATGTGAGGGGGAGAGGAGGGTTATCAGTATATAGGGGGAGTGGGATCAACGAGGGTTAGAGTTCAATATGGAGACAGTTCTGGGAAAAAAACTGTTCTTAAGTCTGCTGGTCCTGGTCCGGAGGCACCTGAAACGCCTACCAGAGGGCAGGAGAGAAAACAGTTTGTGGGCTGGGTGAGAGGAGTCCTTAAGGATGCTGTTATTAAGAGTGAATAACTAAATGAACTACTATGAACTAAACTAAAACATGTTAACTAAAACGACCATTATTGTTTTAAATATCATTCACGGTTATTTACAATTATTGAGCTCTAAACCGGTGCATTCTTCTGTGCCGAGGGGGGGTGTAAGGGGGCGGAGTCTGGGGGCGGAGTCTGGGCGCGGCTTCACGCACACTCTCAAAGCTCATTAGTGATTTAGCCATCGGGGAGAGAGGACGCAGTAAACTGTAGTGGGAAAAATCTTAACATTATTCGTTTTGCTTTTATTTATTTGTTTATTTTGAACCGCTGTTCTGCATTGAGGGGAGTGTTAGGGGAGAGAGAGAGAGAGGACGCGTTTGCATCAGACTCCGTAAGAGAAATGTTTTGGCTGAAACTAAAGGAAAACTTGAAACAACTTGACATTATTCTTTTGATGTGGTTTTTAATGCATATACTTGTATTGTTTTAGAAAACACATTTCAGTCTTTGGCCGCTGTCTAAGTCGTACATTCTCTAACTTGTTTATCCGGTGAACATCAGTGAGACAATGGCAACAGATATATGTATATTAATTGTACGAATCAGTACGGACTGGAATTGAACCTGGGTCCTGCCACACTTGTCGCTTTACCATTTACGCCACCACACGGATATGGGCCACTCACGCAAACTGGGCTTACTTTGTGTTCTTTCATACTGTTACAAGGACTGATATAAGCAAACTGATTTTTGACAATTACAGGAAAAATGATATGGATTTAACTACTGTGAATGCGGAGAAAAGTCTCAATATAGGCGCAGTAAGCGGTGTGTGAAAATAAACGCAAAACGGCCTGTACAGAACATAAAAGTGTGTTTAACTTGGAGCTGTTGAAGAAATAAGCAGACAAAACAATAAATATAATCTACAGAATGTTTTGCTTCCCTTTTACCTGACATGATGCGCACGCCCTAAAACACAGACAGTTCCGTTCGTTGGTGGAAGAATGTGAACGTACAGCTTGTGTTTCAGTGCGTGCGGATGGAATAAAAACTGTAACATTTCTCTGCGCGCTTCAACTCTCAATGTACAGCACAACTGCTCCTGATAGAAAAAACATGAAATGAATTGGCGATCTCGCATTACGCTACGGATTTACATATGACGCATTCATTGAAATTATTTACTTTTCATGCACTTAACCTAACTTTTTTAGATTTTTGTGTAAATTTTGAGTACTGGTCAGGATACATTTAACATAACATAATGCAATGGGCCATTAAAGTACCATTAATGGGAAAAGTGCATTAGTACAGGTGCATTGGAGTGTATTAGGAATACACTAAAGTAATAAAACGTCTGATCAGGTACTTTCCTTCACCATTTCAAACTGACTATATGTTGTTTTCTTTAATTTTGTCATAATTAGCCTACATAACTTTTATAACTACTTGTATGCAAAGCTGTTTTGCAACCATGCAAAATTGCGGAAAGTGCTAGAAATAAATTTGAATTGAATTAAACAATTCAATACGAATTGATATTCAAAGTGTGGGCAAATTATTGAAAAGGTTATAAAGCTTACTTCATGATTATTATCATTTTTATTATGGTTAAAAAATTATGGTTATTATTATAACTCAAAACACATTTCCTGTAAACTTTTATCTAGGCCTATACTGTTTTTATACTCAACAAGTAGAACTCAAATACAGTTCGTTGAATTGTACATTGGCTCATAACAGGTCAACAGAGGATTCAACAAAAATGACTGAAGTGGTACTTAAATATTTAAGAAATTAAATTATTTATTTGCAAATTGCTCATTGTTACATTTGCACTGTAGGCAAAAGTTGTGGAAATTCTGCCCTTACAGCAGCTGTTAGCAGAACAAACTAGATGTTTCAGTTCATACCTCACATTTCTATTGGTTTGCACACAAACAAAAAAAAGCCCCATCTAAAAAAAAAATTACATAGCATCATCTAAACATAATTTCATCATTCTCAAAATCTGCAGCATTCCCAGTAGTGTGCACTCTAGTGAGTTTGGTTATTTAGCAAATACAGCAAAACTGATTGTTGGTTAGTGTGATGGCATTGGCTTTATGGCGCATTCGAAACATAGATCAAGCATAGCGGTCTGAGGTGTCAATTTCTGGTTAAACCAATGGTAAGTGTTGGGGCAGGCCAATGGGGGTCAAGGTTTAGCTTTGGCAGTTATGGTGTTTTTAAGTCATGTCAGAAAGAAGTATTTATTTTGTTAAAATGCACATGAATATCAGCACAACTTGTGATTATGAGTTTTGGTTACTTTGAACTTTCTTAAAACTTTCAGAGTTAGGTGCGTGACAGTGAGAAAACATGTCAGAGGTAATGGATGCAGACTGCCCTAACAAAAAAAAACTATGCCAAAATGTATTTAAAATAGGCCTACATTTATTTCATACTAACTATACAACAAACCCATTCATATATTTACTGACATATTGCTTACTGATATAAATAATATAATTAAACTTTATTTAGAGTTTTAGAGCTTTATTGCACAATGCATATTTCTTAATATTAAGCCTAAAAGTGTTTAATATCACTATTACTAAGGATAGTATGATCACTGTATAATTTAAATACAAGATATTTAAAGTACACCTAAAGTATACTTGCAATAGTTCCACTTTAGCACAATCAAATACTTAAGTATATCTTTAGTTGGACCTCAGCACTATTTAGGGATAACTAAAGTGCGTTAAATACAAAATTACTTCCAATTTAGCAGACTTTAGGTATACCAATTGAGTATACTAAAAGTACATTTGCAGGGTATTTATATTAAGTACACAAATATAAATGTATTTGTAGTATATTTAGCATAAAATAAATGTATTTCAAATACATTTTAGTATATTTATTTTTCACTTTATTTGTCCATCCCACACTTAACTTTGTCCTTTTGCAGGATGTCATGATGGATTCCATCGAACAGAACTGATTCCAATTGTATAAAATATTGACTTGTTACTGTTAACATGAGCAAAGTGGGTTGAGTGTTTTCCAGGTAAAAAGGCCTAAGAACCAGGACAGCCCTTCGCCCACATGAAATTTCCACAGGTCACACTAAAAAGGATGACCGGCCAGATAAGCAGATGAATTAATATGTAATTTTGTCACTAACAAAAATACTTCTTTGGTCTCCATTCACAGGTGAAAGCAACCAGGAAATGGTTCACTCCACCAATAAGGACCAGTGGGTGTGAGGTTGTGATCTTAGGGAAAAAAATCTTGCAATGATCAGCAAATGGTTGGAGAGTGTAGCATCTGGGTTGAAGCACCTCACCTTTAACTACACCAACCAGCCTCAGCAACTCCACACAGTATAAAGTGAGGGATCAAAGGTTATGTGCTAGTAACAAACCTCCCTAGCCAACAAGGAAAATCCCATTGCAAACGGCTCACAAAGAGTCACCCTGGTGAAGACGGAATGTCCATGGGATGAATGAGGTGAAAACACGCCTGGAAGAAGAAGTGGACCAACTAATGGTTTAAATTTAACAGATGAATTTTGATGAGTATTGATATAGATCTCACGATTTTAGTAGTTACTGATTCATTTGAAAATATTGCAGGTACATGTAAATTGAAAAGAGGTAAATCTCTTAAAGCTGTAGACTACAGGATTTCACACTAGGTACATTACTGTAAGAATAATAAATAATCTAGGGACTATTATTGATATTATTGAAGAAACATGAGGTTTTAAAATCCTAATGCAGACATTACAACCATAGTTGTTCTCTAATAAGAGAGAATGTGTGATAAGTCGCTTTGCCGGACTAGGTCCGAATATTGACCCTTTTCACATTTCCGGGTTTCTCAGAAGCAGAAGCCGTCATAGTTGGGTAATCTTCGATGAATGAGACTACATTAAATATATATTTTTTGTGTTCCCCTTTCCCATTTAGCAAAAGAAAAACTCCACAATAGTGTTTTCACAACTTTCAAAAAGAGTAAAAAAAAGAGAGAGATTGATAACGGCAGTCAGAATTAGAAGACAGAAAGATGTCAACTTTTAACAGCTGCTGTATTAAAAACACCCTCACATCAGGGTTAACTAGTTTTTGTAATTTTATGCAAAGGTAATATATGATAATACAAAGTATAGTGTTATAAATCTACATACATTTAAAAAAAAAAAAAATTAAATATAAAAACTTTATAGGATTTACGATGCTGATGATTGTTAAAACACGTCATTACAGTCTGTGAAAAAGGTCTGAATATTCTCATGCAATCTGATTAAAGCTTGCAATACAGGACAAAAAGAAAAGAAATCGGACTAATTCTGACTTAAAAACTTAAGTCAGGTGGGGAAATCTACCACACTGGCAACTTGACAAATATGCTGTCAATATTAAATTAAAATTTACAAGATTAAAAAAATATAAAAAATCATGGTCTATAAGTATTTTGGAGATCACAGTTTTTGCAAACTTATTCAAAATGATTTGTTAGTTTGACTTGAAAAAGTAAGTTACCTGGTTGCCTTAAAATTTTGAGTTCATTGAAACTAAAAATGTGAGTTATTACAATGAGTGATTTTGTTGTTTCAACTAATATTTTGTTCTTTAAATTAAAGATTATTTTTTAACTTAACGTTGTTTTGTTGTCATAATTTAAGATTCAATATTGTATCAACTTATTTAAGCAATCAAAGAGAGTAAGTTAACTTACAAATTTAAGTTCACTCAACTTAATTTAATATTATAGGAACAAACAATTTCACATTGGCACTAAGCTTAACTACATATAGTTTGTTGTAACAATTAATTAAGTTTATATGGTTGCCTTAAAATTTGGAGTAAAATAAACGTCTACACAAGTTAACGTGACAACGCTTTTTTAAACTGATTATTCTGGAATAACAGCACAAATAAACCATAACTTTAACATTCACATTTATTATAACATTCTCAAAAAAATAAATAATACATTCATTGAACTGTTTGACAAGTACAGTATATATTTAACTACAGCTTGAATTAACTATTTCCTTTGGGACGAGGTTTGCAGTCCTCTGTGACCACCAAGATTCCAACATTCATCCTCTTCACCACCTCTTCCTCATCAGTTGGCTAATGAGAGAAAAATGAAATTACTATGAATTACAAAATCACAAATTTACAAAGCATTTGTAGGTTAACAATGAATCAATTTTAAACAGAGACATGCCCGCATCAGATAATATGTGAATAATCTATAGTACAATCAATGGTAAATGTTCTTTAATGTTTCAATTATTTTAAAGCAATAATGATAAAGCTCTTCCACTATCTCTTGAATAGCAGATTTGGATACATACAAGACAGTTTGCATTTGCAAGAACAATGATGCAAGTCTCTGTTGAACGGAATCTTCATTGACATCATCATCGAGGTCACTCTCCTCATCCAAAGATAACTCCAAATCAGTTACAGTGTGTTCAAGCCTCTACAATACAACTGGGATTCACCAGCTGGGGTCCACAACGAAATAGTTTAACTCTTATATCTTGTACACCATATGTACAATGAAACCTACTCTTGTGAGCTTTAAAAGTGGTATACACATTTGATTTGAAACAACACTGTTTAAAAGGGCAGACCACAGTTTCTTTGTGTGTTTTCCCAAGTGAATGAAGTATTTAGTTAAATTAAAAGGCTCACAGAAGTTACATAACTCACAGGCAATTTAAGTGTTTTCTGGCCCTGATCTGAATGTCTTTTATGGTGAGAAACTAAGTGACGTTTTAAGGCCACGTGAATTCTAAATGAACAAGGGCATTCTGAGTATATACATGGAATCCGACAAGACCTTCCACATTGTCCATGCTTAACTTTATAATGTCTGATTAGAATCCTTTGATTTTCTGAAGTGAATGAACAAAATTTACAGCTCCAAAGCATAAATAGATGTCCAGTGTAAACATGAGTTTCTGCAAAAAAAGAGAAAAGACAGTGTTAAATGTTTAAGACCATTTAAATTGACCACAACTAAATCATTTAATCTAATTTTAATTTTTTTTTACTTGCATTTTAAACATTATTATATACAAACGTTATTTTAAAGGTGTCATCTGTCAGAACATTATGACTGACCAGCGCCACGTTGTTTAAATAGCAAATCTGTTCGTCCATGGGCATGCTGGTCTGAAAGGTGCATTATTGGCGCGTTGCTATTTTGAGGCAACTGAAATAGACTACACCACTGACCAACAAAAACCTAGTCTAAACTTAATGGCGCAGTATTTTTTTTAATTTAAAGGGCGCGTTAGTAAAAAGTGTCTATAGGTGGGTGCACAACGTGCGTACACTGCTTATTACACACATAGGGACGTACAGCAGCACACAAACATGGCAAACATTAAAAAAATAAAAGGATTCCCCTCTCTGAAGAAGCGTTCAGTCTTTCCGCTTGCAAATTCCGGCATGTAAATAACGAAACTGGCTTTTAAAGGGAATGGGAGATGAGACTGGTTTATTGCACGTTACACCCAAAACACACCTGACTCATTAAGAGACTAGGTACAAACCTTTTGGATCATGCGCCTGGCGTGCTGACAATCTTTCTCGTCGTTAAACTTGCAAATGTGGATTTGGACATGCCCTAAATGGACCTGTGCCATGCGCTTCAGACCATGAGCTCATATCGTTAAAATAGGGCCCATAGAGTTTTGTGTTGTACTGTTGTCATTTACATGCGTGGAGCACATCTCAAACTTCATCTCTGCATATGCTGTGAGTTTGCGTTGCTTATAACATTCATCTTGGAATGCAATGTAAGGTAAATCAATTATAAACCTACGCCATCACAGAAGAATACATCAAAATCTTTCTAAGTATGCAAACTGTTCATTGCGATTTTAAAATAAAAGTTTACGCCCTCACCTTGTGAAGTTATGATATTCACATATTCTTGTTAAAGAAGCTGAGATAGAGACATTGAATTTTACTTACCATAAACCTTCTAGCAGAGAAGAAATAGCACCTTCTCGTTTAGGTGTGGTCTGTGTCATGTATTGGCAAACAGGTTACAAGTCTGAAATATCACATAAAAGGATTAATTTGAACACTTATTGCTTCAACAGCATCAGTATAACAAGTATAACAGTCTCTATTAACATTACTTATAGCCGTTTCCTTCTCTTATAAGGTAACCTGAATGCATTTTAAAACAGGAATGCAATACGTATTTTAGTTTAATCACGACGAAAAAGAAAAAATAACTATAAAATATATCAGGATCA
The DNA here is from genome assembly GCA_039654625.1 of Rhinogobio ventralis. NCBI lineage: Eukaryota > Metazoa > Chordata > Actinopteri > Cypriniformes > Gobionidae > Rhinogobio > Rhinogobio ventralis. Next base: position 38,047,566 of record CM077194.1, read on the forward strand.
TTTTAATGTTGAAAAGCTTTCCTAACAGCCTTATTAAACAATATTTGTAAAGACGACATAAGAAACCCACTAACATTATTTTAAAATAGCCTAAATGGAAACGGGTCAACTAAGAGGCCGTTAGGAATTTCTGAGGCAAAATTATTATAAATTTAAACAATTTTCTGACTTTTCGCCACCTAGGAAATAAATCAAAATACTCTTAGACAAAACTGTTCGATAAAGACATTGAATTTTAAAATTACTTACCATAAACCGTCTTTCCTTGCTTCTGAAGAAAATGGCGCCATCTCGTTTAAGTGTCCTCTGTGTCGTGTATTGGCAAACAGGTTCAAAAGCTCAACAAGTCTGAAATATCACGTAAAAGGATTCATTTGATCACTTATTTCTTCAGCAGCATTAGTATAACAATTAAATCTCTTATATAACGTTAGCCGTTTCCTCCACGCAACTTAGTTACCTTAATGCGTTATATTTAAAACGAGAATGTGTTTAAATCACGACGAAAAAGAAAAATAACTATACAATATTATGATTTATCGAGATTATTTTAAGATTGAAACGCTTCACTAACAGCCTAGCTAAACTGTATATAAAGATGACATAAGAAACCCACTATTTTAAAATAGCCTCAATGGAAACGGGCCATTAGGCAAAATTATTAAGTTATAGATTTAAACCATCTTCTGACTTTTCGCTGCCTAGGAAATAAATGAAAGAACCCTTAGTCAAAATAAAAACATTGAATTTTAAAATGACTTACCATAAGCCGTCTTTCCTTGCTTCTGAAGAAGCTGGGGAGAAAATTGCGCCTTCTCGTTCAAGTGTCATCTGTGTCGTTTACTCCCGGGTGTCCGGCCTCCGGCGCATGCGCAGGTAAAATTAAGACTCAGAAGTCAAGTAAACTATCTATTAGTAGAATCAACTAATGTTTTTATTTTATATCATTGCATTGCCATTATGCCATTAGTTTAATCAACATAAACTAAAAATGTTATGTTATCTGAACAACATTAGTGAATCTAAGTTGATTTGACAAAAGAAAAAATGTTGTGATAACAAATCGTGGAAATAATTTTTTACAGTGTAAACTATAATGAATTTATATGCAATTTTTACTACAAGTCAATTTATTAAACAATTTTCACAGTCTTTAAACTGAGATCTTAAAGGATTTGCTATCATGGTACCTTAGGCCTACTTCATGCTTTAACAGTTCAACTTCCATTTTTAGCTAAGCAGTAATGATACATTATTATATCACTTGTTAAATGGTTATTTAAGAATTGCATTCAGTCCTGCATTCAGTCTGCAATGTAATGGATCTGATATGTTTTTGCAAAAACAGTGGGTAAATATTCCCAAATCAAGATGTGCCAAGCCGATAGATTCCTATCCAGTGATAACATCAGAGGGGGCTTCAGTATTAGTTCAGTGGTGTGCACACTTATGCAGTCGGTTATTCCAAGCTGTTTTTCCCTCTGAAATGTCTCACTTTGGTTTTCAGTGGCAGTACACAGGTTGCCATTTTTCATTAAACGTGCAACAGTTCTGATATGATTTATCTTTGTTTAATGTTTTACATCACAAACATGAGCCATTTTAACAGGGGTGTAGACTTTTTATATTCACTGTACATGGTTCCATTCTCAAGTAAACTTTTAACTTAAAACTATTTACATAAAAAATTTGACATCTGCTTTACTGCAAATTCTGACCATACTGCATAGAAAAAAGTCTTGCATTGTGTTCTGTGTTTTGTGATGTCTGTAACTTGACTTTGTTGATCCCATGTATTTAGTACCTTCCTTATGCCAGCTACACACTGCACGATTTTAGCAACAACCCACAGCCAAGAGGGAAACTTCAGGGGGAGGAGTCATAGGCCTGCAACAGAACATTAGCAAGCATGGCTTCTGTAAGCAACCATTCTCTCCTTCATATTCTTTTTTCTTTTTTTGCTGCTTATCAGCGCACAGACAACTTGTATCATAAGCTTCTTGTGGGCCACCATTTTTAAAAGAAAGAAATACATTGTGCGCATGATCTTACGTTATTTCCTGTATAACTCCTCGCATGTGTTTGATTTTATCTGGCAGATAGACCAGGAAGAAATGTTGGCGATTCTTTGTATTGAGAATTTATGAAATGCGTGACCCCTGTTGCCAATCTATCACGTAGTGTGCACACAACAGCATCTAAATGGTACCCCAGACAGTCATGTAGTGTGAAAAGAACAGCGATCCAACAACTTTGAAAACCGTGCAGTGTGTTCCCAGCATTAAACATATGCATTGAGTCTATATTGGCTGGAAGGGACATGGGATGTTGTAGAGGCAGTTTGAACCATATGTCTGGATTGAGGCTGGTTGGAGTATGATCTGAAGTTCTGAAGATGTGACCTGAACAAACAAATTGGAAATAGAAAGTTAGCACAAACATTTGCAAAAACAACTGATGCAGGGCCGTCCATAGGGTGGTGCAACCACGCTTTAGGGGCCCCGCTGTGGACGCAAACGGACCAACAAAAGGGGCTCGCTAACTCATGCTTGGGACGGCCCTGAAGTAATGTCTCTTTTCATTTAAACACAGTCTTGAAAATGTATATGGCAGGTTACTGATAGCTGAAATGATTAGTGAATGAAGTGCCATTTTATCAGGGTATGTGTTGCATACTAAACTCACTTTTTTTCCTCTGGGCTGCACAGTCCACAGGAAAACAGCAAACAACTGCCGCCACATAAAGCCAATATGGCTGAACTCCAACCAATGTACAGCCCTTCTCCGATTTCATACCTAAACACACAAGACACATCTAACATTACACAGCAGAGGCGTTCCAAGACTGCTGATATTTATTGCGACATGACAGGCCACTCTCTCTTCTTTCCACTTACTTTATTCCTGGATAAAGTGGGTCAAAGAATTCCTGAGTGATATTGAAAGCATACCAAGACACTGCAATCATCGTGCACAGACCTGAAACATGAAAATAAGTTTTGTTTCTATAGACAAACTACCAAGGTTTAATAAACTATGCTTCTCCTTCCCGACAGTCTATCATAGGCTATTTTGAAGACATTTATATTATGAAAACATAATCTTTATAGTTCCTGGTAACACTTTACAAGGTTTAATTCATTAACATTATTGCATTGGGTATCATGAACTATACTTATGCAGTATTTACTATGTAGGATTATCCATGAACAAGCCCATCCAATGAACACAACACCACATTCCACAGTTCAGAGAAATTCTCCCACCAAGACCATTAGTGAGTCATAAAAACGCATCCCTCAATTATATGAATGAATCACCAGTATTTGCTTTAGATATATCTTATGTATCATGTATGTTATAACTTTTGGAGTTCTTTTATACATTTATATTTGTGTAGGATGCACCATATTTAAACTATGACAGTTGGTTTCTTAAAACGTTTACTAAAGCTCCCAAAAGTTTGGGTATACATGATCATGTGGACATTATTCTAAATTACGAGCAAGAACAGGAGAATGGGGCGTAGGACCACCCAAGACAATATCTGATTGAAGGAAACACTCGTGGCGACGGGTCAGGTGGACAGTCAAGCAGTTATGCTTGGCTTTTGCTTTGATTCGTGCTTGACTCGTCCTGCTCGCATGTTTACACGCTTTTCAACCATCAAGAGCTCATTCCAAGACTCCTTCTGAGTCTTCGTTAAAACTCACTGAAGAAAAACCTCTCAAAGTCCTTGTTTCCAGCAGCTCATCGAGAGAGAGCGAGAGAAACTTCGTTGCGCAGCAATGTGTAACTCAGCAACCGGCTCCACCCTGCAAAGCCAATCATCCATTCACCACCAAGTGTTTTCTCTAAGAACTCACACATCGAGCGACCGCCAGCCAATCAGCGCCGCTGAGATTCCCTCCAGCAACTCCGTCATGATGAAAACACATGTGCTCACAGGAGCATCTAAACTCAAGTACCACAATCTCCTCATTCTTGCTGAACTGGTGCAAATCTTATTAAGCAAACAAACTAAGATCAAATTGCTAGCAAGTTGATTCTCTCAGGTTGTGCTCTAAGAAATAATGTCTAACGCTAGACATTTGGGGTTCCATTCCTCCTCCGTTAATCTGCCACTGTATGAATAAATGAATGTGTGTGTGTGTGTGTGTGTGCGCGCGCGCTTTGTTAGATTAGTTTATGTGTATTAGAGTAGTTCAATAAAGTCTTATTTGATTTTACACATACAAGTGTCTTGTGCTGTGCTTAAAAGTTACTGCCTTAAAGGATTAGTTCACTTCAAAATGAAAATTTCCTTATATTTTACTCACCCCCATCTCATCCAAGATGTTCATGTCTTTCTTTCTTCAGTCGAAAATAAAAAATTTTGAGGAAAACATTCCAGGATTTTTCTCCCCATCACGGACTTCCATGGCAACCAAAATCAATCGAAATCAATCGAAATCAATGCATTTTCAAAGTCCTTCGAAGGGCTTCAGAGGCTATGCGCGATCCCAGACGAGGAATAGGGTCTTATCTACGAAACGATTGGTCATTAAAAAAAAGAAAAAAAAAAGAATATACTTTTTAACCTAAATTGCTCATCTTGCGCTGCTCTGCGACGTCCCATGGATTGCGCAATCATGGCGGAAAGGTCACGCAAGACGTAAGCGGAAGTACTGCCCCAAGCGAACCTTTGAGGCCTAATACAAATGCCCTTTACCAAAAAACACTCCATCTTCAACTTTAAAATCGTCCGACATCATTGTTTTGAAAGGGCGTTTGTATTAGTCTTTGCATGTGCGCTTTGTAAACACGGGGGCGGTACTTCTGCCTACGTCTACCGTGACCTTTTCGACATGATTGCGCAATCATTGGCACATAGCAGAGCAGCGCAAGATGAGCAATTTAGGTTAAAAAGTATATTCATTTATCTTGGATGAGGTGGGGGTGAGTAAAATATCAGGAAATGTTCATTTTGAAGTGAACTAATCCTTTAAACTGTTCAATTTTGTTACCTTGCTCATAATTGATCATAACTTTATGATATTATTATCTATAACTATATGGTGGACGAATAGTTGATAAAGTGTTAAATATTAATTCTGAATAATTTACATTTTAATTCATATTCACTGTAATTTAATTACCTTTGAGCTATACTGATCTGTAATTTCCCTTACAACTATTCTTGGTTAATGTTATTTTCTACATATACCAATATATTTTTTACATTGCAATTTGTATAAATTAATGTATTATGAACAAACAATAATTAACAATGAATAGTATATTTATAGATTACCATTATAAATAGAGTAATAAATCCAATATAAAAATATTGTTTATTGTTAGCTGATAATACATAATGAATTAACCAAAGTTATCAAATTGAATCCATTTGTAAAGTGTTAATCAGCTCTTTTTGTAAAACAACATTGACAGTTAATCTAGAAGTGCTTAAATGAGGACTTCTATTGAAAATTCTAATTTCCAAAAAATTAGAAGTAAAAAAATAAAATCATATTTTGCTATAGCTGTTAGGTAAACAATAAAAGCGAACTGACATACAAGACTCAATTAGATTGTAAAGGTACATTTTAACCGAGAGAGAAAGGGAAATTCTCAAAAATATCATGTAACCTGAATGAGGATACTGCACTTTTATTTTTGTTTCCAGAAGTCGTAATTGGAAGAAGTATGTATGTATAAATTTAGGACATGTTATTTTAGGATAATTCCTGTGACGACTGTCTGTTGACTTGTGGACAACAGTATTTTGGACTTACATAGAGATGTAATTGTTTGCTTGCTGGTCGCTTTTAATAGTTCCCTTTCGATATGGTTCACTCATATTGCGTTGTTAGATGTTATGGGGAAAACTCCTTTTTCTCTGAATATTGAAGCCTTTTATTCGAAAACGCATTGCAAAAAAATGGTGCTGCACAAGCCATAATAGTGCAGGGATCTGTGCGAGCTTATTGGCTGAGCAGTTGGAACTGCACAAACCTAAGGCGATGCGGCGCATCTGCACGAACCAATGGGGGCGCATCCTGATGAATCAAGCGCAGAGCCCGCCAGAATGGACGGGCATTCTGCCTATACATCTAGCTCACTCGCCATAGGATTCAGATTTATTCTCCTTCAGCGATGATCTTCACATCGCGTTGATTCTCCTGCAAGAAAGCCTTCTCGCCGTTGGACAAAGCCCAGAGAAACTCTGGCCACGGGGATGTCGGATGCCGTCAGTTTTTATTTTGTTTTATTTTTTAAATTAATGCTCACAACAGTATACAAACAATGACATATTATATGATAATAGCAATGAGAAACAAACAAGACAGGAAGACACACCAGTCATGAAAGCTTGAAGCTTTATGTTGCCCTTTACTAATGCACGCACTGGTAACAGTTGGTCGGGAGCGAAAAGATTAGTAAATTATGAGAGCATTTCTGGGTGTACATTTTCTTTTAATAAATAATAATACAGAATAGCAAAAGACATGGGATTCCTTCTTAAGATCCATCAGTGGAAATAATGAAAAAGAAGAAGAGGAACAGGAGGAGGACAAGCCAAGCAAGAGAAAAACAAAAAAGGGACAAAACGTGCTTCTTTCTGCCAGGACGTTAGTATTTAAAATTAAAAGTTTACTTAAAAAAATGAATAAATGAATAAGAAGTGTCGTAAATCTGTTTTAAATTAAGTTCTTTTTCAAATAAAGGTTTCCGAGTGATATCAGATTGTGTACGTGTTTTTATTGTACTTACTTACATGAAACAAGAGGGTAACAAACACCACTTTAATTTACAGCCTGCAGATTCACACTTACCCTGTAACTACATGGAATAACAAGCACCACTTACCCTGTAACTACACAGATAATTACCTCTTAATTAAAAAATACTTACAGTATAAATTATTTGTTAATTTTCCTGGTAGTTACCCCTTTATTCCCCAAATATTACATATTGTTCCCTTAAACCTACACGTACTTTATAGTTACACTATAATTACCGAAGGTTACGCTGTAAATTAATTTTACTTATGCAGTACTTTCCGGGCTGTAATCTAAAGCTTTACCCAGTGTATTTGTAGAGAAGGATTGTTTTTATTTTTTTATTTTTTATTTTTTATTTTTAGAAAGTGTCAAACTTTTGTATGGCTTTTAGTTATTTATTTAGGTAATTTATTGCATTTTGGGGTGGCAGTGGCTCAGTGGTTCATGTGGGTTGTCTACAAACCGGAAGGTTGGTGGTTCTATATAGTGTCGAGGTGTCCAGAAGCAAGACACCTAACCCCAGCTGCTCCCGATGAGCTGGATGGTGTCTTGCATGGCTGACACTGCCGTAGGTGTATGAATGAGTGAATGTGAGGCAATATGTAAAGTATGTATAAATGCAGTCCATTTACCATAAGAAATATCATCTTTGGGGTCCCCTATCCTAGAAAAGTGGGGGTTGGTGTAGTCGATTTGGCCGACTGGGTTAACAGTCCTATACTTAAGGTCACAGTTACTTTAAATAAATTCGGTTGGCCAAAATTTTTATGTTACCAAATTCTCATGAATGCTTTTGTGTGCTCTGTGCAGTGTACCTCACTCTGAGAAATATTCACTGGAGTAAAAAGTATGACTAGCCCCGACTGTCACAGTTAGTTGCAGCACGGACAGTAGTGAGGCAGGATATGCAGCAGTCACTTTATTTAACAATAAACCAAAACAAAAAACACACAGGAGCACAGGAGAATACTGGAACGCAGGCAAATCAGAACCAACTAAACAGACAAGAACAGACCAAGAACAATTCAAACTGAGAGCTAAATATACACAGGGTAACAAAAGAGCTAAACAAGGTACAGGTGAATCAAATCAAACAATTATTTGCTATGGAAACAAATGAAAACTTTCTAGAAACCATGGGAACAGAAAAGAAAAACAGGATACAAAGATTTACTAACTAAAAGTCCAGGAAAACCAAACCAAACCAAAACGGAAACGTTACACCAACCTCCCCTACTGTATATGACAGGCGATAAGAAAGGATTTCACTTTTTTTTTTTTTACCTTGCAGTATGAAGAAGACGCCTCCAGCCCCAGCGATATGACCCTTCATTATGTAATTCTCCCCTCCTATCTTGGAACACTGCATACCCACTAGAGTTGCCACCAGCCCGAATGTGCCTAGCACAATGGATGTGATCATTAATGCACGGCATGCTTGGATATAACCTGAGAAAACAGAAGGAACAGTTACAATTCTAATACCTGTACACAAATAGTAAAATTAAATAAATAAAGATATGTGATTAAGATACAAATATGTATATACATAAATAAAATAGACACATAAATTTGTAAAGATGTGCTATATACAAATAGAATACAATTAACAGTGAGTGGAATAAGAAGATGTAGGGTATTGTTAAATAAATGTAAGTGGTATTGCACATAGTTATCATTGCACATTGAAGCTTTTCTTGTGCCTGTAGCTGTTCTGGTGCTCAGTGCTTTGTAGCTCCGGCCAGACGGCAAAAGTTCAAAGAGAAGTTGGCTTGGATGTGAGAAGCCCTTTTTTCACTTTGGATGTATACAGCTCTTGGAGGGTGGGCAGGGGAGCACCAATAATCCTCTCAGCAGTCTGAACCATCCTTTCTGAACCAAACCAGTTATTGAAGTGCAGAGGACAGATGGCTGATGGACATTGATGGCTGAGTAGAACTACATTAGTGGTACCTGTGGCAAATTGAACTTCTTCAACTAGCGAAGGAAGTACAACCTCTGTCAATGTGATCAATGTGATTGTCCCACTTCAGTTTCTGAGAGATGGCCTATAGGAACTTGAAGAACTCCACAGCGGCCACATTGCTGTTCATGATGGTGAGTAGGGGGAGTGCTGGGGTGCTGATTGTGCAGGTGTTGGACGTGAATTTCCCCATTCTCACTAGCTGTTGTCTATCTGTCAGAAAGCTGGTGATCCATTGATAGATAAAGATCTACGTTTGCAAGAGTAAGCATTTTAAAATGATCCTTTCGCAAATGCATGTGGTCATGTAAACGCATTAACCTGTTTCCTTTATCGGAGTAATCAATAACGGCTTAAGCATAAACCAATCGATTTTTGCCCCTTATGCCGATTTCTCCTGGCATGTAAACACATTAACCTGAATTCTTTGTGCTTATTGAAGTGCACATACACTCACCTAAAGGATTATTAGGAACACCATACTAATACTGTGTTTGACCCCCTTTCGCCTTCAGAACTGCCTTAATTCTACGTCACATTGATTCAACAAGGTGCTGAAAGCATTCTTTAGAAATGTTGGCCCATATTGATAGGATAGCATCTTGCAGTTGATGGAGATTTGTGGGATGCACATCCAGGGCACGAAGCTCCCGTTCCACCACATCCCAAAGATGCTCTATTGGGTTGAGATCTGGTGACTGTGGGGGCCATTTTAGTACAGTGAACTCATTGTCATGTTCAAGAATCAATTTGAAATGATTCGAGCTTTGTGACATGGTGCATTATCCTGCTGGAAGTAGCCATCAGAGATGGGTACATGGTGGTCAAAAAGGGTCAGAAACATGGTCAGAAACAATGCTCAGGTAGGCCATGGCATTTAAACGATGCCCAATTGGCACTAAGGGGCCTAAAGTGTGCCAAGAAAACATCCCCCACACCATTACACCACCACCAGCCTGCACAGTGGTAACAAGGCATGATGGATCCATGTTCTCATTCTGTTTACGCCAAATTCTGACTCTACCATCTGAATGTCCCAACAGAAATCGAGACTCATCAGACCAGGCAACATTTTTCCAGTCTTCAACTGTCCAATTTTGGTGAGCTCGTGCAAATTGTAGCCTCTTTTTCCTATTTGTAGTGGAGATGAGTGGTACCCGGTGGGGTCTTCTGCTGTTGTAGCCCATCCGCCTCAAGGTTGTGCGTGTTGTGGCTTCACAAATGCTTTGCTGCATACCTCGGTTGTAACGAGTGGTTATTTCAGTCAAAGTTGCTCTTCTATCAGCTTGAATCAGTTGGCCCATTCTCCTCTGACCTCTAGCATCAACAAGGCATTTTCGCCCACAGGACTGCGGCATACTGGATGTTTTTTCCTTTTCACACCATTCTTTGTAAACTCTAGAAATGGTTATGCGTGAAAATCCCAGTAACTGAGCAGATTGTGAAATACTCAGACCGGCCCGTCTGGAACCAACAACCATGCCACGCTAAAAATTGCTTAAATCACCTTTCTTTCCCATTCTGACATTCAGTTTGGAGTTCAGGAGATTGTCTTGACCAGGACCACACCCCTAAATGCATTGAAGCAACTGCCATGTGATTGGTTGATTAGATAATTGCATTAATGAGAAATTGAACAGGTGTTCCTAATAATCCTTTAGGTGAGTGTATGTGATATGCTATATGACAGGAAAGCGTCCTTACTGTGCATTTAAGCACATCCAGACAGAGGGAGCTTTCTGCTGTAGCTATAGAAAGGAGGAAATATATAGCAAACTCTGACTCTTTCTTGAACCAAGAAATGATACAAATGTGTTCTCATCTCGTGCAGAAGTAGGCTACAGTAATAATGCAACATTTGTAATGGCATGAGGATAATATATGTCTGTAAATTTCTCGCTGACATGTTGAAATACTCTTCAGTTTTTAATGCTTTTTTAACATCACAACAGATATAACAAATGGAATACTCTGAGTCAGATACATGAATGATTAGACTATATTTTTACCTCACTACCGTGAAATAACCTGATTTATTAATTAACACTTCACCTTTGCTCGCAAAATAGAAATAAATAAGCAAATTAATGAGTAAAGAAATAAGCAAATAAATAAGCAAGTTAATGATCAAATAAGTTCCCCCCCGCGCGATACTATTGTGTATTGGCGATTCCCACAGGATGACAATAGGACGATATGACTATGATGCATATTGCCCAACACTACTCATTCATGAGGTGCGCCGTCTTGCACTTCCTCCCAGTTGACCTGAAGCCCCAGATGGCTGAGGTGTCTGAGCACCAAGTCCCTGTGTTCGCACAACAAATCTCAAAAGAGTGATAGTTGAGTATGCAAATGCCCACTTCCCTTAGGAGGGCAAGGGCAGCCTCCGTGACCTTCGTGAAGATGCAGAGAGACAGGGACAGCCCCGAAGGGCACGACCACAATTGAGGTCTGATTCGCTGTCAGATCCTACAGCTATCAGCTCTGAATTCGATTCAGCATGAGCAAACACCGCCGAAGAGGGAAGTTCAGCATTATCTTCCTCTCCAGAGGACAATAGCCCTCTCTCTGTTACAGCTATCGACATCTGATCCTCTTCCAGAACGCCGAATGACGTGCTAGGTCACCCGTGATAGGGACCTGCGCTGTTATCCGGCAACTCGGCGGCACACAACACTCTAGAGGAGCAGGAGGTCTGTGGCAATTCACCTGGTGGAAGCACTCCCACTGTAACCCTTAGGTCTCCCAAAGTGTCATGTTTTGTCTTGTGCTGTGTAGCACGCGGCTGATTTTTTTTTACTGGCTGTGTGCTTTCATGTTGTCATATTTTGTGTGAACACGTGGCTTATGAGTGTTCTCATTGGCTGTGTGTTGTCTCGATTTGTGTGAGCACATGACTTGTGATTTGTTTTCACTGACCATGTGCTTGTGTTTTTGTCATGTTTGGTGTGAGCACATGGCTTGTCATGTGTGTTTTCTTGTGCCATGTGCTCTCATGTCTATTGTCTTGACCCCACCCATCTTGTTACCTGATTATTGATTCATTTGCCCCACCTGTCTTCCCTGTAATCCCTATATTGTTTGCTTCCCTATTTATTCTCCTTGTGTTTGCAGTCCTGTGTCAGATTGTGTTTTTCCAGTAAAGTCAAGTCCTGAGATCCTGTTTTCCCCCTCTGGGTAGTTTTTGCTTGTTTTATTTTTATTAATAAAAGCTCATTTATCTGCATATTGTGTCCTCGCTCCTTTCATCACCCCCAGCCCTGACAGCTCTGTCAAGTCTTCGTTGTCAGTTAGGATCCTGGGTGTGCGCTTTGATACCAATCTTTCATTTGAAAGCCACGTTTTTAGCATCTGTAAAATGGCATTCTTCCATCTTAAAAATATATCTAAATTATGACGTATGCTCTCAATGACAAATGCAGAACAGATATTTCATGCGTTCATGACCTCAAGGCTAGATTATTGTTACGCTCTACTGGGTGGTTGCCCTGCACGCTTAATAAACAAACTCCAGCTGGTCCAAAATGCTGGTTTTAAAATATTGTTAATTACTTACAAAGCACTAAATGGTTTAGCTCCCCAGTACTTGAACAAGCTCTTAAAGGGGTTATGAAATGGCTTTTAAAATGTTTTTATACTGTTGTCTGAGGTCAACTTATGACGTTCGTGTGGTTTTTACATTCAAAAACATAATGAATAAGTAATAGGCTATTTTCTACCCTGGTTTTGAGTCTCTCTCCTGGAACGCTCGGTTTTTATGGGCGTGCCGCATTGAAGACTTGGAAGTAAACGCCCACTGCTATGATTGGATAACAGTTTTGCATATTACAATGAGCTACAGCTCCCCCGTGAGTACACGTGAGGAATTGTTTTGAAAGCGTGTGGGAAAACGGCAACCGGGATGATTTGCCCACAGGGCTCGCAAAATGTCTTTATCAAACAAACACAATGATTTATCTCTCATCCACCCGCAATTAATTGGAATGTTATTTTTTATTACTTGGCCCGCCCGATCATTGGATATATTCGCGAACCATGCATCACTAACACACACGAACAAGACTCACTGCAGAGTCAGACAAATCAGCATCAAAACTTCCGCGATTGTATTTTTCCTTCAAATATCAAGTCAAGAGAGTGAACAACGCAATCAAGAAAGGAATGTTATTTCACTATTTGAGATGCCCGTCGGCAGGCCGGTGATACGTTTTGGTAGCCCGTCTGGAAAACACATAGACCCGGGACGTGGACATATACATGTCTGAGTCTGATCACAAATCGCAGGACAATGAACCAACAACACCTCAAATAAAGCATGTCAGCAAGCCTGTGACAGCGTGGTAAGTTATGTTCAGTTAGACACGTACACATAATCAATAGATATCAAACGATCTGTAACACTGCAATACTATCACATATAAAAAAATGTGTTGCTTCATTCATTCATGTAATCTCATCCTGTCTGCAAATAACATGCCATGCACAAATCAGTGGACAGGGCTACAGAATCAGGCGTTCTTCTTCTTCGTTTAAGGCGGTGTTTCAACACACTCTGACGTCACAGCTTGGCACATTCTGAGATCAAGCGTTTGCTGGGCCTGGTGTCAATAAAAGCTTGTCTTTGACTAACAAGGAAGTTTTTAGCTCCGAAACTTACAGGATATTCTTATATCACGATGAACTTTTATATATCAAAGGCTGAATGAAAAGTTGATTTCTCAATTCATGACCTCTTTAATGCATTATAGTCCTTCACGTCTATTGCGATCTCAGTTGATAATACCTAGAATATCAAAAACAACTGCTGGCGGTAGATCCTTTTCTTATTTAGTACCTAAACTCTGGACCAGAGTTCCTAACATTGTTCGGGAAGCAGACATACTCTGTCAGTTTAAATCTAGAATAAAAACTCATCTCTTTAACCTGGCATACACATAGAACATTATCAATTTCTATTACTCAAATCAGTTAAATGATTGTTAGGCTGCATTAACTAGGTCAGCAAAACCAGGAACACTTCCCATAAGAACTGATGTACTCGTTACATCTTAAGAAGAATGGCATCTACACTAATATTAATCTCTCTGTTTATCCTAATGTTTACCTTAGTCTGCCGGATCCAGGACGTATCCAGATCAAAATGTGGACACGACCACAATGCAGCCCTAAAGTGTCAGCTAGACTATCCCCTGTGAAGGCCTCCTTCCCTTTCCCTCTGTACAAATAAAAACGTTATCAAAATGATTCCCGTTTACATGGATCCGCAGAAATGACTAAAAACACTGTATTATGCATACTAGACAAGCAATTTGGAGGTCAAGAAAAACTATGCGCCTATGCATATATGTATTCAAACGCGCTTGCCTATAGACTAAACACGTAATACTTATGTGCATGTCATCACCATTCTCACAGATTCACGTTTTTTGAAGTTTACACAAAGATGATAAAGGTATCGTTTCAAATCTATTTCAAAACCTATTTCAAAGTTTGCGTTCTCAAGCCACCAAACACTATTACCATGCAAATGAAGGGCCAGAATGCATTAAAATTTTTCTATTTTAGTTGAAAATGGTGACGTGTACTTTATATATGTCTTATATACTATATACTTTATATATATTATAATGACTAATACTTTATATATATAAATATTATATACACTATATTGCCAAAAGTATTGGGACACCCCTCCAAATCGTTGAATTCATGTGTTCCAATCACTTCCATGGCCACAGATGTATAAAATCAAGCACCTAGGCATGCAGACTGCTTCTACAAACATTTGTGAAAGAATGGGTCGCTCTCAGGAGCTCAGTGATTTCAAGCGTGGTACCGTGATAGGTTGCCACCTGTGCAATAGGTCCATTCATGAAATTTCCTCACTACTAAATATTCCATGGTCAACTGTTAGTGGTATTATAACAAAGTAGAAGGAATTGGGAACAACAGCAACTCATAAATCACAGAGCGGGGTCAGCACATGCTGAGGTGCACAGTGCGCAGAAGTCGCCAACTTTCTGCAGAGTCAATAGCTACAGACCTCCACACTCAGCGTGGCCTTCAGATTAGCTCAAGAACAGTGCGTAGAGAGCTTCATGGTGTAGTGATTTTACTTTCGTCCATCCAAGGACGCTAAGTAATGTAGTGATTGGTACTCACGTCACTGCTGACATTGTGATTTTTGTCTCACCTGTCACTTAAGGTGTGGTTATGAGTATATCAGATGACCACCTTCCCCCTCTCTTAGTTTGTGACACTAGTCAAGGTCTTTTACCTTGGCTGTATGAGAACACTCCAAACAGGAGGCTGTCCAATCATTTAGGATGAATGTAAAGTGGGGAGAGTTGGTCATCTGAAAGATTGGGGAGATTTCTAACTTGTAGAGCCTCTTCTGTATTATCAGCACAAGGAAGACACAATTGTAATAAAATACATTTTATTAACAAAAGATAAACAAGAATAACTAACACAACTACTAAATGAATACAATGAATGATAAAGGAATAAAGTGCATAATATGCATAAAATACATGTGATTAAGTTGAGTGTGGCTATGGAAGAGTTGCGTTATCTTATGGAAAGATAAACAGTTATTTCTCTGAAACTAAGGTGAAGAACCTTATTATGCATCAAACAAATAAACGAAAGATTATTTGTTATTAACTATAGCATCAGTTATATTAACTCTAATGTAAATTAGAAAATCATATACTGATAATATACAACAATGCCAAGGTCTCTGGAAAGAGGTTTGGTTAAGTGATATTTACGTTCCACGTGGTTGAGTAAGCAGTCCGATGGCGGTGAATTCTTCCACTGGTTGTGCTGGGTGACAATGCAGTGGGGAAAGGAGCTGTAATCCGTTTCAACAGCCTTTAACACGAAGATCTGTGGGATGCTGATCTCCTGGAGCACCAAAGGGTCCTAAAATCTGGAACACGCAGACAAAGGAACCTTGAAGTGAAGGTTTGCTCTCCTGAGCTTAAGCTTGTTGCAAATGTCTCTGTGTGTCTTCTGCCTCTCTGGCCAGACACTCAGAACTTGGCAATCCGCTTTGGTCTCTCTGGCATGGAGACTCAGGACGTGCTGTAGTCGTCTCGCTGGACTAAAACTCTGAATGTAGTGTTTGTTAATGTCTCTTTCCTCACAGGCTGGAGGCTCAGAACGTGGTTGTATCTGTTGCTGCCTCACAAGCTGTAGACTCAGATCCTCGGATCTTTTGTTGTTGCTCTGGATTAACCAGAGGCTCAAATTGTTACGGTGTATCTGTTATGTCTCTCTAAAGGGGAGACTCAGAACTTGGTTGCTCTGTCACAGTCTCATCCTCGCCGGACAGATTCAGAACATGGTGAACTGTTTGTCTCTCCCGAGGGGAGACTCAGAACTTGGTGAACTGTTTGTCTCTCTTGAGGAGAGGCCCAGAACAAGGAGTGTCTGTTGAAAGGGTACCTTTATCCTTTTCAGAATAGGAGGAGATTGCAGTTTGGCGATTGGCTGCTGGCATGAGAGGGGGCAAGCAGTGTGGCCCACCCTTTCCCCTGTGGAACTAATTTGCATACTGTACACAGTTAGAAGTCTTTAAAGTGTCTTGCAATGCATTTCTCACTTTCCACAACCACCACCAGAATACCCTTGGTGTGGGGTTGTTTTTCAGGGGTTAGGCTTGTCCACTTAGTTCCAGTAAAAGGAACTCTTAAAGGGGTGATGAATTGAGAAATCAACTTTCCCTTGAGCCTTTGATATATAAAAGTTCATTGTGATATAAGAATAGCCTGTAAGTTTTGGAGCTGAAAACGTCCTTGTTAGTCAAAGAAAAGCTTTTATTGACACCAGGCCCAGAAAACACTCGATCTCAGAATATGTCGACCTTTGACGTCATTGTATGCTGAAACACATGAATATCCATTCAACGGTAAAAATTTAAATGATGTCCAACAAATAAACAACAGATATAATACAGCTGATCAGATGATAAAGCTCGGGTTGCTGAATATTCAATCCCTTTCCTCAAAAACGCTTATTGTTAATGATGTGATTACAGATAATAATCTAGATGTGCTGTGTTTGACAGAAACTTGGCTAAAACCTGATGACTACATTACTTTAAATGAGTCCACCCCACAAGATTATTGTTATAAACACAAGCCGCGTCTGAAAGGTAAAGGGGGAGGTGTTGCTGTAATTTATAATAATATCTTCAGTATTACTCAGAAGTCTAGTTTCAAATATAATTCATTTGAAGTTTTGGTGCTTTACGTAACGCTATGTAGTGAAATTGATAAATTCCGTTTAACATTTGTGTTGGCTACTGTATACAGGCCACCAGGGCACCATACTGTAGCGACTCGGCTGCATATAATAATAATAAATTAAATTAGCTCAAAAGGGAATTATGATTATTAATGTTTAATTATTTATAACTAATCGCAACGGGTTATGATTAAATATATAAATCTCCAAATCACCCAAAAAGGGAAATACCTAACCTAGGTATTTATGCAATATATATAGTTAAAGACAATGGGGAGAGATTGCGTCCTGATTGAAGTTCTCACAGGATTCTAACGGTGCTGTCTGTTCTACCTCAACCAAGCCACAAAACTGTCCACAATGCCATCTTCCTCAGACTCCTCGGTACCAGAACCTAATTTATATACGGCTAAAAAGCTTTCTGGCGTTTATAGTTGAATCGACTCATCTTTGATCCTGTCCAGAGAGACTCCAGACGCTACAATACAGACTTTACCAGAGAATTTGCTGATTTTCTATCAGAGTTAGTACTGGCTACAGATAAAGTCCTAATTGTTGGTGATTTTAATATCCATGTAGACAATGAAAAAGACGCATTGGGATTGGCATTTAGAGACATTTTAAACTCTATTGGAGTAAGGCAACACGTGTCAGGACCCACTCATCGCCGTAATCATACTTTAGACCTAATATTGTCACATGGAATAAAGGTTGATACCGTTGAAATTCTGCAGCAGAGCGATGACATCTTAGATCATTACCTAGTATCATGTATACTTAATTTAGCAAAGGCTGCAAAGCCGTCCCCTCGCTTCAAATATGGCAGGACTATCACTGCTGCGACTAAAGATTTCTTTGTAAATAAACTTCCTCATCAGTTTCATCTCCTCAGCATCCCAGAGAGCCTAGACGAACTCGATGTTGCAACAGAAACTATTGACTCTCTCTTTTCCAGCACTTTACACACAGTTGCTCCTCTGCGCTTAAAGAAGATTAAAGAGAATAGTCCAACGCCGTGGTACAATGAGCACATTCGGGCCCTTAAAACAGCAGCCAGAAAAATGGAGCGCAGCTGGAAGAAAACAAAACTGGAAGTTTTTCGCATTTCGTGGAAAGACAGCATGATTGCATACAGAAAGGCCGTAAAAACTGCTAGATCTGCTTATTTCTCGACTCTCTTAGAAGAAAACATACACAACCCTAGGTATTTATTCAATACAGTGGCTAAATTAACCAAATATAAAGCTTCAACTTCTGATGTTTGTAAACAGCACAGCAGTAAAGACTTTATGAACTTCTTTAGTTGTAAGATTGATAATATTAGGGAAAAAATTATAACCATGCAGTCGTCTACTACTGTATCACATCAGACAGTGCATTGTAGTGTCACTGAGGAAAAATTACATTCATTCACTGCTAAAGGAGAAGAAGAATTGGCTAAACTCGTTAAATCATCAAAATCAACAACATGTATGCTCAACCTTATACCGACTAAACTACTAAAAGAGATGCTTCCAGAGGTCATAGAATCTTAATATCATCTCTTCTTAATATCATTAATTCATCTTTGACATTAGGATATGTACCGAAAACTTTTAAGTTGGCTATTATTAAACCACTTATTAAAAAACCACAACTTGATCCTACAGAATTAGTCAATTACAGGCCAATCTCAAATCTATCCTTTCTGTTAAAAATACTAGAAAAGGCAGTGTCCTGACAATTATGCTCCTTTTTAGAAAGAAATAGTATCTGTGAGGATTTCCAGTCAGGATTTAGACCGTATCAAAGTACTGAGACTGCTCTTTATTAGAGTTACAAATGATTTACTCTTATCATCCGATCGTGGTTGTATCTCTCTGTTAGTGTTACTCGATCTTAGCGGTGCATTCGATACTATTGACCACAACATTCTTTTGAATAGACTTGAAAATTATGTTGGCATTAGTGGAATTGCATTGCCATGGTTTAAATCATACTTAACTGACCGTTATCAGTTTGTAGCAGTAAATGAAGAGATGTCACACCGATCACAAGTTCAGTATGGAGTACCGCAAGGCTCAGTGCTAGGACCGTTGCTTTTCACCTTGTACATGCTACCACTGGGAGATATCATTAGGAAGCATGGCGTTAGTTTTCATTGTTATGCTGACGATACTCAGCTCTATATTTCTTCATGCCCTGACGAAACTTACCAATTCACAAGATTAATGGAATGCATGGCTGATATAAAAAATTGGATGACTAGTAATTTCCTGCAACTTAATTCAGAAAAAAATGTATTTTTAATTATTGGACAAAAAAACTCCACATGTAGTAACCTAGAATACTGTCTAACACTTGATGGCTGCTCTGTCAAGTCCTCGTCGTCAGTTAGGAACCTGGGTGTGCTCATTTGAAAGCCACGTTTCTAGCATCTGTAAAACTGCATTCTACCATCTTAAAAATATATCTAAATTACGGCATATGCTTTCAATGCAAAATGCTGAACAGTTTGTTCATGCGTTCATGACCTCAGGCTAGATTATTGTAATGCTCTACTGGGTGGTTGCACTGCTCGCTTAATAAATAAACTGCAGCTGGTCCAAAACGCAGCAGCTCGAGTTCTTACTAGAACCAGGAATTATGACCATATTAGCCCGGTTCTGTCAACACTGCACTGGCTCCCTATTAAACATCGCATACATTTTAAAATCTTGCTAATTACTTACAAAGCACTAAATGGTTTAGCTCCCCAGTACTTGAGCGAGCTCTTAATGCATTATACTCCATCACATCCATTGCGGTCTCAAAATTCTGGCCAGTTGATAATTCCTGGAATATCAAAATCACTGCAGGCGGTCGATCCTTTTCCTATTTAGCACCTAAACTCTGGAACAGCCTTCCTAGCATTGTTCGGGAAGCAGACACACTCTGTCAGTTTAAATCTAGACTAAAAACACATCTTTTTACTATGGCATACACATAAAACATTTTTAATTTATATTTTATTCAAATCAATTAAATGATTGTTAGGCTGCATTAACTAGGTCAGCCGGAACCGGGAACACTTCCCATAACACCTGATGTACTCGGTACATCATAAGAAGAATGGCATCTACGCTAATGTTAGTCTCTCTGTTTATCACAAGGTTTACTGCAGTCAGCCGGATCCGGGCCGTATCCAGATCAGATGGTGGACCTGCACCTGGACATGACCAACTCATCCCTGAAGTGTCTGCAGAGACCGTGTCAATTAGTCTACCCTCTGAAATTGCTCATCGACATGGCATCCTCAATGGATAATCTCCGGCGTGATGACTCCTATATTTCGAATATTCCTATTTAATAATTGTTTAATCGACATGTTATCCTCAATAAACCCGTCTCCAGCGTGATGCCTCCGATCTTTCGAATATTCCGACCTAATATGACATCTGACCTGTAAGGCTGCCAAAATAATAATCATACACTGTTTGTTAATTGGCCAGAGGAGAACTGGCACCCCGACTGAGCCTGGTTTCTCCCAAGGTTTATTTTTCTCCATTATGCCACCTGATGGAGTTTTGGTTCCTTGCCACCGTCGCATTTGGCTTGGCTTGCTTAGTTGGGGACACAAAATTTTTAAATAAATATCCAAATAAATTTAATTACTAAACTAAATTAACTATGTCAACTACATTACTTGAATATATATGATAATTTAAATGAGCTAGATGACATCACCGTTTTCTCCAGAGCGGCTGTACAACCGAATCAAATTCAGTTGCATTATTTTCCTGTTTAAACACTGTGAAGCTGCTTTGAAACAATCTGCATTGTAAAAAGCGCTATATAAATAAAGTTGACTTGACTTGACTTGTGGAAGAACACAGTCACTGCATAAGCTTCGGATTCTAATATTAGGAATGTGTGGTTGAACTTTATTTTTAATGAAGTTCCAGCTTACGTACGTAAGACATTGCCCGTTTGTCTGCTTCATTTCACCGCAGAATCGTTTGTAAACAAGACACAGGTCGAGACTGGATTTGCAGACATTGAAATTACAAGTGTGCCATCTATATTGGATCTGACAGGAATGGTGCAACACACTTATGTGAGTAAAACATGTTTTTTATATGTGATAGTATTGCATTGTTACAGATCGTATTGATTATGTGTACGTGTCTAACTGAACATACCTTAGCACGTTGTCAAAGGCTGAAGAATCCTTTATTTGTAATGCTGTTGGTTCATTGCGATTCGGGATCAGACTCGGACATGTATGGGCCAGTGCTCGCAAAGCCCAACGTCCCGGGTCTATGTGTTTTTCAGACGGGCTACCAAAACGTAAGCCCGGCCTGCCGACAGGCTATCTTAAATAGTGAAACAACATTCCTTTCTTGATGCGCGTTGTTCACTCTCTTGACTTGATATTTGAAGGGCACGTGCGTGTGTGTACGGTTCACAGTTATATTTACCGATTGGGCGGGCCAAGTAATAAAAAAATAACATTCCAATCAATCGCGGGTGGATGAGAGATAAATCATTGTGTTTGTTTGATAAAGACATTTTGCGAGCCCTGTGAGCGAATCATTCCGGTTGCCATTTTCCCACACACTTTCAAAACAATTCCCACATGTACTGATAGGGGAGCTGAAGCTCATTAAATATGCAAATCTTATCCAATCCTAGCCATGGGCGTTTACTTCCAAGTCTTCAGTGCGGCACGCCCATTTAAACCGAGCGTTTCTTGAGAGAGCCTCAAAACCAGGGCAGAAAATAGCCTATTACTTTTTCATTATGATGTTTTTCAATGTAAAAACCACGCGAATGTCATAAGTTGACCTCAGACAACAGTATACATTTTTTTTAAAAGACTGACCCCTTTAATGCTTCAGCATACCAAGACATTTTGGACAATTTCATGCTCCCAAATTTGTGGGAAGGCCCCTTCCTGTTCCAACATGACTGCGCACCAGTGCACAAAGCAAGGTCCATAAAGACATGGATGAGTGAGTTTGGTGTGGAGGAAGTTGACTGACCTCAACAAGATACAACACATTTGGGATAAATTAGAACAGAGCCAGGCATTCTTGTCCAACATCAGTGCCTGACCTCACAAATGCGCTTCTAGAAGTATGGTCAAAAATTCCCATAAACACACTCCTAAACCTTGTGGAAAGCCTTCCCAGAAGCTGTTATAGCTGCAAAGGGTGGGCCAACTCCATATTAAACCCTACGGATTAAGAATGGGATGTCATTAAAGTTCATGTGCATGTAAAGGCAGGCATTCCAAAACTTTTGGCAATATAGTGTATATATAAAAAAGCAATATCACACAAGGAGCCATGCAATATCGTTATTCTAATACTGTTAAATATTGTTTATTGATTTCTTATTTGTGCTTTATGTTAAAAAAATGAGTGTTATGTGCATTTAGTGAATTAGTTATTTTCCTTTGGCATACCTGCGTCAAGACGACATTGGATGCTACAGTAAAAAAACAGAACTATTTACTTAATTCGCAGTAAATACAGCGACGGGAAGCAATCATTCTTTCCTAACTATATTATACTTCTTTTCAGGAAACTGTGAAACAAAATGCACAAAACACATTACTGGTTTGTAAGGTGACCCGGAGGGGACATGTTTGGTTCACGTTTGGTTCACATGTTTTAGTTCACGTTTTGTCCTGGCCACCACATATTAACTTGTGGGAACGTCATAATATGTCATTTCCACAAGATATTAAATTGTGGGAACGTCATATTAACTTTTCGGAATGTGATAAGTCATGGCCACGAGATAATTTAGTAGAGGTAACAACATCATCATGTCATGGCCACGCAATGTAAATTCAAGGCCTCGAGATCCTATGTTGAGGGAACAATATTTCCCTTTCAAGCGAACTTGCGTTGCGTTGAAATGCTGTGGGAACGCCTCTGAGTGATTGTGTCGTGAAGCACATGTGGAATCAGTCCAATGGTGTGACAGAACATCATAGGCTGGTGATGTCATCGACCAGGAAACTATAAAGCATACCCAAACCAAACAGTGTTAGCTTCTGTGCCTTCAGCAAGCGCTTTGTGTGTGAATCTGTGTCCCTGTGTCCCTGGTGTTTCGACGCAGCGTGAGTTCCCTTGAAAGATAACGTCTCGGTTAAGTATGTAACCTTAGTTCCCTGAAGAGGGAACGAGACACTGCGTGACCCTGCCATACTCCCGGCATGCCTGTGATCGACATGCTTCAAGTATTTCAGAAGCTAACACTGTTTGGTTTGGATATGCTTTATAGTTTCCTGGTCAATGATGTCACCAGCCTATGACGTTCTGTCACGGCATTGGACTGATTCCATACGTGCTTCACGACGAAATCACGCAGAGGCATTCCCACATTGTTTTGACGCAGCGTCTCGTTCCCTCTTCAGTGCAAGTTCTACCAGGTAGACTATAATGCCACCAGGAAGACTATAATGCCACCACCACCAGGTTGGCCCTGTCCATCCATTGGGAGTAGGCTCCACCCCTGCCTTCATCTTCAGGCAGGATCAGCCAAATCTACATCCCCAGGATTTGGACTAAGGACAGGGCCTACGCTAAATAACTTTTCTATACAACTGAACATTAATCATTGTAGCTCACAACCATCTGTTTACTTACCATGGAATAAATACCATGTAAATGTTCACCTGCCTTCTGAGTCTTTATGGTAGAACTAAGGTTACATACATAACCGAAACAATTTTTCTTGTGGCCATGACTTCATATGTTGAGGGAACAACATCTATTTCTCATGGCAACGAGTTAAATGTGTAAACAACTTGCGCGACCATAGTAACCTGGAATTATCAGAAATGAATAGGCCTATAATAATATTTATTTGTAATTAAGAAAAAGTGTGGAATTAAGAAATTATTATCATATTAACATATTGCATTGCCCGCGATGGTGCCTATAGACAGCAAGCATTCAAATTAAATTTGTTATTATCAATAAATGAAAAAAGAATATGTAAGAATATAAAATAATTATCCATCCCATCTCACAGCCTTTTAAATCTATTCACTGATCCTGTCTTTCTTTCTTTCTTTCTTTCTTTTTGTCTTTCTTTATTTCTTTATTTATTATTATTGTTATTATTATTATTAGCCTATACAAATAATAAACAAATTAAGATTAGGCCAACATATCAGCGTACATTGCATCAGAACTGGACCATGGAGCAATGGAAGAAGGTGGCCTGGTCTGATGAATCTTGTTTTCTTTTACATCACGTGGATGGCCGGGTGTGTGTGAGTCACTTACCTGGGGAACACATGGCACCAGGATGCACTATGGGAGGAAAGCAAGCCAGCGGAGGCAGTGCTTTGGGCAATGTTCTGCTGTGAAACCTTGAGTCCTGCCATCCATGTGGATGTTACTTTGACACGTACCACCTACCTAATTGTTGCAGACCATGTACACCCTTTCATGGAAACGGTATTCCCTGGTGGCTGTGGCCTCTTTCAGCAGGATAATGCGCCCTGCCACAAAGCAAAAATGGTTCAGGAATGGTTTGAGCAGCACAACGAGTTTGAGGTGTTGACTTGGCCTCCAAATTCCCCAGATCTCAATCCAATCAAGCATCTGTGGGGTCGCAACTTACAGGACTTAAAGGATCTGCTGTAAACATCTTGGTGCCAGATACCACGGCACACCTTCAGGGGTCTAGTGGAGTCCATGCCTCGACGGGCCAGGGCTGTTTTGGCACTTATTGAGTGATATTTAAGTTTATTAACCAGAATAAGCCAATAATTAAGCCTAACTACCATTAAACAGTGCTAATAAAGGCAATTTGACCCCCTATTCTAAAGTGAGAGTTTTATCCTCATTAATTATGGCATTTATTGGCTCCACCGTTTTTTCCGCCGAGGTTCCTACGGGAAAGGGAACGGGAGAGTGCAAGGGGCGGGGTCGCGCTCTGAGAAGAGCACTATCCACGAGCGAAGAGAGGAGATGGGCATACTCTTGCAGTGAGAACAGCTGGACCCGGCAAGAGCAGCATCCGCGTGGGCCTTGCCCAAACAGATCACGCACTCATCGTGGCCGTTCTCCTCGAGCAGGTGAGTGCTGCACGTGCCACACATGTGGCGCGACATGACGTATGTCGTTTATAATGGTAAAAAGGATACACCGTAGTGTTCGTCGGAGAGCACAGGGGAATGGAGCAACAGCTTGCGGGATCGCTGGCAATTGAGTGCACTGAAACAGGCCGCTGACTCGTTCGCAGGAGGTCCAGGCTGGCTAGCTTGCTATTCCGCTGCAGGCTTGTCTTTTCTCGGCGAAGGTGGTGTAGGCTTCGGGAGTTATCAGCGAGGACCGAGATCGTCGCTGAAGGAGATTAATCTGACGTTTATTGCATTACAGCGTCCTTTATTCGCAGATGCCCCGCCCATTTGGCTGGCTTTTGTGCTTAGCTTCGCAGGCTTTGCGCCCATTGGTTCGCTCAGTTACGTTGTTCTGCCATTGGTTCATGCAGTGCCCACTGGCCAGACAATAGCATGCGAGAAGTCTCGACACTGTTTTGGCTGTGCAGTAGCACAGCGTAATTTTACAAATGCTTCAGTATTTCGAGAAAAGGAATTATTCCCATTGCGTCTAGCAAGACACAGTACGACTGACCGTTCGAAAGGGAACTGCATTGTTACATCATCACTTTCATGTTGTCATTTGGATTAAGGGTAAATATTAATTAAATTTGTATATATTGTTTCAGTGCTAATGTGTACATTCTGGAAATCCTATTCTGCTTGTAGAGAATATGAGATTTGAGTGTCACTCTGTCAGTTCTTAATACTGCATATGGAATATTTTTGAAGTTGTTTGTGTTTATAGCCAGTCATTACTATGCAAAGAAGTTATGTATACATGTGTTGATAATGTAATGTGCTGAACTGGTGTATGCATATGCATCTATTATTGGAAATAAATACAGGGACAGCAAGCAATCACAGCGAGGACAACGGCATGGTCAAACTACAGATCAATATGTTGCGACGCTAAAGGAGCTTGCAGCTACATGCAAATTCAGAACTATGGAGGAAATGATTCGGGATCAAACCGCATACAGGAACATTTACTCCTAGAAGTGGATCTTACTTTGAAAAAACCTGTCACAATTGCCAGTAAAGTAGAAATGTCAGTGGCTGAGGCAAACGTGATGAGCAAACCGGCAGATGGCACAGTACAAGTTATCCAACAGTCACGTCATCAGCACAACAGACCCCGCCGCCAAACAGGGGAAAATGCACAGACATTACGAGGAGCAAGGCGATGCACTCACCTACATCCCAAGGGAAAACGTGTTACAGGTGTGGTTCAAAACAGCATACTGTCAACTTTCAACTGCTAAAGAAGCTATCTGTAATGCATGTAAGAACAGAGGACATTTCGCACAAACACGCAAGTTAGATTTCAATTCCTGATGTGACTGTGCTTACTGTAGAAAGTCCAGTAACACTTTACAATACGGGTGCACTAATATGCATTAATTCATGCATAACCAATGCACTTTACTTGTTGAGGCACATGACTATTAACTAATTCAAAATTAATACAAAACTCATAACCACAATGATATATTACTTAACAATTAGTTAATAGTCATGTGCCTCAACAAGTAAAGTCATAACATAATAATACCTTTGCAAATCGTTAGCTAATGATTAATTAAAGCAGACAACTGGAAGTTGAAATGCATGGCCCATTGTAGTAATTAACATATGAATTTACACTATTAGTTAATATAATATGTTATAAGGGAATTAATACAATATGACACATTTAACTAATAACAATTTAATGATTACTTAATCTATTAATCATATATAATCTCCATTAGTTGCGGATGCAGTAATCATTAATAGATGGTTTAGTTCTTCATGAGTCATACATTAACTCATGATTATCTGTGCATTAGTTAAGCATGAATTAATGCATATTAGTGCACCCATATTGTAAAGTGTTACCGAAAGTCCTTATCACGACTTAAGCAAGATAATGTGTACTGTTTAAATTAGCGCATGTGGAACAACACAGAACATGGCGTTAATGCTGGATACTAGCTCAGCAGTATCAATTATTGCAATGTCAGTGTGCACCCAGTATTTTCCTTCTGCTACTCTTATGAAAGTGAACTTAGTGAGCTATGGTGGACATGCCATACCTGTGACTGGATGCATGGAAGCTAAGATCATATATGGCGAGTGGCGTGCTACAGCAGAAATGATCGTTGTGAACACTGGCACGCAGCCTCACTTCATTCACTTCACTTTAAGGCTTATTTCGCTATAAGCGAGTACCTTATGAACTAGCATCAGGGCCGAGCTGTTTTCAGAGACTGATGTCAAAGGACTTGCACGTGTTCAATGTTACTTGGACGATGTCATTGTCTCAGGAAAGACTGTTGAGGAACATGACAAAAGCTTGAATGCAGCACTTCAGCATCTGGAAGCAGCTGGACTTAAATTGAACTTTGACAAATGCCACAACAGACAGACAGAGCTGTCATTCTTAGGACACACAATATCGGCTAAAGGATTTTAGCCGGATACTTCTCGTGTCCATGCAGTTTCACAAGCTCCACCACCAACTGATACCGCCAGCTTGCGCTCTTTCCTTGGGCTCACATCATGGTATTCAAAATTCATACCCGATTATTCTCCAGTGGTCGTGCCCCTCAGAGCTTTGAATCGGGGATCTGCTTCATCCACCTGAATGGCTGAGGCACAGACAAGTTTTGAGCGGGTGAAAGATCTCATAATTAATAGCCCTGGACTGAAACTTTTTAAGCCTGAGCTACACACTATTGTTACAACTGATGCTTCTAATTATGGTCTGGGTGCCATTCTCATCCAAATGCACCGGGACGGGTCTGAAAAGACTGTTTTAACTTTAAAGTAATTCACTTTATTTTTCTTTATGTTATGCACAGGCTCTGTGTTGTACGGGAATAGATGTGTCAATGTGCATGTGCCACCTGTTGAAATACATCAGTGAATTATTAAATGTAGTTTCAAATGTTTTATTTTTAAATAATTTGGTCACACTAATTTGGTCAATATAGGCAAAGTTAATAAATCCATGTGATAGAAACTCACTGTCCCCATTCAGATCCACCTAAAAATCCACATTTTCTGTCATTTTATTTATTTTATGGCATAATGCACACCTTGTGTAATAATCTAAAATACTGCTTAGTAAAATGCACTGCTGTCACTGTAATATTTCACTGTAACAGTAACATTAAGCACTTATATGATAAATAATTAGCCAAGATTAAGTGTTATAATACTATATTATGACCAGTAATTTATTTCATTATTTTATCTTTGTTTACAAGTAAAAATGTCACAATTACACCTTTACTAAGCAATGTTGCAACCCCTGGTTCCCTTTCAGTCAGTACACTATGAGTTAAGTCAGTTACTGACGGAATGGGGATTTCGCTTAGAAGCCAATCGCCTTTGAGATCTAAAAAACGAGCCAATGGCATGAAAATGCCATGGGTCTGCGGAATTTGCATGACGCAACCCCGCCCTACTGTGTGGGTATAAAGGGCATTGCGTGGCAATCTCGCATTATGTTTTTGCTTCAGAGCTGAATGTTACTTGCCTGAGCTTTCTCTTCAAGACGAGTGTCTCTCCAGAGTGTTGGTGTTACGGCGCGTTCCAGCGAGTTCCGCATTCCTGTCTGATCTGTGCAGTGATCCAGCACAGCGTGCGCGTTCTCTCTGGGCGCTTCAGCATTTCTGCAGAGCAAACTCCTCTCTAAAAGAGCTGCACGTGGCACGTCTTTTTCCAGATGTCTCGGCTGGTTAGTCCGTTTGACGGGCATGAACGCTGTTTGGGATACTTTGGCTGGTGGTCAGGGTGATCTGAGGGTGACGGTGTGGGCCAACCCGACGAATGTTCCTCGGGCCACACCCCTTCTTCCACACTGCAACCCGTGGTGTTGCCAGATGAGGGCGCTGTTGTTTCCTGTCCTGGGCCCTGTGTTTCATTTGGCGCACCGGCGGAGGACACCATGTCGATCACCCCATCACAAGGTGGGCTGGATTCCTCCGGAGATGATGATTCGGCTGTGTTGCCTCCCTCGGGAGCCCCAGCATTGCCCGAGTCAGATCTGGAGCTCACAGCCATGCTTTCCCGGGCAGCTGAGAGCCTTGGGCTTGTGTGGAACCCTCCGCCATGTCCCAAGCGCTCGAGGCTGGATGATTGGTATCTGGGGACGGCCCGTGCCTAAGGCGCCCGCCAACCCCCAGTGCCCTTCTTCCCGGAAGTGCATGAAGAGGTGTCGAAATCGTGGAAGTCTCCCTTAACTTTTCGCGAACGTTCGGCAGCCACTTCCGCCTTCACTGCCCTCGATGGCGGTGAAAGGGTACACTGGGGTTCCCCCTGTTGAATGTCTGTTGCGATGCAACTGTGTCCACAGAGCGCTTCCACATGGCGTGGTGACCCAAAGCACCCATACAAAGCTTGTAGGTTTATGTCTACTTTGGTGGCGAAGACCTACAGAGCTGCGGGCCAGGCCGTGTCCGCCCTGCATGCTATGGCCACCTTCAGGACTACCAGGCCAAGGTGCGCTGAGACATGCACGAGGGCAATGCTGACCTCGCTTTAATGCAGGAGCTGCGTGCGGCCACCGACCTCGCTCTACGAGCGACGAAGGTGACTGCACGCCTGCTAAACGGCAGTCTAAGCAGCGGTCCTGAGACGGGCCGCTCGGAGGTGAACTCGGTTCTTTCCCAGGAGATGGTAGCAGGACCACTCCTTCCCCCTGTGGAGGGCCGGGGGAGAATCCTTGGTTTTCCCCTTCCGCCGCTGGCCTCATGGTCGGCAGCACCCTATTCATGGTTAAAGAAAGAACTGATATTTTCACCTCTGAGCTCCAAGAGGGCGCGGCTGGCAGTGTGCGACGCACAGCCTCGCCACTCTCAGCCCCCTCTGTCGCCAGCCCCCTGGCAGGCGAGACCCCAGTGGAACGCTGGTCCTTCCCTGGTCTCCTCTGTCAGGGCGCGGAATTCGACCCCGCCCACACCACGGGACACTCCCACGCATCCCATGTCTGGGCCAGTCATTCCGCTTCGCTGCCCCATCGGGGGAACGCCTGTGGTTCGTATTACCCCGTTGGTGCAGTTTTTGGGAGCCTGGCTAGCGCTTCCCAATCTGTCCAGCTGGCTCGCTCGCACCATCAGGCTTGGCATTTTTTCAGGTTTCGGGGGAGCTTTTACAGCCCTTACTTCATTGTACCCAAGAAAACCAGTGGGTTACGACCAATCCTGGACCTGCGCATCTTAAACCGAACCCTTCACAGACTTCCATTCAAGATGTTGACAGCCAAACGCATTTTGGAATGTGTTTGTCCCTTGGATTGGTTTGCAGCGATCGACCTGAAGGACGCGTACTTTCATGTCTCCATTCTTCCTCGACACAGACCGCTTCTACGGTTTGCTTTCGAGGGGCAGGCATATCAGTACATGGTTCTCCCATTCGGGTTAGCCCTGTCCCCTCGCGTCTTCACGAAAGTCGTCGAGGCAGCCCTTGTGCCGCTCAGGCAACACGGGGTTCGCATCCTGAACTATCTCGATGACTGGCTGATTCTGAGTCACTCTCGACACCAGGTTTGCGAACACAGGGACCTGGTGCTTCAGCACCTCGCCCGTCTGGGCCTTCGGGTCAACTGGGAAAAGAGCAAACTCCCCCCAGTGCAGAGGATCACTTTTCTTGGTATGGAAATCGGCTCAGTCGCCATGTACGCGCAGCTACTGCTGACTTGTCTTCGCCAGTTCGAGGGCAAGAGTGCGGTTCCACTGAAGTTTTTTCAGAGGCTCCTGGGGCATATGGCATCCGCAGCCGCGGTGACGACGCCCGGTTTGCTTCATATGAGACCGATTCAGCAGTGGCTTCGTGATCGAGTCCTTAGATGGGCATGGCAACAGGGCACGCTCCAGGTCCCATTGACTCGGGCCTGCCGTCAGACCTTCACCCCGTGGTCGAACCTCAGCTTTCTACGGGCAGGTGTTCCCTTAGAACGAGTTTCCAGGCATGTTGTTGTATCAACAGATGCCTCTGCCACGGGCTGGGGTACCATGTGCAATAGAAATGTTGCCGCGGGCTCCTGGAAAGGACCCCAGCGCCTATGGCATGTCAATTGCCTCGAGTAGCTGGCCGTACGTCTTGCCCTGCACCACTTCTGAGCCCTGCTCAAGGACAAGCACATACTGGTCCGTTCAGACAACACAGCGACAGTAGCGTACATCAACCGACAAGGTGGTCTACGCTCCCGCCGGATGTCGCAACTCGCCCGCCATCTCCTCCTATGGAGTCAGAAGCATCCCGGGAGAACTGAATCGTGCAGCCGACGAGCTGTCACATTTTCAGCCGCTTCCGGGGGAATGGAGACTCCATCCCCAGACGGTTCAGCTGATTTGGGAACAGTTCAGCGATGCACAGATAGATCTTTTTGCCTCCCACGACTCTTCCCATTGCCGCTGGTATTACTCCCTGAGCGAGGGGACCCTCGGCACGGATGCACTAGCGCACCGCTGGCCGCGGGGCCCACGCAAGTATGTGTTTTCCCCAGTGAGCCCCATATTGGCCCGGCCGGACCTGGTTCTCAGAACTCGTACTCCTTGCGACAGCCCCTTTGAGGAAGGACCTCCTTACTCAGAGATGGGGCACCCTATGGCACCCACGTCCCAATCTATGGAACCTACACGTGTGGGCCCTGGACAGGACGCGGCAGGTTTGAGTACCCTGCCACCTCAGGTGGCAGCTACCATCACTTCCGCTAGGGCCTTGTCCACGAGACAGGCCTATGCGTTGAAGTGGAACCTCTTCGTCACCTGGTGCTCTTCTCGCCGAGAAGACCCCAGAAAATGCCCAATTGGGTCTGTGCTCTCCTTCTTCCAAGAAGAGTTGGAGCGAAGGCTGTCTCCCTTCAACCTGAAGGTTTATGTGGCCGCAATATCGGCTCACCACGACCTGGTGGACTCAAAAACGGTTGGACAGCACAACCTGGTCAGCAGGTTTCTTAGAGGGGCGAGGAGATTAAATCCACCTCATCCTCTTCAGATGCCCTCTTGGGATCTTGCAGTTGTTCTATCTGCCCTGCAGAAAGCTCCCTTTGAGCCCCTGCAATCTGTAGAGTTGAAGTTCCTTTCAATGAAAGTGGCGCTCTTGATTGCCCAGGCTTCCATCAAGAGGGTTGGGGACCTGCAGGCATTTTCAGTTGACGAAGCGTGCCTGGAATTCAGGCCGGCTAATTCTCACGTGATCTTGAGACCCCGGCCTGGATATGTGCCCAAGGTTCCCACCACTCCTTTCAGAGATCAGGTGGTGAAACTGCAAGCGCTGCCTGTGGAGGAGGCAGACCCAGTCTTGGCACTGCTCTGTCCAGTACGCACCCTTCGCACTTACGTAGACCGGACGCAGTGTTTCAGGACCTCAGACCAGCTCTTTGTCTGTTACGGAGGGCAGCAGAAAGGGAAGGCTCTCTCCAAGCAGAGGTTGTCTCACTGGATAGTGGACGCCATTGTCCTGGCATATCAGGTTCAGGGCATGCCATGCCCCCTTGGGGTAAGAGCACACTCCACCAGGAGCGTTGCTTCCTCTTGGGCTCTAGCGCATGGCGCCTCGCTGACAGACATTTGTAGAGCTGCAGGCTGGGCGACACCCAACACATAGCCTGTGTCCTCTCGTGTACTCGCCCCAAGTGGCCAGTAACTGGACAGGCTCAGGTGTCTTCGCTTGCTGCGCCATTCCACTCCACGGACTGGATGCGTGCGCATTTCTCTCAGGTGAGCTTCCCAGTAAGCCTCCAGCACTGATGTCAACACCAGAGTGCATGCCCGGTTGGTCAGCCCTCGTGTTCCGCTAGGTGCCTCTGTGTGCATGGTTCCCCCCTTGGGCAACCCCCACATGTGTATTTCCACAGTAAGTCTCTCTAAACACGTGTCTTCCCTTGGCAAGACACTTTGCCACTCCTGGGGTTGAAATATTCCACATGCGGCTGGACACCCCAGAGTGCTCCATATGCAGTCCCTACGGGGGTCATATGTGTATTCTTAAGTCCTCCCTTTGGGCAGGCATTGTGTTGCATTTCTCCATGTGGGATATGCTTCCCAGTGTACCTTGGTATTTGAATTGAGCCTAGCCCCTTGTTCGTGCTAAGACTCACGGCAGGGAGCTCTGGTCAGCACAGGACGCTGGAAGACAGCCACAGTGGCGAGATTGAATTGGGACCCCCATTCCGTCAGTAAGTGACGTAACTCGTAGTGTACTGACTGAAAGGGAACGTCTCAGTTGCGTATGTAACGTTACGTCCCCCTGCCACTACTGCTGTACCGCTGGAACGGCTGGGCGCTCAGCCTCAGCTCTTCAGCAGGTAACATAATGCGAGATTGCCACTCAATGCCCTTTATACCCACGCGGTGGGTGGGGTTGCGTCATGCAAATTCCGCAGACCCATGGCATTTTCATGCCATTGGCTCGTTTTGTAGATCTCAAAGGCGATTGGCTTCTAAGCGAAACCCCCATTCCGTCAGTAACTGACATAACGTCTCCGTTCCCTTCCTACAGGGAACGAGGGTTACATACGTAACCGAGACGTTCTCTTGCATCTTCGCTCGTGCCGCCCTGCTCAAAGTCTCCTGCGCATCCACTGGTCCCGCCCAGCTCCACGTCTCCAGTGTCTCCAATGATCCCACCCTGCCTTACTCTCCCACCTCCCACCTCCCACTTCCTCTACTAAAGCAACATCTCTGGACCCGCCTCCACTGGTTCCCTTCAGTCCCTCGGCTCCCCCTCAGTTGACTCCACTCTACTGCGTGGATCTGCCTCGGGTCTTCCGGTCTCCAGCTCTGCCTTGGCAAGGGGATCCCCTGGCTTCACCTCAAGCCGCCATCACTCTCCCTGTGTCACGGATTTCCAGGCCTTCAGCTGTGCTTCGTCCTTCCACCCCGTTGGCTCGGTTGGGCCCCGCCTTCCCTCTGGCTTCGCCTCATTTTCCAACTCCATCAGCTCCATCTCCATGGATTCGCCTGCCATTTCTCCACCATGGCTCCTCCCTCCCTCGACTCCACTATGGTCATTTGTCTTGGCTGCGCTATTAGTTTCAACCTGACTTTTGGAGTTTTACCTCCTCCCTGGCTCATCCCGCCATCATCTCCTTGTTTCCTGCCCTTCGCCAGCCCCTCATCCACCTCCAGAATTCCCATCCCCCCTTCTCAGTTAGACTGTTAATAGCAGCTATGCGCTTTCCCAGAATGGGGTGTAATGTCAGAATTATGTTTAGTTCTGTTTAGTTTCACTGTGTTTTGGTTTAGTTGAGTTCTACACCTGTTCGCCTTTATATTGATTACTCCCTGTGTATTTAAACCTTAAACAGGCACCATGCAACACAGGATACATTGGGGGGAGGAATTGCAGTCCAGGAAAGTTAGACTCCCTTAATAGAAATCCCTCCGAGGGATGGGGTGGAAGTGGAGTTATTATAAATCGCTTTGAGGGGAGGGTAGAAATCGCGTTCCAGGGCCGGGGCCCTTAGGAAAGATCCTTATAGGCCCTCTGGGCCCCCTGTACACAGTCCCCTTGTTTTAAAAATTGTGCAAATGTTAATATTCACATGTAAAACTATATTATTACATTTGGTTGACTACATCTTTGCATTTTTAACTAGATATTTTCTTGCAGGTTTTCACACAGCTCATTTTATGGTAGAAAAGGGGTGTCCAACCCTGCCCCTGGAGGGCTACCATCTTGCAGAGTTTAGCTCCAACCCTGATCAAACACACCTGAAAAATCTAACCAAAGTCTTCAGGATTACTTAGAAAAGTATATGTTGTATCATAAATTACATTATATTATTGATTATGAATGGAGCTAAACCCAGAGGGACAGTGGACCACAAGTGGGCCTTCAACCCCTGAGGTTGAAGACAAGCCAGTTCAGCAGTGTAAAAATACAAGAAATGTACTGTATATGCCTCAATTTTAGGACACTTACACATGGCATACATGCACCATATTTTGCATATTAAATTGTTTTGAAAAAAATCATATAAATATTGATGAATTTTTAATACCCAAATAGGGCAACATGTTAAAATACAACTTATAAAATCCAAACTATTTCAAATATATAAAAAATTCCTTTGAATATGTTTTAGGCTACTTAAGTCCGGATGATATAAAAAGTGACATTAAATAATTTTTTACTGATAATTTTCCACTCTTGCCTGTTTTAGGGTTAAGCCCTTGGTTTACTCTGTTGTTGGTTCAGTCTCCTTTAAGTTATTGTGTTGTTGCCCTGTTAATTTGTGTCCTGTGTATTCTCCTGGATTATTAAAAAGACTTTTGAAATGCATTCTGATTTGTGCGTGTTCATCTACTAGAGATGCGCGGATGGGCTATTATTTCATCCGCAACCGCATCACAAAACTCATCATCCGTCCGCCATCCATCCGCACCAACGTTTTTTGACGAATTTTCACAGCCGCACCCGCTCGCCATCTGCTGGTTGTTTTAAGGTCTATGGGCGATGCTGACGCGAGCCGCAAGGCTAGAAAACTCTTGCCTGTTCTAGAAAGGATACTGATCCAATGCAGCAAAGATATTTAAAGGATAAAGTCCCTACTAGTTATAGCCTATTGGCTATGAATATTGTATCCCCAGAATATCAGCAGTGAACTCCGTCTCTGATCGGCGCACAGGGACAAAAAATAAATAAATAGCCTAAATAAAACGCACATCGGCAAACCTGACCTTACCTGAATAGGCTACTGTACAATTGTATCATTGTAATAAAAAACGCAATTTGGCACATAATGTCAACATGCTGCTATTTAGCCCACTACTAATTAATGCCCATTGCACTGAAGAAATTAAACCGTTAATTTTGACTGCATGGGAAGAGAGCGCGTCTTTTTCAGGCAGACAGTGCAATTTTATACCAGCAGGCCTAACAATCATACAAGAAACAAACTATGGAGCCTCGATATTAAATAAACGGCGACTCTATTCATTCACTGAAATTCGCTGAAAGTCCACCGCACAACAGTGCAACGTGCATGTTCACATTTTTAATTGTCCATAACAACCCCAAAACTTGCCTGCTTGCCTTGCACATCTAATTAATGGGCAAAGTTTTTTTCTTACAACCTTTTTTTGTTGTTGTTGCTGTGGATGTTATTGAGCTTGTAGAAGTTTAGCTCTTGCGTTCTTCTGAACATCTCGCGCTGCCATTGCCCGATGTCAATTCTGATATCACTCCATAATCTGTCTCACTTTTTTCAAAGTGTGCGCGTTTTTTTGGATGTAGGTAACAATATTTAACAATGTATACATTTTTTTCATTTGATTGGTTCAACCGCCATCCGCCCGAATTTAATTAAAATATTATTTTTGTTCACGTCATCCGCCCTCCACGCATCTCTATCCGCCAACCGCGCATCTCTATCTGCACGCAGTGCTCGAATTGGGGGTCTTATGGGGGTCCCCTCCCTTTTGTTGAGGTTGTTTTGAGGTTAGTCTTGCAATATAAAATATATTTTATATAAAATAAAAATGATAATATAGTTATTTATATAAATATACCATTTATAACAGGCTGATCAGGAATAAAAAATATATATATATATGTAAATTGTCTGGACAGGCAATGGTATAACAAAGAGAGATGAGCTACTATTCTTTTAAATTACTTTCCCTAAGTAATACTGCAGCAGATAAAGCAGCAGATTTTAGTTATAAGCTATATTTGAACTAAATAATGACTATTGTCTTTTAGAGCTGAGTTTCCGTAATTGATTCTGCTATTTTCTTGTTTATAACTTTGAAGCTGCTTTGACACAATATGTATTGCATAAAGGGCTATAGAAATAAAGGTGACATGTCTTGATATAAGGCACTTGAAGACCAACAAAAAGCATATGACCTCAAAACAGTATCAATTAATCAGATGGCTTCCAAACTCACTGGAGGGTCTCACTGTCCAATTCAGCAGTTGCACAGAAATAATTATTTCATAATGTCTCAGACAGCAGTGATAAAGAAGCAGTCAGTAACATCAAAATGACCTTGAAATGGCCTGTTTAATTTATTTCATCAATTATAAAATGTTAAAAATATAGTTACTTTTGAACACCACATGTATATTTTAATTTTACTCCTTAATCAGTAAAGAGTAAAGCAACAGTATAATGATAGTACTATTATCAGTATTATAGTTATTTATAAAGTTATCATAGATGGTGTTTTACCTGGTAAAGCGAGCATGGACTGGAAATCCCAGCAATTGAAAGTACCAGTGGAATCATCTGCACAGGACATCCAGAGGTTCTCAAAGATACTGGATGTGATGATGACACTATCATCATCTGTAGACACTTTCCAGTAGTGACTAAGTAATGATAATACAGCAGACCCACACCCCAAAAAACCCAAGAAAAGTGCAATAATTTGCAATATGTCTTTCATATCGCTGGACCCTTTGCTTTTCAAGGTGTTCCTGGTGGCTGGAGTTCAGTTTATGGTCTGTTGTGCAGACTGCACATTCCAAGGAATATAGTCTGCTTGTCTTGCTGTGTTACCTGCACTCTCAGAAAAAAAGGTACAAAAGCTGTCACTGGGGCGTTACCCTTTCAAAAGGTACACCTTTGTACCCAAATTGTACATATTAGTACCTAAATGGTACAAAATAAATAATAACCTTTTTAAGGTTAAGAGTGTTAAACATAATACATAAGTTTTGACAAAGGCAGACGGGTACAAAAAAGAACCCAAATCAATTCTTGTTCACTTTTTATACAGCACCATGAAATTTTATAATACTACTGCTAGCTACATGTAGTGATGAATAACCAATGTATTCAATGATGTTGCACCAAATTGGAATTTAACCTTGTAATGCCTTTTAAGCTGTTTGATTTCAATGCCTGGTAGCTGCCAGAAGTTATAAATGCTTACTGCATGCTACTCTGATAGGTTAAACATTAAAAAGAAAGGTCTTTTTTAATAGTTTTTGGGTTCAGCAAAGAGCCTTCAGGTTACATGAACTGGTTTAATGAAATATGCAAAATATAACAACACTCCTAAGAATTTAAGTTCCAGTTAGAAACCATAAAAGAATTTGATGCCATAAAAGAACATTCATAAAATACAGATACTAAGATTGATCTGAATAACATAAAGTATGTAGTAAAATCAAGATCTTTTACCATCTTAGGTTATAATAATTTCAGAAATAGTTTACTATACAGTGAAAATAGTAGGAGTTAAAGATGAAAACGTACAGTTATGAATAAATTAATGAAGATAAAAAAAACATAGCATTAATAATAATAACAATAACATGTTGATACAACATTCAGTTGTTATAGTGTAATGTTTATTCTGTGTATTCTGTATCAGTAATGTGAGCACTAAAGCTTTACTAAGTTATCAATAAAGATGTTATTTATTTTTTGAGAACTTAAAAATCAGTTATTTCAAAAAGTAATAAAAATGAATATGCCATACATAAATAAATACAAATTTACTATTTAATTTGTAACATGATAATTTCAGATTTTTTAACATGATAAATTCAGGTTGCAGTGGTGATGGCATTAATAGTTCTGCTCTGTAAGCATATCCAGCTGAATTTGCTATCATTATATTAAGATACAATGAGGAACCTTTGATGATTTATCATCTGACTGATAATTACACACCACCTTTACTATCTTATTGTTTTTAAACCAGGCTGTAGGCTTTTTAAGTAGTCAGGCATCCACTTAATAAATAACTGGATAACTATAGAAGCCTTCGTCACACCTCAATAAATGCTCCCCTGACAATGTGACAATTCACTTCAACAAAGGAGTGGACAGCCATGTTAGGAAACAAAGGATATGCCCAAAAAGTCACAAGGTGGCTGAATACATCCATAAATTGGACCACTGGCATTGGGAAATCTGATGAAGGACATTTCAATAGCATCATGTTTGGTGTGCCCCAGTTGCAGCTGGTGTGAGCTGTATGATAATGACAAAGTTCTTATTGAGTTCTGCCCAGCACTGGTCATATCACACATTCAAGCCCAGACTTGGCAAAGCCACGACAATAAAACCCACTTGCCGGAACTTTACCCCCTCTTCATTCCTGAAAAGAGGTACACATTTCCTGGGTGACTATCTTCGCCTATTAAATTGCTTAATACATAAGCTTTCTTCCTCTCTTGCAAATCCACTGCTTCCAAGGGTTAATCTTTATGATTGAAAAGAGACAAGCAAAAAGATAAAAGAACAGACTTCTAAAGGCAAATTAGAATACTATGGTTATAATCTTAACAAACCTTTAACCCTTAATAATAAACTTCAGTGTGTAACTCGCCAGCACCTCTTTTTCTATTACATAAACATTCTCTTTCTAATTTCTTTCCATTAAAAATTAATGCACAATAAGCACAATGGGGTTTAGATTTATTTGCAGCCTGTGTTCAAAGTTGGCAATAAGCACTGTTGAAATAAGTGTAAATAAATAAAACAAAATCAGGAAACAAATTTATATAAAAATAAAACAATCAGATCTTAGTGCAACACAATCCACCATGAAGCAAACTCTTTTAGTGCAAGACACAAAAAGAAAACATTTATGCCTCTAAATTTGGTATTCAAAACATTCCAAAACAAAACACCTAACTGGTTTTCAACAATTTCAACATTTGATATCAGTCAGCCTCTGTACTATCTATCGTCTTCTGTACCTATACCTACACACAGATTACTAGATACTTAGAAGCAGCACATTTTTAGCTATAAGATTTAAACTGGAAGCTTTCTTCTGGTTCTAAAATCACAAAGAAATGCTATTCCAAATAGCCTTAGAATCTGTTCAAATATAAAGCAACATCACAAATGTACAAATTGGTTTGGTTTTGACTTAAACACACACAAAAAGTTGTAATATTTCAGGAGACGGAAAAAAAACCTCATGGTAATGGATTAGTAAAAAAGAGCATTTTTTAAGCGAATGAAATATTAAATAATACATTTTCCATTTTACTTGAAAATAATGGCTTAATATGTACCTAATAAACACCTGCTGATGCATGTTTATACACATTTTTGTGTGTTCAGTAAGGGTATGTTGGTACAATTACAAAGAATAAATAAGCTAAACCGTTTAATAAATCCTCTTTATACTTTTTGTGACATAAATAAATATTGTTGGTGTCCCTTTTCTTTTCATAAGAGCAGTGTGAACAGGTGCCGTTCTGTTTAGCATTATGCTGTCAGTGTGAGATTTTTCTGGCTTTAACTGGAGGAAGCTAGTAAGGCATTTTTTGTATGCCTTACTTCTTTGTCAGTGTCATGATGACTGATATTTAGCAGGCCTTTCTGCATCCGTTCCACCCCCAAAACAGGGCTTAAGGCATTAAGATTTGGCTTAGCTCATCCTTTTATGCAGATTTCTTAGCCACAGCTAAACCAATCAGACCAGCTAATCCAGCCAAACCCAGACCAATGCCACCAACAATTGCCATTCCAACCAGCCCATCTAGAAAACATAATAATGAGAAGCATGTTGAATGCAAATTAATTGTTTAATGTAAAGATTACTTGTATACAGTATATAGTCTATACCATATATTATTACTATATACACCTTAAATAAAGAAATAGACAATATTCACGCTCACCTTTCTTCATGGTTTTATTAATGAGTTTCTCCAGATCTAAAGCTTGAGAATTTCCAGGTTCATTCCTCAGTAAAGTCCTGATGTATTTCAGAGCTCTCTCATATTCCTAGAGTTTATATAAAACAGGAGAATGAGACTACCAAAGTCATTCCAACTATAGATGTCCAAAGTAAACATGAAAAGCTTTGATAACAACCTTGAGCTTGTAGTTGGCTACAGCAAGATAAAACAGATAATCCCGCTGGTCATCTTTGGTGCCCTTATGAATAAGTTCTGGTGAAAAACAAAACAATTCCACATTTATATTTATTAGCAAGACAAAATTATAGTCATTGTAAAGATGAAATGTAAATACATAAATACTTAAAGAGTATTGATTTTTTTTAAACACTATAAAAATACAATTTCACCACTAAACTTTTGTAGGTCTGTATAGGCAGGCATATAGGAAAAATTAACATTTAAATTGCAACTAAATGCATGTGCTTTTCTTAGAAATGTACTCCTTATATTCATGTTGGTTTCATAAGATTTTGAAAAACGAGAAGATTTTACTGATGCTAAAATGTTATGTGGTGTAACCAGAGTAAAACCGTAATTTCTTTAACCGTAAGTTTATTTAAATACTCGAGACCAATAGTGTTGCAGGGATGACGTCAAAACCTGGAAGACTTTTCCTGTGACTTTTCAAGATTTTCCTGTGGCTTTTTATAATGGGGTTTTTCAATTTATGAGTAAAATAGGGTCTGTGACCTAAGTTAACGATACTTGGATGTTTCGTTTTACAATGTAAATTGCACATACTCACACCCCAAATGTTCTTATCTAGTAACGGCTTCAAAATTCACATATTCTGTATGGGTTTGTGCAATTTACATTCATGTGGGAACCACTGGCAAATTAGTCTTCTGGGTTTTTTTTTTCCACAAATGGACATGTGGTGTGAGAGCATGAGAGCCCTGATTTACGTCAATATATAATACAATATAATATATAAATATAACACTTAATTCCTATGGAAACTGACATATTAGTGAAAAGCCAGAGAATTTGTGTTGTCCTGTAGCCCTTTAACTGCCATTGTTTCCAAGTTCCAAATGGACATTGGCCAATAAAAGACATGAAATAAAACCCAATTTCATGAAAAACGTTAATCCTTAATATTTTCTGCACAATTACGTACATACAGAAATATATTTTGTGTTAGGTCAGTTATCCATGTCTGCAATGTGAAGGGGAATCTGGGCGTTTGAAAAGCAGAAATCTGTGATGGTTTAATACACTTTCCGAATGAAGCATGATCAGCCAATCATCCAAATCATTCATCACGTGAACTCCACTCATTTAGAGGGGAGAGAGCCGTGTTAAAACATGTCATGAATAAACAGTTTGCTCATTTGAAGGGACTGTGAAGTTTTGGTACGCTATTGTTATAAAGCAATCTCAGACACACTTGTGATGTTCTGAATATAGAAGCAGGCATTCTCCAGATGCACTGAAATAAACAGTTCTCCAGCCAGCCTGCAAGAGGGATCTGTTTCAGCGGCAGCAGTACGTGGGAGCTCTCTGAGTTCTCTGGACTCATAGCTGGCTTAGGCCCTATTTAAGGGGCTGAGGCAGGGTTAGTCACGCAGAATACTGTGCAAAGGGAGAGCACTGAAAACAGCAGCATAGCCAGTGAATCATCATATAAGGGCTATGGCCGCCGTCAGCACCAGAGTGTACAGTGAGGCGGGGGGCTGCACATTTAGAGAGTAGGAACCATATATTGTCAAAAGTATTGGGGCACCTCTCCAAATAATTGAATGCAGGTGTTCCCATTACTTCCATGGCCAAAGGTGTATAAAATCAAGCACCTAGGCATGCAGACTGCTTCTATAAACATTTGTGAAAGAATGGGTCGCTCTCAGGAGCTGAGTGAATTCAAGCATGGTACCGTGATGGGTTTCCACCTGTACAATAGGTCCATTTGTGAAATGTACTCACTACTAAATATTTCACAGTCAACTGTTAGTAGTATTATAACAAAGTGGAAGCAATTGGGAAGAGCTGCAACTCAGCCACGAAGTGGTAGGCTGCGTACATTTTTTTTTTTTTTAAACTCACAGAACGGGGCGCAGAAGTAGCCAACCTTCTGTAGAGTCAATAGCTGCTGACCTCCAAACTTTGTGGGGCCTTCAGATTAGCCCAAGAACAATGCATAGAGAGCTTCATGGGGTTTCCATGGCCGAGCAGCTGCATCCAAGCCTTACATCACCAAGTGCAATGCAGTGGTTGCAGTGGCTGGACTCTAGGGCAGTGGAGACGTGTTCTCTGGAGTGACGAATCACGCTTCTCTCTCTGGCAATCCGATGGACGAGTCTGGGTTTGGCAGTTGCCAGGAGAATGATACTTGCCAAACTGCATTGTGCCAAGTGTAAAGTTTGGTGGAGGGTGGATTATGGTGTGGGGTTGTTTTTCAGGGGTTGGGCCCCTTAGTTCCAGTGAAAGGAATGCTTAATGCTTCAGCATACCAAGACATTTTGGACAATTTAATGCTCCCAACTTTGTGGGAACAGTTTGGGGATGGCCCCTTCCTGTTCCAACATGACTGCACACCAGTGCACAAAGCAAGGTCCATAAAGACATGGATGAGTGAGTTTGGTGTGGAGGAACTTGACTGGCCTGCATAGAGTCCTGACCTCAACTCGATAGAACACCTTTGTGATTAATTAGAGCGGATACTGCGAGCCAGGCCTTCTCGTCCAACATCAGTTCCTGACCTCACAAATGCGCTTCTAGAAGAATGGTCAAAAATTCCCATAAACACTCTCCTAAACCTTGTGGAAAGCCTTCCCAGAAGAGTTGAAGCTGTTATAGCTGCAAAGGGTGGGCCAACTCCAAATTAAACCCTACGGATTAAGAATGGTATGTCATTACAGTTCATGTACATGTAAAGGCAGGTGTCTCAAAACTTTTTGCAATATAGTGTGTATGTGTGTGTGTGTGTATGTGTATGTGTATGTGTATATGTATATATATATATATTTAAAAAAAAAAAATATTTATTTATATATATATATATATATATATACACACACACTCACCTAAAGGATTATTAGGAACACCTGTTCAATTTCTCATTAATGCAATGATCTAATCAACCAATCACATGGCAATTGCTTCAATGCATTTAGGGGTGTGGTCCTGGTCAAGACAATCTCCTGAACTCCAAACTGAATGTCAGAATGGAAAAGAAAGGTGATTTAAGCAATTTTGAGCGTGGCATGGTTGTTAGTGCCAGACGGGCCGGTCTGAGTATTTCACAATCTGCTCAGTTACTGGGATTTTCACGCACAACCATTTCTAGAGTTTACAAAGAATGGTGTGAAAAGGGAAAAACATCCAGTATGCGGCAGTCCTGTGGGCGAAAATGCCTTGTTGATGCTAGAGGTCAGAGGAGAATGGGCCGACTGATTCAAGCTGATAGAAGAGCAACTTTGACTGAAATAACCACTCGTTACAACCGAGGTATGCAGCAAAGCATTTGTGAAGCCACAACACGCACAACCTTGAGGCGGATGGGCTACAACAGCAGAAGACCCCACCGGGTACCACTCATCTCCACTACAAATAGGAAAAAGAGGCTACAATTTGCACGAGCTCACCAAAATTGGACAGTTGAAGGCTGGAAAAATGTTGCCTGGTCTGATGAGTCTCGATTTCTGTTGAGACATTCAGATGGTACGAGTCAGAATTTGGCGTAAACAGAATGAGAACATGGATCCATCATGCCTTGTTACCACTGTGCAGGCTGGTGGTGGTGGTGTAATGGTGTGGGGGATGTTTTCTTGGCACACTTTACGCCCCTTAGTGCCAATTGGGCATCGTTTAAATGCCATGACCTACCTGAGCATTGTTTCTGACCATGTCCATCCCTTTATGACCACCATGTACCCATCCTCTGATGGCTACTTCCAGCAGGATAATGCACCATGTCACAAAGCTCGAATCATTTCAAATTGGTTTCTTGAACATGACAATGAGTTCACTGTACTAAAATGGCCCCCACAGTCAACAGATCTCAACCCAATAGAGCATCTTTGGGATGTGGTGGAACGGGAGCTTCGTGCCCTGGATGTGCATCCCACAAATCTCCATCAACTGCAAGATGCTATCCTATCAATATGGGCC
Source organism: Rhinogobio ventralis (assembly GCA_039654625.1). Lineage (NCBI taxonomy): Eukaryota > Metazoa > Chordata > Actinopteri > Cypriniformes > Gobionidae > Rhinogobio > Rhinogobio ventralis. The sequence continues at coordinate 38,092,405 of CM077194.1, forward strand.
AACATTTCTAAAGAATGCTTTCAGCACCTTGTTGAATCAATGCCACGTAGAATTAAGGCAGTTCTGAAGGCGAAAGGGGGTCAAACACAGTATTAGTATGGTGTTATGGTGTGGAGTGTATAAACAACATTAAAAACTTGATTTTCACCACAGGGCATCTTTATTACAGTAGGTCCTATTTTGTATCTACTGTCAAGTCAAGTCAAGTCAACTTTATTTATATAGCGCTTTTTACAATGCCGATTGTTTCAAAGCAGCTTCACAGTGTTAAACAGGAAAATAATGCAACCGAATTTGATTCGGCTGTACAGCCGCTCTGGAGAAAACCATGTCATCAGCTCATTTCATTTATCATATATATTCAAGTAATGTAGTTGATATAGTTAATTTAGTTTAGTAATTAAATTTATTTGGATATTTATTTGAAAATTTAGTGTCCCCAACTGAGCAAGCCAAAGGCGACAGTGGCAAGGAACCAAAACACCTACTGTGAAATTGTAAAACATGACTGGTTAGTATGAAATATGTCTGTAATGTCTACCAAGTTATGTTCTAAAACTGCAGAAGCTGAGTAGTGTACTTCAGATGCTGGGTCTGTGATTTTCAAATAAATAGTTGTTTAAGTTAACAATAGCTCAAATGACGTGGACAAGAAAAAAATATTTTACTTCACACCCCTAATCTTTTAATTTTTATATTAAAATATCTCCTCCCTGCAAAACTGTGACTATACTTTTTTTTTTACTTTGCCCCTATTCTAAAAAGTGCATGGGGTGTATACAAAAGCCTTGATAAGAGAACCATGAATGTGTCACTGCAGTAACATCAAATTTATAACGTCTTCATTGCCCCTACTATCAAATAAGAACAGAGTGTCATCAAGAATCCAGATAACTGCGGCACTTAACTACTGTAAAGTTGTGAAATAAGCCCATGCTTTGAGTAATGTTTAATTTAATAATGTGATTAGATAGCTCATTGTGAAGCTGCCAAGTATGGTATTGACAGGAAGTCGTTTACACCCTCATTATGATACCACGTTCAACAATAAAAACTAGTAAACAATAAAAAAAAGGTGATTCAATCACACCTTGTGATTTTCAAATGGACCTTTGAGTACCCTGACCTGAAGAATCACTCATTCAAACAGAAAAACTCCATTAAAAAGCCATGTAATGACACGGTTAAGCTTTTAAAAGTCTCAAGCTCAACATCTTTATGCAACATACATAAATTTTGGCAACTTAATCACACTTGAATAATATACTTCACTCTTATTTGTACTGTAGACAAAACATGGAAGCAATATGTGCAAGACCCCTAAAGACTATACTACAACAAACGAGTGTCCAGCATAAATGTGCTCCTTCAATACTGTTTAAAAGCATCCCAGGATGCACCTAGTGAGATTTGTGTTTTGTTTCATGTCGTTTTTATTTTTTGGTCACTACATAATTCTTATACTTCCATTTTTGTAATTTAGTTTTGACTAGAGATGCACAGACATATATCAGCATATCATTAAAAAGGCGGATATTCCTTTTTGAGAAGCAGCAAAATTTATACTTATATATAAAGCATCAGCACTGAAATGTTGTTCATAGAAATATAGCAAAAATAAAGTCTTATTTGTATTTTGTTTTTTTTTGTTTTTTTTAAGCTTACTTTGTGCCTCTCTTATAATGTTGTCCTGTTTATTTTCAATGAAAATAATTTGATGATGCAGCAATAAACTAGCTAGTATACGTTAATATTCATGCCTTTTTGGAACTTTGCTCAATTAAAACATGATCAAAACAATAATCTCTTTTAATGACAAAAGTTCAAATAAATGAGCAAGTGACAAATATCAGTATCGGAATCGGCCAATAATTTTTTTCTTTTAAATCGGTATCCATATCATCCCAAAGTGTCCTATCGGTACATAGTTTTGACTATATTACTATATTATTATTATAAAAATGTGGAAAAAATAGTAATAAAGAATGAAAAGATCTAAATATTTAACAATTAAAGCCAAGCACATGTCAGAAACAAAGGGAACCTGAATGAAAGAGCACTCAAGTTATGTACCAGAAAAGTGTTGACAACCTACGTTGACAATGTAAACAACGTAAATGTATAAAAAAAGAAAGAATATAAGAAAAAAGGGGGGGGGAATCCCTATTTAAACATTATAATGTGTTAAATGCCACGAAAACTCAAGATTTGAAGGCAAAAAAATACCCCTGTATGGGTATTCATCCTATATTTATATCAAATTATATAGTTTAGCAAGATCACACGAGCAAAAGTGCTGTTTTTTTTTTTTTTTTTCAAAATATCTGCACAATTGCAAATGTGATACTTATTTCATACAATAGTTCAATAAACAAGAAGTTAATGTGTTACATCTTAGACACAATAAGTGTCAACTTCGCAACAAAACAAAACTGCTCCAAATGCATCTCTGAGCAACACACTGCGGTGTCTCATTACTGAATGAATCCACTTTTTTATGAATTGAGTGACCCACTCATTAAGACAGCCACTTAATTTATTCCTGAATGATTTATTCATAAATTCCTTGATTTATTCCTTTGAATGAATCGGCTGAATGAATGACTAAATGACTCACTCATTAAGACAGTGGCTGTGTCCAAAAGCTGACTAGTTGCCTCGCTGCCTTATCAGGCAATGGCTGTGTCGGAGAGCTTAAAAATGCTGCCTTCGGAGGATGCATTCCAAGGTAGGAAGGCATCAAGGCACGTCCAAATCTAATGTTAGCATCACTTCTTGTCTCCTGAGATACAAAGTTTTGGGACGCCTGCCTTTACATGCACATGAACTTTAATAACATCCCATTCTTAATCCGTAGGGTTTAATATGGAGTTGGCCCACCCTTTCCAGCTATAACAGCTTCAACTCCACAAGGTTTAGGAGAGTGATTATGGGAATTTCTGACCATTCTTCTAGAAGCGCATTTGTGAGGTCAGGCACTGATGTTGGACGAGAAGACCTGGCTCGTAGTTTCCGTTCTAATTCATCCCAAAGGTGTTCTATCAGGTTAAGGTCAGGACTAGTCAAGTTCCTTCACACCAAACTCGCTCATCCATGTCTTTACATATTCTTTCACAAATGTTTGTAGAAGCAGTCTGCATGCCTAGGTGCTTGAATTTATACACCTATAGCCATGGAAGTGATTGGAACACCTGAATTCAATAATTTGGAGGGGTGTCCCAATACTTTTGGCAATATAGTGTACCTTCATCTGATTGAATTTTAAAGGCAGCATAGATGTTCACTGTACCTTCACTGTCTTTGATATCCCACAATCCTGTGTGTTTCATTCCATGACAGTTGGAATGCATCCTCCAAAGGCAGCATTTTTCAGCTTTTGGACGTAGCCAGTGGCTTGCTGCCACCTACTGCCAGTTTTAGTATGATACTTAGAATATGGTCTAATATTTCATTCATAATCATACTACCTCTGCATTAAACAGTCTGTGTAAATAAACCTTAATGCCACTTCAGATTCTTCTGGGGGAAAAAATATGGCCACATTGTTGCCTTAAAAGTTTGTTTAATAAATTCTAAGTTAAATTAAAGTATTTCTTTCTAAAGCTACTTTTTTGTAATGTCTATTCAAAGCTTTTCTCATCTAACACAATAGACGCTTTTCACAGATTGTGATGATGCATTTACAAAGTTATCATCATCGCAAATCTAGTAAAGTTCCTTTCCCATTCACAGCGATAAATGTTTATCCAACTATGACGACTGAGAACCCCAGGAATGTAAAAAGGGTCCATAATGACTTTAAATTATGTTTTGGGGGTAATTTCTAAGCTAAAATTGATGTGCGATTAATTTGCGATTAATTAATCAGCACATCATTTAATTAGATTAAAACATTTTATCGCAAGACAGTCTTAGGGCCAGAAAAAAGTGCGTCTTAAACCAGACGCTAACGGGTAGAATGCGCTGGTCATTATGGAAATGATCCGGCTGCTTGTGTGTTCATTAATTTGTCCGTCGTCAGTAGATCACACACAGAACTGTCCACTCCCATCGGCGCATTTATGGAATTGCGCTCTCACGCTAATTTGTCCTGTTTAGTAAATCTGGCCCCTAATTTGTACCTCTTTTGTTTAATTTGATCCAAAGTTCAAATGTTTTGCAATGAGGACATTTTACTGGATGTTTTGTTACTCTGACTGACTGCTCTGAGACAACAAAATAATTTATGTAAAGACAGATAAAGATGAACAGAGAAATAAAACATTATTTAAAAAAATAAAAAGGTGATTACAACTTTTTTTAAACTAAGTTTACATTAGTTGGGCTTGTGATTGGTTTCGCATTGTCTACCTAAATGTTTGGACTGGGATAAAACTGCAATGTTAGCCTGTCAACTGTCAGTGTCCTGGTAGCATGACACTTGGCACTTTTTTAAACGCTTTTTTCCCTATCTGATTTTTTAGTAATCAACATAAATTAGTTATCATTCATAAGCTTAAACAATCAAATTTCATCCTGTGCAATTGGATATTGTGTTACCTTTGGAAACTTTTTAAGCAAGCTCAATTTATGCGATATCAACTTCAAATTTGGAACACAAATTGGTTAGACATATGGCTTTGATATTCTAGCAATTTTAGAGTCCAAATTATTTTGAAAAATTTATATTTTGCATAAAATAAAATAAAAATGTTTAGATCAGTACATCTGCTTTACAGTAAACAAACTTCTCTACATTTTTAACCCATTCATTTTAAAGGGGGGGGGGGGCAGTTAACAGGTTAAAGATGTTAAGATGCTATGTTAATTACTCTCAATTACGATACTTCACAAATAAAATATCATAATCAGAAAGATATGAAAGTAAATTATTATCTTAGAAAATTACGATTCTTCCATGTTGTGGCTTCCCTGAAATGATTACATTGTTTGCTAAAAAGCAGCAGTTACCATCGAGCAGCACGATTCCCTTCTTGATGTCCTCTGACTGTTTACTCCTGATCAGACACCATGCATACTCGAACTGCGTATCTTTAGACACAGACCCCTTTGATAACTCTGCCTTGTATTTCTTCTCGAATTTCTGAAAATGAAAATAATACAAAGTTGAGAATGTGTCACTTTCAAATCATCACCGGGGCAAATAAAAATCTCTAAGCACTCATGTACTGAATAACAATTAATCTGAGGTTACAGAGCATCTAGCAGATGTTGACTATAGCCTATTCGGACGGGATTCGTTTTACAAGGGTAGTAATGTAATTTTACCACAGGATGTCTGTAATATTAAAGGTTTAGTTCACCCAAAAATAAAAAAATCTCTCATTAATTACTCACCCTCATGTTGTTCCAAACCCGTAAGACCTTCGTTCATCTTCGGAACACAAATTAAGATATTTTTGATGAAATCCGAGAGCTCTCTGACACCTCCATAGACAGCAATGTCATTGCAACTTTCAAGGCCCAGAAAGGTAGTAAAGATTGTCAGATCTCCTTGTCAGATCTCCTACACTTTTCGTGTAGTAAACACAGTGCAGCGCTTCCAGGTTCTACGTGAGCACCACGACGCATGCGTGTGATGCTGACACAGGAGCTAACCAATGGTGAGCCACCATTCTGACCATCCTGGTGTTTACTACACATAAATGTAGGAGATCTGACATGGAAGAGAAGAGATTGTTGAATAAAGTCGTTATTTTTGTTTAGTTTTTTTCTCGTCACTTCATAACGTTAGAGGATGCAGGATTGACATACCTGGTTAAAATGGATACTGCAGTCCAAATTCTAAATATTGGAGAGCGTTGTTGACGCGGGTTGCCAGCTTGAGGACACGAAACAGGAGTGAGCGCAATTCACAGTGCTGTCTATGGAGGGACAGAAAGCGCTCTGATTTCATCTAAAATATCTTAATTTGTGTTCCGAAGATAAACGAAGGTCTTACGGGTTTGGAACAACATGAGGGTGAGTAATTAATGACAGAATATTTAGTAAAACTAGCAAAAGTGGGAGGGGTAACTCGATTTACGCACCGCTGTCATCTCCCTTTTGTCATTTGCATATCACGTTGCTTCATGATATCACATACGCCAACACATACCCTGCGTCCCAATGTCCATACTATCCATCCTAAATAGTATGTGAGATTAGAATAAGTATGAAATGAGAGATGCTTCTCATTTTTGATTTGTGCATCCTCGTTTCCGTTCCAGCCCTAAAACTTGTATAGTTTTTGTCCGTGCTTATTTAAAAACATCCAATCATGCAGAATATAAGATGGTAAATAAATATTTAAAGGTGCACTGTGTAAATTTTAGTAGCATCTAGCGGTGAGGTTGCGATTTGCAACCGCTCACCCCTCCCTTTCGAAGCACATAGAGAAGCTACAGTGGCCGACACAGGACGACAAGATGTCGTCATCTGAGACAGCAGAGAGTAGCTAGCGCTCTGTAGAGCAGTTTGTCAGTTTAGGGCTACTGTATGATGGCGCAAAATGGTGAATTTACTGTAAGGCGACCCAGGGTGTATGTAGATAAAAATGGCTCATTCTAAGGTAATAAAACCTTAATCCATTTGCTTCTCTTTTCTGTAGCTTTTGGCAGTCTGTAAAAATATACCTCAGATTTCTTGTCAAATCTATTTGCAGTCAATCTCAAAGCTCTTTCCCGTTTTAGCTGTGTTTTGTGAGTTTTTCATGGCATTCACGCTGATACCAATGCTGCCGCTCAGGTTTTTTGCCACTCGTTGGGCGTAACCGCAGTCACTCCGGCCGACGGTGACGTCACGTGCATACCGTGTCATAGCTGGGGGCGTGGGTGGGGGCAGAGTCGGCGTGAGGGAAAACAGTCTAATCCCTACACAATGGAAACGCATGCCGTTAACCCAGTATAGCCTGTGTAGAATCACTTCTGCCGCTCAACAGAGCAAGATATATAGAAAAACTGAGCCGTATTGGGTCAGATTATCCATACAGTATCTGTGACTGATTAACGACCCAACGGAATCAATAGCCAGAGGTGTCATTTTCTCTCAAAATACATGCAAAATACACCTTGACCCCCAATTAAGTATGACATGCCAACTTAATAAATCACCTAGTCTTTCGTTAATTCAGTGTTCCTGAATTTAATGGATTAAAAGTATGTATTACATACATTTAACGTTTTAAAATGATCATAAAACGTGTCTTGGGCTATGAAATTTATATTTTTCTGAATATGCCATGTGCAATACAAAGGCCATTTGTTTGTATTAGTATGTTTGGGCTAGAATAGAAACATGGCATGTCAAACATTAATTTACTGCAGTGCCACTTTTAACAAACATTTGTCAAAAGCCTAACATCCAGTGATATAATGAGCTGTTTGGCATCAATGACACAGGTTTAGATAAAGTTAAGACATCTGTCAGTTTTCTGTTGTCTTGTATGCATGTGGCTTTATCTGTTTATTTATTAGTTTTTCTTGTTAGTACAGCCATGCACGAATGAATTCCTAGTTCAGCATTTACATATTACAAAGCAAATTTGGAGTTGACATGTCATTGTCACAGTATTATTAAAATGACTGACAATAGCAAAGTTTTTTATTTGCTTTTTTATAACAACCGTCTTCATCAAAAGACTGGGTGATTTATGAAGTAGCCTAGCTATTATGTCGTGTAATATTTGTGGGCGCAGCATGCATTTTGACGAGAAAATGTACAAGTGTCGTACATATAATGTGAGAAGGGGTTCAATCTTCAACTGGCTGGGAGGAGCCGCCACTGACAGATCATGTGACCTGTCATTGGTGGTGGCAGCTGCCAGTCTGATTCTGGCTGGTCACGTGATCTGCCAGTGGCTGGCCGGTGGCAGCTGCCAGCCCGCCCAGTATCCGACTGGCAGCTGCCACCACCCACTGACAGGTCACATGATCTGTCAGTGGCGGCTCCTCCCAGCCAGTTGAAGATTGAACCCCTACTGGATAATGTTACTATCAGCTTGTAAGCTTAAAGCACAAGCATGAGCCCAGCCCTTCCCATCACGAAATAATGAAGATTTTTGTACATTAATAACCTCACGCATTATGTGGCTACGTGATCGCTCATCGTGAAAAACTGCTTTAACGATAAATTGACTGCGTTTCTGACGCGGTTCGAGTCCCGTGACAAGTATGACTTTATTGGCGTTTTGTTCAACAAACTTTTGTCATTGCAATTAATGATATCTCTTTTTTTAATCTTTACAATAATACCAGCATCATGTAGTGCAAACGTTTAATTGTATTGAACAGGCTTTTGGAATTGACGAACGGCCCCGTCTGTTTATTTGGCAGTAGTATAAAACTTTAGATTAGGGTTTTTTTTACTTACTAGAGAACGCCACATGGCAACTTTTCGGCATTGCACCAAGCAAAAATAAATCGTAATTATTATTACTTTAAGTAAAGATAAAGCGTCTAACAAGGTCTACGCGCATTCATTCGAATGGCTTGTTCGGGTCAGAACTACAAACACTAGTAAAAGTGTTAAACTACAAAACATGGCGGATATGCTCACCGACGGTGAGAGGTTCAGATAAAGGTTTGAGTGACTAATAATCAGTTTAACCTTATACAAATATTAATTTAATGTTATCCGGGTTATATTTCATCTGCAATAACAATGTGGACTTTTATAAAGATCCGTTAGGCCATTAACTTTTAAATGCATCATTATACATTAATATGATGAGAGTTCACCGCATGAAAGACCAGCGACAGATCAACTTGGCACTGCATTTCCCTCTGATACGGTAGGAATTTAAATGAAATGTGGTGGATTTTAACTGTGACAAGATGATTGACAGGGCATTTATGGTGGCAGGATGCGTGTCAGGGTGCGACAGAGAGCAAAGACGCAATTGTATGACGTGTAGTATGTCAACTTTTTTGCTACACACTCACAATTAACCCCTTTCAAGTGAAAACGCTACTTTAAAAAAGCCCTTGCAAGAACTTACTTTCTCCATAAATGTTGTTCCTTTTTTTCCATTTCATTTATTTAATTCCTTATTTACTTCCTTGCCCTTCTTGATTTGAGACTTCATTGCTGTTACTTATTGTAATTTGCAACTATGTCTGCCTTTTGAGTACTGTAAATTGTTAATACTGTTTGTTCAATGCCTAATTTGTATGTAAATGTGCTTATTTTCAATAATAATAAAAAAAACAATCAAAATTAAGTACATACATTTAGGGCGTTATACAAGTATAACATTAGGTCCGATATTTACAGCGGATCTATTCGCACGGGATTAGTATTACCTGAGGTACTTTTCCGGACCTTTTTACAGAAGGTAACAATCGCCGTAATCTTTACTGACACTGTGCGTAATGATTACTGAAATGGCACATTCGGACGGGACTAAAATCACCGAGAAGCTCTGGTAATAATTACTTTACCCCATGTTAAACTAATCCCGTCCGAATAGGGCTATGTCGCATTTTTTTCAGAGAGGAAGCTTCACACACTTTCATTTTTTACAAAAAAAAAATAAATCATTTTAAACAGACATGAGAAAATATCACAATTTACCTCCAGATCTTCTGGGGTAACAACCTCACCAACAACAGCTTCCATTATAACGGAAATAATGATGTGTTTACATCGGATCTACACCGGATATTCCACAGTCACGTGATTGAGGGGTAGAAAAAAGATTTTTAGTGTATGTGGATTGACCTGGTCGCCTTTTCAACATCTGATGAACCATACATAGTTCATGTATTTTTTAAACTAGTGATCTGTGGTGCGTCATACAGTATAAGGAAAGGCTCACATTTATATTGGAGATGTTTCTTTACAAATAATGTAAATTAAGCCTATAGAATAGATACATCTTAATTACTGCGTCATTGGGTTTATGTCCAGTTTCATTTTGTTGTAGCCATGATTCAGTTGGACAACTGAATCACTATTTAAATTGCCTAAAATACATTAAACTATTTATTACTTATTACTTTTAGCACTTTAATAACCACGTGATATGCAAATTGATTAACTAGGCCAATCTGACAGGTGCGTTTACCAGTCAAAATGAAGCGCCACGCGTTCGCTGATCTATTGAAAAAAAAGTTAATCGGTATAAAATTGTTTTTGAAGTATCCGTTTTTCTTTAATCAAAATCTGTATACAGTTGGTAGAAATTATCTTTATGGTCATGTGTTACTTTTCTTTGATATGGTGAGTTTTTATTTATTTATTTTATTTTTTCCAATAATGAAAATCTCGCCTAAAAGCGATAGTTGTTGCTGTGATTATTGTTCAGATTTAAAAAAAAATATATATATATATATATTTTCAGGTTTCTTTTGTTGGGATTATGTCCCATTTCTGTTCCTGATTCCATACCTATTGGTAAACAAATCATTCATAAAAGTTCAAATGATTTATTTAATGCTTTTCTTAAACAGTTGGACTATGGTTAAACAGGGTGTTATAAATGTGTTTATTTCTCAGGTATGTTCAGGGCAGAGTGCCATGATCGTCATTTCTGGTTGTCTGTCAACTCAAATTTCCTTGGCTACAAATTTAGGTTTGATGTTCAAGGTATTGTTTTTTTTTTAAGCATCTTGTTTAATTAACTGGATATTTTTGTTACTTGTCAAAATTTAAGATGCCTGAATACATCACTGAATTGTTCCTGGTTTGAAGCATATTGTGTGGGTGAATTAAGGTAATCCGGGACAGTTTTGCCATCTTGACTTCTGCAATTTATTATAACGTCACCACAACACTGTTGATCTACAAATGACACCTCAAATCACACTACAAACCAACTACTATATCATAATGGTCTTACTTGATCTTAAGATTGAGTAGACTTGCTTATGATGGAGCAAAAATTTACACCTCAGAGTCTAACTATTAGACATTGCTCAGTGTCCCACTCCCAATGTCCCAGATTACCCTAATTCACCCTGTATCTGATCATTGAAATTATGTAATAGTCTTCACTCTCACAGCAGACTCTGAGGTCCATGAGGTTTCTGGTCAGTGGGCGGCAGAGTGTGGCTATACTATGGCTTTTGACTCCTGGGGTGAATTACTCTTGCGTGTTTCCTACCTGGCCTGTCTGGTGGAGAACCTGGTAAGATATACTTAAAAGGATAGTTAACCCAAAAATTAAAATTGCGATCACTCACCCTCAAATTGTTTTAAACCTGTTTGAGTTTCTTTCTTCTGCTGAATACAAAAGATATTTGGAAGAATATGGGTAACCAAACCATTGATGGGCCCCATTGACTTCCATAGTATGGGGGCCATAGTATGGAAGTCAATGGGGTCCATCAACTGTTTGGTTACAAACATTCTTCAAAATATTGTTTGTGTTCAGTAGAACAAAAACATTTATATGGGTTTGGAACAACTTGAATGAGTAAATGATGACAGAATTTTCATTTTTGGGTGAACCATCCCTTTAAATGTCATAAATAAGGCTTTTCCATACAACAACAGTTCAAAGTCACTATATCTGTCAATTTCCAAAACAACAAAAAGCAATAAGACTTAATAAGACTTGTGAGCTATACTGAAAGTCTTCTTAAACCAAATGATGTATTTATGTGGGGTGTAGACCAAAATAAGTAATCTTCTGCAGAGGGTATATTTTCTGTGAAAATATGATCTAAATTTCAGTCTGTTCCTCACACAAAGCTATCTTGTGTGGCCAACTACCTTTATGGTATTTCAAGCTTAATAAATTCCCCTTGCCTTCTCAACCCCTTGTCACTGAGTTGTCATTCATTTTCTTAGAACTATTCCTCACATTATATACACTGTAAAAAAAACTGTAAGTGGTTTAACATTGCATTAAATTGATTTAAATATGATTTATGCTAGAAAAAAAATAAAATAAAGGACATTCCCTGAAGTCCATGCTTACAATAAACTTTATCCACTTGCACTTAACTTTGATTCATCATTTGGCTTTCTGTTAACCCACCTGTAATACCATTGTGGTTATCAGTACATTTTAGGGTAAAATACATTATATCACTTGATGAAATTTGTTTGCAAGTTGGAAAACCTCAGGCACCAATATGCCATTACATAATATGTGAAGCATTGTCAGTATAATTTTTTAAAGTAAATTTAACCAGATTTTTTTTATAGTGATACAACTGTATTGTATGGTATTGGTTATTTTGTTTTTAATAAGCTTGAGCACAACAGTTAGCAATGTTGATTGTTTGTGGTTTCAGAGAGATACAGAATTTCGGTTGCTGGTGTGGTTTATAAATCAGGACTCAAATGGGGAGGAGAAATCCTACCCTTTACTGCTCACCTGCCCTCTTCAGGTCCCATGGGGGCCTCGGGAGCTTGTCTGTGAGCAGAACTACATGGAGGTGGAATGACTCTTATATTTTGTATTTATAAATTGTAAATTTCCAAATATATAGAACTGTTGTGTGGAAATGCAAACCAGTCCCATGATACTTTTCTATTCACTAGGTGTCTGTGCTGAAACAGCTGCCTCCTAATAATCACATGGGAACAGCATGGGTAACCCCAGCCCCTGTGGTAAGAGACTGTGCATTTGGACTGTTTGAATGTATCTGAATGATCTTGTCTGTCATAACTAGCAGCACATGTGAACTGAGTTAGCTGTCATTGATCAGAAAATTAGTAAAAACCTAAGCCAAACTCACTCTATTGATTGGATAATGTAAAACTCTCATCAGATTATTTGACAGTCTATTTTAAGATAACCCGATTGTATATGTTTGGTTGACAGGTTTTACATATGCAAATTGCATATGATTTTTTTTGTTTGTCTTAGGAGCTGGATGAGGGTCTGAGGGAATGGAGGGTGGTGTTCCGTATACCAGCTCTTCATCAGGAGGGTGGCATGAGGGAGGAGACCGTGCCAGTGAGAATGGCACACCTGCTGGGCTACCACATTAACACCACAGATAGTCGCATCCTCCTGCGTTGTGCCTACAGATCCAAGCTGGCATACATGCTACAGGTAAAGGATAAAGCAGAGGACTTGATTACTAAACCCATCTAGACCGCAGCTCGAGTTGACACTTCATTAAAAAAAAATTATTTATTTATTTATTTATTTATTTTAATAATGCGAAGGCTAGAACACTACATGACGTAGTGTATGATGGACCCAGACTTTTTCATCTAATTGGAGGATATCAAACATATATTTGATTGAGCAGCTATTAGAAGACATCTTGTGTAGTGTATTCCAGTCTTAAGCTGATAGAGGTTATCTTGTATTGAATTCTTGACATTGCTTTAATACCAGTTGTACTGTAAATTAAATTGAGAAATACTCTACACAAAAATTTGTTGTCGTCATTTACTCACCCTCATGTTGTTCCAAAACTTTATTACTTGCTTTATTCTGCGTAGCTGATATTTTGGAATTTATTTGGTTTCAAAATTGTGTTCTGCAGAAGGAAGCCATACAGGTTATGAATGACATGAAGATAAAAGTACACCCAAAAATAAAGTTTCTTGGTATAAAAGCTTAAATTTAAATTTCACTGTGAGCTGCTACATATTAAAATCACATTGTTTGTCTGAATGGTTTCAGTTGGGTGAGACTGGTGTGGAAGTGGTCAGTGCCACCATCTTGTACAAGCTTAAATGGACCCTGTTGACTGTGGACATGTCAGTGGCCTGCACTATGAGTATGTTCTTGCTGTCTCCCATTTTAATCCTCCTAGTCGATATAGCTCATAAACTGTTGCTTAAGATGTATTGTTTTTGAGCTTAATTTTTTCATGCAAATGCTCCCCCACCTCTTTAATTCCTCTTGTAGGTCAGGCCCGAATGGATGGTTCAGATGTGTTGTGGTCTCTTCCACGCGACCTCCCCCCTCTGGTCCATCCTCCCTTTACAGAAAAGGGCCTTAAGTTGGGTGTTGGGGGACGTTACCTGTCTGAGTGTGTTGCCCACCAGCGTGGCTACATGATTCACAACAACAACGGAACTTTGGAGATTCGTATTCCTTTTGGTGCTGAAGGAGGATTCATTAAGGTATCCCAGAGATCATATGCCCTTAGTTTTTAGTTGAAATGTATCACTTTTTCCTTTACCCAAATATAAACTAAATATAATGTCTCTGTTAATGACTGCCTTTCTCCTCCCCTCGGTCAGAGTCACGTGATTGATGGACATTACTCTCAGTCATATTTTGTAGACGTCTTCCTGTTGCGTAAATGGGAGGATACAGCGTGGAATCTGACTCAGCAACGGACATTCAGAAAACTTTACATTTATCACCTGCCCCGACCAGTCACGCTTATTAACAGTGAGAAACACAAGCCAAACCACTTATGTTCTTCTCTAGCTGCTGCATTACTTTTCTCACATAGCCAGACTATCTCAAGTCAACTTTATTTATATAGCACTTTTTACAATGCAGATTGTTTCAAAGCAGCTTCACAGTGTTAAACAGGAAAATAATGAACAGAATTTGATTCAGCTGTACAGCCGCTCTGGAGAAAACTGGTCAGTCATTTAGCTCATTTCAAATGTCATATAGTGACAATATGGGCAGATCTATAATGTAGTTGATATAGTTAATTTAGTTTAGTAATTAAATTTATTTGGATATTTAGTTGAAAATTTTAACTATCTCCATGAAGTCTGGTCCACTTTGTGTTCTGGCAAGGTACCACCTGCTTGCTGATGTGTGTCTCTCTATCTCTCTCTATGTAGGGACTGTGCCCTCACAAGGAGAGTTTTCCATCTCCTTGTGCTGTTTTCCTCATGATGTTTCTCTGGGAAATGTGACCGTAGGAGGTCAGCTGGTTCTCTGGGAGGAAATGGAAAGGAATGGTGTTCGCGTTTCTCAAAACCCTTTCCCAAACAACACATACACATATCGGTTTCAGATGCCCTTCTATCATCCACTCGTCTCACAGAAGGTGATGGACCACATACATTTGTTTGTCAAAGTCTTTTTATTGATGTTTTTATAAAGCATGCTGCTTTCCATCTCTGGTTGTTTAGTATTTGGGAGACAGGTTAAGAAGATACACTTTCTCTGGGGTCTTCTCTTTCATTCTGTCTCCTGATGGAGAGATCTACAACTATCCTGCTACTGTTGAGGCAGACCTGCAGGATGTAGGTATGTAATGTCCACCCACAAAAAGTTAGTTTAACACTAATTTTCACTAAGTGCAAATAGCCCATCTTGTTGGCCAAGGTTATTTACGCTCGCTCTGCCAACCATTGTATTGAGTCAGACAAAATTACAAAAGAAACTTATCTGGTAACTGGAAAAGCGGCATAGGGAATAAGAATAATGGATTTAGCTTTTGACATGACCGACCATGAGTTCGAGTCCACCTAAAGCCCGGGACATACTGTATGATTTTCGGCTGTCCTAGACGAAAGATTGCCATCGTGAAACAATCGTGGTGATTTTCTGTGATTGTGGCTCCTAATCGGTGGTCCTATATCGTACAGTGAGAGAGGTTCAAAGATAGCCGTTGTCACAGTCTTGAGACCAAGGATAGCCTATGATTAATTTTCGACAGTGTCAGAAATTCAGCATGATCATCGCACAGTGTGTTTGCTGCTACGGCCTACGTCTACTGACCAGCCAATAAAAATGCGTCATAAAATCAATGCGACATGGCGCTAAAACTTAACTTGACTGCTTAACTCAAGCTCTTTTCCCTTCCCATTTCGCTGCATCCTTTTTTTTTTTCTCTCTCTTTCTTCAGCGCACACAAAAACTACAACTGCCAAAGTGCATGACAGTTTTCACATCAATTTTTCATGTGAACCATACTCCGTTTAGAACTACATTTGCCAGTGTGAAATCCCCTTTAAAAACTGTGCTTAAATGCAGCAACAAGTGTGAATGTGTCCTTTATGAATAGAGCCATTACAGAACGCATTTGTTTTCTGTGTCCATGTCTCCCAGTCCTGCCAAAGCTAGAAGGGGAATGTATGGTGCATGGTGTGCGTACATTGGCTTACTATGGTAATATAGACTCCTCTGAGTGGAGTTTGTATGTAGGAGGAATGAGGCTTGACTGGGAGCTGGTGGAGCTGGGGGGATTCTCTCTGGATCCGCACGAGCTCTACCTCAGCTTGGAGGTGCCACTTTATGCCCCTGGCATGGCCTATGAGGTACATGAAAGGCCTGAGACCAGCCGTTATTCTTTCAAGTCATGTACGATTATTGGTATCAACTTTAACAATTTAAACACTAAAAGGTCAATAAAGTGCTTTCCTCTGTTTCTTGGGAAAGGGTTTGGGACTGCAAGGTCTGTTAGTGAGTGTGCTGGTGAGTTTAGTTCATCTGGAAACAGCAGAAGAACAGACTCATGTGCAGCGCTGTGTGTTCCCTGTGAGAGAGTTATTGGGTAATTTATACAAATCACTCTTGATGGACACTTGATCTATACATGCTGTAACTTTATCCAGAAGATCAAGAAACATGTTCCTTCTCTGTGCAGTGTGTCTGCCTGATGGAAGAATGGTGGTGATGGTTGACACAGCTGGTGCTTCTCCCCCAGTGAACCCAAATCACACAGCCCTTTTGGATCCTGCCTGTAGACCTCTTGAGACTGACCACTCCAGAGCCATATTCAGCTTCTCCATAGACTCCTGTGGCACTGTCGCAACAGTAGGAGTTTGTCCGCCTCTTAAGTTTCTAGTTTAAGCAGTGCATAATGACTATTTTAGCCTTTAAATGTTTTCAATGTAGAAAAGATCTAAACTTGAAATTTTGAATATACTTTCTCAAATATCTGTTTAATCAAAAATGTGGTTTCTCTATCAATTTTAGTAATACATATTGATATTGATAGATAGATTTATATAAAAAAAAAAATATATATATATATATATATATATATATATATATATATATATATATATATATATATATATATATATATATATATATATATATATATATATATATATATATATATATATATATAAATATATAAATATATATATATATATAAAAATATTCAGGTTGTTTTTTGGGGGGTTTCACTTTATTTTAAAATGTGCCCTTGTTCCAGTGTAACTATATATTTAAGTACTGAGTAATATAAATTATATTACTTTATAAATTAATTAATACTATAGGGTTAGCTTTGGGAATGGGTTTTATCGCTATATCTCCCAGTCCTATTTACTGCAGTCTTCTTATTTTGGCTTGCAGAACTTTATAATTTAATCCTAAACATGTTTTAAATGCAGCATGATGGTGATCAGGTGATTTACAGGAATGAGGTGAGAAACATGCCCCCTTTTCCTCCACACCTGAGACCTCTCAGCCAACCTCATCTACATTACAGGTATAAAACCCCTTTCTAATAAATTAATCATGAGCTCATAGTGCACAATTTGACAGATTAATACTGACTTCTGCCTTAGAAGTTAGGTAGTAGTCCTAAACATTTTAGAGAATGCCAAATGCACATTGAACAACTAAATTTTGAATTCTCTGTATTTCTCTTGGGTTCAGGGTACCACTTGGCTGTGTCCATCCGGAGAATGGAAATCGCACTCTTGCCATCTACCTGCCGTCCCATCCTCCCACAGCTCTACCTATGAAACACACACTCAAAACAGCCTCACTCTCACACACAAGGCAACTTGAGGACAGAGGTGAGGAACAGATCAGTCATTCACAAGATACCAATCTTAACAGGTAAACAACCTACTGAGGTACTTGGGACTCTCTTGGCAGACAATAATAGTGCAACATGACACATGTTGGTATCCCTGAAAAACAACCCCACACCATAATCATATATAGAAAATGCCACTAGCCTAATTTGTGTTTTTTTATTTTATAGTTTAATATATAATTTATAGCTACTTATTTTTCTTTCATGAGATTACTTCCTCTTCTTGCCTGGGTTGTATTTCTTCATGTCGTAATCTCTAGGGGAAAGGCTTCTAAACCATGAATTTTTAGGGGAGTGATATTCAAATGACAATTTGTTTTGAGCCGGCACATTTATCAACCATACGATCATTCGTACGATGGTATTGGCGGCATTCGAACGTTTCATTTAATCACACATGAACTCTCTCGTAAGAGGACTTCTGCGCTTGTTTCTACGTGAGATAAATGAGGCCCCTTGCCTTTTTCCCTCGAATTTGAAAGCTGATTAGTCTGTTTATTTTGCTATACACTGTTATTTGGTAAGTTTAATTAAAAAAAAATTCTGTGTTGTTATTCTGCTCTCACAATGGAAAAAAGACAAAATGCACTTTATGGTCTCAGTCTGTGTGTATTTCTAGGATGGAATTGCAGGAATTTGTGTTTTTTTTTTGTTATAGAAACTAAATTACTGTATAATTTTGTAAAATTAAAAAGACAACATTTTAACTTTTTTTTTTTGTAAACAAGATCAAGAGTAATATTAACATTTTATTCATTGAAGGGTTACAAAAATAAGGTTGACATTTTCAAGGGGTAATTCAAATAATTTACATTGTAGAGGTTCAGCTAACAAAGTGTGGGAACCCTGGGGCCAGTTGAATAAACATAGCAGCTAAGTTAAGAACTAGTCTTACCAACTAGCAATTAGTTAAGGCTAATCAGTCTTTTTTTTTTTTTTTTTTTTTTTTTTTAATTAGACCAATCTACCTTTTTTATGTACAGTAACTGAAAAAAAAGTTTACAGTTTATAAAAAAAAGTATGACCCATCTTGAAGAAAAAAATTTGATGGCTAACTTGTAAAACTAGTCTTAGCAGTTTATGCAACTGGAGTATTATAATGCATATTTCTTAATTGCACTCTAATTTTTATACTGTTGTCCAAAAGGCTAACAGGCTCTTAAGATTAATATAACTTTACATGCACATGCTTAAAAGCATTAATTTCTTTATTCAATGTACTCTTACAGATAAAAAAAGGCACTCAATGCCAGTTGGAGGATGACCCCCCATAAAGGTAATGTTTATTATTAAATCATGTGTATTTACTCGAATCTGCTCCTTTTAAAAAAAAAAAAAAAAACTGCACAAATACTGCATGCATTTTGTAAACATTGTATTGGGTGGCCTGTGAATAGGGCATTTCTACACTCACCGCCCACTTTATTAGGTGTATACTGTTGAACTGCTCTTTAACGCTCTAATCGGCCAATCACATGGCAGTAACATGCATTTAGGCATGTAGACATGGTCAAGACATCTGCTGAAGTTCAAAATGAGCATCAGAATGGGGCAGAAAGTTGATTTAAGTGACTTTTAAACATGACATAGTTGTTGGTGCCAGACAGGCTGGTCTTAGTATTTCAGAAACTGGTAATCTACTGGGATTTTCACAATTTATCTCTAAGGTGATTTATCTCAGAGAATGGTCCAAAAAAGAAAAAATATCCAGTGAGGGTTCTGTGGGTGAAAATGTCTTGTTGATGCTAGAGGTCAGAGGAGAATGGCTCGAGCTGATAAAAAGGCAACAATAACTCAAATAACTACTCATTACAACTGAGGTCTGCAGAAGAGCATCTATGAACATAAAATACATCAAACCTTGAAGCAGATGGGCTACAGCAGCAGAAGACGCATTGGGTGCCACTCCTGTCAGCTAAGAACAGGAAACTGAGGCTATAATTCGCATGGGATCACCAAAATTGGAACCGTATGGGAAAACATTGCCTGGTCTAAGTCGCAATTTCTGCTGTGACATTCCGATGGTAGGGTCAGAATTTGGCGTAAACAACATGAAAGCATGGCTCCATCCTGCCTTGTATCAACGGTTCAGGCCAGTGTTGTAATGGTATGGGGGATATTTTGTTGGCACGCTTTGGGCCACTTAGTACCAATTGATCATTGTTTAAATGCCACAGCCTACCTGAGTATTGTTGCGGATCATGTCCATTCCTTTATGACCACAGTGTACTCTTCTGATGGCTACTTCCAGCAGGATAACATGCCATGTTACAAAGCTCAAATCATCTCAAACTGGTTTCTTGAACATGACAATGAGTTCACTATACTCACAATGCCTCCAGTCACAGAGCTCAATCCAATAGAGCACATTTGGACTGTGGTGGAACAGGAGATTTGCATCATGGGTGTGAAGCCAACAAATCTGCAGCAACCCCGTGATGACCAGAATCTCTGAGGAATGTTTCAAATACCTTGTTGATCCTATTCCAAGATCAATTAAAGCAGTTCTGAAGGCAAAAGGGGGTCCAACTTGGTACTAGCAAGGTGTACCTAATAAAGTGGCCGGTGAGTGTATATTGGCATTGATAATCAAAAACATTTACATTTATGCTGCATCAAAGGCAATAGATCTCAGAGTAAAGTCCAAGACCATTGTTTTAACCCAATTGATTTTGTTAACATTGGGGTAAACTTAAAGGAGTTAACTGAAAATGTCTAATTGTTTGTTATTGTGTGTGTGTGTGTGTGTGTGTGTTGGATTATTACAGATGTAGCAATAAAAACTTGCCTGCACTGTTTCTATGGAGCTAAAGGTGGAGTCTGACAGCACAATGAAAGGGGCTTGTCCGGTCGCCTCATGACAACAACAGATCTGTCCAATAAAAGTTTCTTTTTGATGAACAATCCATGCTTCCGTTCTGACATTTTGTAAAAATCCTCTTGATTTTCTAAAGCTGACACTCGTTAGTAATTAACCCCAACTTCCCGTTTCAATAGGAAAGGTCACACACCGGAAGTTATTACTACAGTTTATGTAGTCTTTAACTCAGTTGTTTTTTTTATTTAGTTTTTTGTGTGAAAAAGGTCCTCAAAGAGTGACCGGAAACTATTGGGGAGTGATGGTGAATGGGATGGGTAGCAATTGCCACTGGTACTTTTAGGATAAGTCCGTAGGCTTCATCTTGTAGGAGTGTTTTGACAGGTGGTTTGTGAGATTTGGTACTGCTCTCTCACGTTCCGTCGTCTTTGGTGATCAGTGGTTACTTCTAGCACGTTCTCTGCTGGAAACCAGCCCTTCTTTCTGTCATAGAGACGCATGCCTTCATACCAACCTTGAGGAGTGGAATGAACATGGAAATCAGTTTTAGTGAATGTTTTGAGTCCATTTAAGTTCTTTTATTTGAACTGTACCTTCATTGGTTTTGCGCAGCACATTGATGACATCAGATGGCTCTAAGTTAAGCTCGTCTGCCTGTTTTGCTACATACTGACTGATGCACTGCACTTGAGGACAGTCTGATTGAGACACACAGACACCAAAGTTATTTATATAGCAGGATGTACTACACAACACCTTATCACGAGAATAATTGGGGAAGCTTCTTATAAGTTTATATTGGAATTTAACAGGATAGCCAAGTGGTTTCTTTTATTTATTTTTCACCCAGTGGAACTCAAAAGGAGTTAAGCAGCTTTACGTCCCAATTTTTGAAGCTTGACAGCTAGTGGTCACTATCCATTTTCATATATTGAAGTCATTTTGTGTTCCAAGGAAAAAGTTGAATCATTGTGGCATATACAATAGCATGAATGGGAGTAAATTACCACTGACTTAATTGTTTAAATGTTACAGCACTGTGTAATGCTTCCCACAGTGTCTGAGATGTAATACATTTCAAGCTCACCCCAGTCCTCATAAATCTTCTCCTCCCCAGGTGCTTCATTAATCAATGGGAAAGCAGCCATCCACCTATGCATGTCTGACCTGGAGAGGGGGTGTTAAAAACAATGAGAGAGGTGTGAAAATGTAAAAACACAGGTTATTTCCAAGATTGAATGGTCATGTCATGTGACGGCATGTATTCTATTCTGAATAGAACCAGTGGTATTAATAAAACCACGGAGTTACATGCATCTCACTCTGTATTAGCCTTGAGCAGGTGTTCATAAGTACAACCACGATGGTTTTCCAGGAGGGTCAGGCAGAAACAATGTTCCAGTTGTGGTCCAAGACCATTTTCTGTAGCCTGCACCTGAACCAGAGACCGATGAGCATGATCGATCACCACAAAGCGGTCTGGATATCCACTGAGAAGAGAGGGAGGCAGAAAAGGGCTCCACATGAGGTCAAAGATTCCCTTAATTCATTCACTACATAGAGCAGTGTTGGGAAGCCCCCACATATGCACATTTTGGATTTCTCCATCAGTCACACCCAATTTAAGTCTTGCAGTATCTATTAATGAGCTGACGAGTTACAGATTTTTTAATTGCTAACAAGCATTGTTTAATACTGAAGCCACAAAAGCCTCAAAACACTGAATCATTTTTCATTGCTTTCACACAAAATGCATACAATGACCACATTTTCTGAAATTTATGAACACTTTTGTCATTCATACTTTATCTACAAAACACTATATATTTGCATTACATTTTTCGAATGCTAACACTGCTTTTAAAACTGATAAAAGCACATTCAATTCAGAATGATAAACTGCATTTCTGCCGGAATTATATTAAAATATAAAATCTTAGCAGAATATTTACAACGAAATTAAATAATTATTATAAACACAACTAATTGCAATTTCTGCTGAAAGCCAGGTGTTCTATTTTTAGTCTCTATTACGGTAGTAGGTTTTTTTCAGACATCTTTTGGTAAATTGGAATGGCTTCCGAATGATTTTGTTTGGAAACATGGTTCAAGAAAGACACATTAGGGAAAGAACATTCATCCATCCAATTTTATTGATGAGAATTGTTGCCACTGTTATGGTGGACCGAGCTCATTTTGAAACATATATGAAGTGTTTTGTTGGTCTGAGTGAGTTTTGGAAGTGAAATTAACTATTTGACCAAAATTCATCTTGGTAATTCAGACTGTATATGAAGATTTTTGAAAATGTGGCTTCAGTATTGACCAATGCTTGTTAGAAATTGAAAAAAAAAAAAAAGTATTAATTATAAATTATTAATACCCCACTCATGATTTAAGTTTTTATGTGTCTTGAAAAAGGCAGTTGCTAAAGTTGCTTAATGGGACTATAGAGGCTGTTGGGAACATTAAACTTCAGGGAAATTAAACGTTAAAAAGAAAAACTCATAGTCTGCTTTTACAGCCTCTTTGTGTTTATACTCTCTTACAAACTATTCTTACTCAAACTTTTTAACTTGTAGATTTTAAATTAAGACTGAAAGAGTTATTATAAGCTGAGTGTTGGTGATGCTGGCTTAGTTCTTTATAGACAAACGTCAGCTTTTTACTTCTGCCGATTGCATTTAGGCTTCAAAGCGTTTGTGAATATTATCATGATGAACAAGAATCATGAAATTTTGCTGGCAACAGAGCATATTTTCTATAATTATCCTAAAGTCAATGGAAAAATCTGTTTTTGCAGAGGGTAGTAATGCTAATTCCAAGGTTGGCCTGCAAAAATGTAATCTCTAGCACTCAATGTCACACAGCAGTGCAATAAATGATAATAAAGCTTGTCTAAAAAGTTTGTTATTCTTCACAGTTGTTGGTTTTAAAGATGAAGTATGTAAGTTATTTGTTAAAATGCATTTTCTTAACCCAGTTTATTGTTCATTGACTACTGTTAGTACGCAATTCATATGTTTATCTCCACCAAAAGTGTACCATCTCCACCAGGCACCATCTAAACTTTCAGTTGTTCATGTCCTTTATTTTGTAATTCATGCTCATAGTCTTAGTTCCTGGTCATGTCATGTGAGTCCCTGTATCTCTCATGTGATCCTTTCATATCCTTCCTCAAAGCCACTTGAAGGAAAGCCTGCAACCTTTAGCCAAAAAAGCGCAACGGCTAATGCTAACGCTTTGCTGTGTTGGTACGCAGGGAAGGAGACAAGAGGCCGTTTGCATGGATGTCAATGGAGAAGAGGCTTCACTACACTGAATAAACCGCTTTTGTGAGGAAATAGCTTATCATTTAATGAGTCAACTGCCTGTCCACTAATCTTCAATACGTTTTATGCTAAACAATACTTTTGTAGGGAACGATATGTAGATTTTACCTTGATAAAAAGGTTATTTAATAAGAGATGGCAGAGTAGGGACGATAGGTAGGACTCATTTACAGCATTACTTAATAGCAATATTGAGTGATATATTGTCTAAAGAAAGTAAAAAATACAGATATTTCCTTTCTTTGGCTTTCAGGTTTTTAATTGTAATGCCTATTATAACGGCATGTATGCATATGACGCTGATATTTTAATGAATAAAGAGAAAATGAATAATTTAGTTATAAATATTGTGTTATATTGCATGTTGCTTAATGAAAATAAAAAAAATTAACTGTTCTTTCTCTCGCTGCCAGGTTAGACTTGTATTGTAATGATTTATGACTGCTGTGTGCCTAATGATATAATGCTTTTTAATTAATGATGGTAAAAAAAAAAAAAAACATAATTTTAATGAATTAAATATGTATTAAATTACAATTAAGTTTTTAGTGTAATCTTAAATGTAATTTTATGCGCCCTGCAGTGACTAGTAATTTGCAGCTAACAGATATTCACATTCTTTTTCCCGCAAGTAAAGCACATTCCACAAACAATGCAGTCCTACTGTACCTTTACTAGCAATATAACACCAAATATATAACATTTATTCACAAGACCAACGCGCTAATAATCCACAAGAAACTGATTAACGTAAACTGACTGTCATAAAACTTTGAATGGCGGGCACTGAGGTCACTGCCATTACACGAGGTGCCTCATGTGATCTATGTTAGCCGTTACACGTTCTCCAATGGTAAGAGATACAGACCCTCTCATCTCCCTATAATAAGACAATAGGCTTGTTCGGGATGCATCGGCACTGCGCAGACCGATCAACGTATGAGTACCGAGTACCGCTCTAAAATCGCTCTTGCAGTACTTGATGTTAAATGCCGATCGGTCTGCTCAGCGCCAATGCAAGCTGCGAACAAGCCTATTCTTTGGCTTCCCCTGTTCATGTGTCACATTCTCATTGGTATCATTAGTTCTGTTTTGTCATTTGTTTATCATCTTGATTATTCACAGGTGTATCTTGTATTTAACCCTCATGTTTCCATTGTGCTTTGTCTAGCTTTGTTCCCTGTAATCTCTGTTGGTAAGTTTCTTAGGCGAGTCTTTGTTTGTCTTGTATGTGTTTGGCCACCACACCAGAGCCCTCATAGCCGCCACGGCAGAACCTCGTCACATCATGGCCATGAGCTTGGTCCATCTTTAAACTAGCAGCCAATGGTGGTTTAAAGTCCAGTGGTCTCAAGTCAGGCAGTCTCAAGCCAACATCCGGTGGTCCCGGAGGTCATCCCACTGTTAATGGTGTTTCCCTTTGTGGCCACCGCCATTGTGTGTGTGGGCCGCATACAGTTCCTCAGAGGTGGCAGCTACTGCTACTGCCACCACAGCTCACATTGAGCCTTCTGAGAGCCATGTCGTGGCCAAGGAGGCCGTCCATAAAAGGTTTATAGACCAAGTCACAACCACGGAGGCCGTCCATGAACCATTTATGCCCCAAGTTGCGGCCACGGGGTCCCTCCATTAAACTTTTTTGCCCCAAGTCATAGCCATGGATGCTGTTTATGAACTTCTGTCACTTCCAATGAGTCATCCATACCAGCATGTCATTGTCACAAATGCCGTCCAAGTTTCTGCTCCGCCATGGCCTCCTGATCAACCGACTGCACCATGGTGGTTTACTGCACTACTGAGGGGATTATCTCCTCCGTTACTCCGTCATTACTGGCTAAACCATGCCACCTGAGCTCCCATGGTTTCTTCCACTGCTCCAAGATCCAGGCCCACCGTTGCTCCATGATCCAATATTTTTCAATGTCTTGTACCTTTGACAGTGTTAAACATGGTGTCACGTGGATGGGAATATGCATGGAAATTATATGCAAATGAGGTTATGCATAGTAAAATTAGACGTTGTAAGCTCCATATATGGTGCTTTCGGGGAGGAGACGCACGTACGCACAATCTTCTGCTGGCTGTGATTTATAAAGGGATTTTTGCGCAGGTTCTGGCGTACACATGGTTTTATAAATCTGAATTTTTTTGTGTGTATGCAAAATTTAGCTTTTGTGTGTATGTACACTTTTAGGATGAAATCTACAGAAAGTTTTATAAATGAGGCCCCTGGCCTCACATTCTCATTGGTTCTTGTTTCATCAGTTCTGTCTTGTTATTGGTTTATTGTCTTGATTATTCACAGGTGTATCTTGTTAGTCGTTAGTCTTTGTGTTTATATATAGCCTTCATTTTGACATTGTGCCTTGTCTGGCTTTGTTTCCTGTAACCTCTGTTGGTGAGTTTCTTGTTTCTTAGTCAAGTCTTTGTTTGTTTGGTTAAATGAAACTGCACATGGTTTCCATCATCAATTTGCCATCAGTGGACTATTGTTACAACTGTAGCACGCTAAGCCACAAAGTGTTTAGCCGGTGTGGTATCATAGCTGACATGTCACATGGGAAAAGACATTCAACTTCGGGTACAGGAGTGCAAGTTAAGTTTTGCTGCATTTTAACTGCAATTTAACTTTAACCTTAATTAAATGCACCTGATTCGTCCAGAAAGAAAATTGTTCCAGTTTATATTGTTTACTATCATGTGGCCTGCCAGGAGCAGGATTGGACACCCTCTAGACCAGGGGTTCTCAACTCTGGCTTTTTAAGGTTAATCTCAATAACTATCTGCCTCTAACCTTTTTTTAATGGTGAGAATGAGAAGGTCATTGAAGAGGAACATGTATACCGGAGTACATTTGTTGCGGAGGCTGAAGAGAGACCCTCTTTTGCTTAGCTCTTGAAGTTCCCCCTGTTTTTCTAAACAGCGGTTTTTAGAAACAATTGGAATGGCCTGTAGAAATAAACACACAACTTTTTATTGTATATTATATCATTTGAATCCTGCTAAAAAATAGAATAATGTTGGCATACTGAAAAAATACATGTTGGCGTTTGTATTTAGTAAAAGAAAATGGTAAATTTCTGACAATCTGATATCTGAATTAATTTGGTTAAATGCATAGTTCACCCAAGAATGAACATTCTGCCGTAGTATTTTGGACAGAACAAAAAATGCGTTGGGATTAGAACAGGTTTTTAATGGTTCTTTGATGCAGCTTAAATTTAGCAAAAAACCTTTCTCTAATCAGTTTATTTTCTTGGTCTTTTGAGTTGCTAAATGGCTCCTTGAAAGTTTTTAAATATTGATGTTACATTTATATGTTCTTTAGATTACGTATTATAACTTCTCTAATGTATTATTACTACCTCTGTTAATGGAATAAAACCCTCCTTGGTTCTGTAAAGCAAGAGTATGTAGATGCATTCTAAAGAAAAGATTCTTCTGTTGCATAGTGCTGTAAAAACCCTGGTTGGAAACTCTCTAGTTTTAAAGGGGCAGTAGTGAATTTACTGACCTTGAGTTTGTCGAACTCCAATTTGTTAGAGATGTGTATGAGCTCCTCCATTTGTTTCATCTGCCCTACCTGTGTGTTTGCCTGTGTGATAAGCTACAAACAAGAAGGTTGAGAGAGATCAAAGCTGGACATGAACAAATAAAACAAATGCATATGGAGAGATTTAACAGTTATGAATAATTTTTGAAAAAGTGGTTTAGATTTAGTGTTAGTTGCCCATTTTACAGTGGTTTTACCACAGAGGTATCATTAGGCTGTTATGAAATCAGAAATATGACATCAATGTTCAGTAAATAATCAGTCTTCCATCAAGCAAAACGTTCCATTGGCCTATCAGCAGACCGTTTATGATGCTAAGAAAAGTAGCAATTTTAGCATTTTAATGAATTTATCTGATATGTTGATAATTGGATCAATTACATAATGGTCATTTTTGTCCAGCTCTATTAATTTATTCTAAATTACATTCATTTTTTTTTGTAGCCAACAATAAAATGTTTTACTGTTGCTATTCTAGATATCAGCACTCGGCTAATCAAACTCAAGGATCAATGTTGATTTTATCCATTTTACCTCAGACACTGAAGCCAGGGCCTTGGAAGCAGTTTCCTCCTCTTTAGTGCTCTTTGCAGTCCTCTTCTGGATATTCTACAAAAGGTTAAAAATTAATCCAAGCACTATTGTCTGATCATTTCACATTTACAAATGATAAGAATGGGTATTTGAGAACATTTAGAGGTTATATCTCACCTGTATAAGGATTTTGATGCGTGTGATTCGTTGGAAGGGCAGAAGCATAAAGGATGTAAAGGGCAGACGTTTGCAGAGTGGAGATGACTCCAGCCGTCTCATCACAACTGAAAAATCCCTGTTACTCTCCCTGCCAGTACATGCGTATAAACACTACATTTAATTATCACTTAAAGTATGTTTTTGGTCATGATACTCCAGAAGTAAGTGTATTGTAAAATGTATTGAAGCTTTCAAAACGAAACTGAAAATTTTAGATTAAAATTATTATTTTGTGTGTTTCTCTACAAATGGATTTAGGTATGTATAAAATTCTCACATCAGTCTGCTGTAGGTCTTTTCTTGGTACTGCTGATTTCGTACATAATCAATGAAGATTGAGAAATAGTTCTCTGAGTGCTCATAAATGATGTCACACACATCAGATATTACCACACTCTCATCGACTCGTTTCAGCAGATCGCCTATAAACCTAAGAAGAAGAGATATGTTCATTAATTCCCGTGGCCATATAGTTCTTTAGTTAATGGCTTAGTTTATTCAAATGATAACTGCATCATAATGTACTCTTTTTAAAGCCATTCCAAATGCATATGACTATGGCATCCCTTACGTAAAAGTAAGGGATGTGACAAGTCTGCTAATAGTAGGCCTAAAAATTTGTGTTTTTTTTGCACAAAAAAAGGTTTATGTACTTCTCAGAAATATACTGAATAAACTGATAAACTGTAGTTTAATAATATACTTTAACATAAATTGTAAGTATTATGTTCACGTAAAGAAAACTTACAAGTATACTTGCAGTATAAAACTACTATTAGTTTTACTACTAGTAGTTTACTGAGAAAGTGTACTTTCATAAATTAAAAAATGTGCTACAAGTATTAAAATAGTAAACTACTACACTCAAAAAAATGATTCTAGCTGTTTGCTCAGTTTATTTAAATAAAATAAACAAACACAAATCTTTAGTTTTTTATTACATTAAATGAAATAAAATTTGTAAAATGTTAAGTTAACCTAAACCATTTGTGTTGGGACTACATAAATCATTTATGTTGCGCTGACTAAAACTGGGCGGTGTATTTCTAGTTCCCAGCATGCTTTGCATAGGGATGGATCAGAGTAAATGTTGAAATAAAGTGCTGTTTAAAGACCTGTTAAAGTTTGATGTTATATTTGATATTTAAAAGTTCCATTATCGTGAAGTGTAGACCTTGTGGTTAGGCTATGCTGTTCTCAATGAGCTGTAACTGTGCTAATGCCAGTGATGAGAAATGTTTTACTTGATCATTTCTTGCATGCTACAAATGTTATACTTAGCATGTGGAAAAGTATAGAAATAAAAAAAAAAATTAGTTTGACACAGTTCCCACAATCTAAATATGGTCATCAGTTCTACCCCTCTTTATCATACTTTATCTAGTTGGAATGACATGATTTTTTTTTTGTAGTATTGACTAAATTAATTTAAGTTAATACAACAAGATTACTACAAATCATTTCAAACCAATTAGAGTTTGTTGGAAAAAAACATAATTCAATTTCGTGGAAAAGTTTTCCTTAATTTAATTGTTCGGTCAACAGCTTATTTTTTTGAGTGTAGTATACTTAAGTTACCTTGTAGTACAGATGCAGTACAAATGTTAAATGTACTTTAGTTGTGAACTGGTTGTGCACTTAAAATGTACTACTGTTACACTTATAGTTCACTTAAACATCTTCTTATTTAGCGTTTATCCCATGTGTGGTAGCAGGGTCCGCTTTTTTGGATTGCTAGCGCCATTTGGTGCGATTGTCGACTTGATCGGGGTGCAAGCCGCTAAGCTTGAGGTTGTTGTGCAGCGTGTCGAGCCAGTGCTACTTTGGTCGTCCCTTTGGTCACTTTCCGTTGACTTCCAATTGGAAGCCCATTTTGGCAAGCGTCGTATGGTCAGCGTGCAGGGCTAAGCCGGGCTTTGGTGGTATGAGGCAAAACCATACTGCTGCCGAATGTCATCGTTACAGACGTGGTCGAAGCATGTGATGCCAGAGATCCAATATACCCTTTTTGTTTCCATGACGCAGTTCTACTTTCATCACAGATCTACACTCAGCGCCATAAAGAGCAACAGGACGAATGGCTGTACGGTAGATCTTCGACTTGAGGCAGTAAACGGTCTTCCTATTGCACATGAAACTGGTCGTTGTGCATCACTTCAGCCAGGCAGCGATGACTTGTGCAGTGACTTCATGGTTCAGACTTGAATGTCTTGGTTCTTGGTAGGTCAGTGCTGTCAATCTTGATCATACCTTGCTTGCTTGGGTCTGTCATCATGTACTCTGTCTTTTTAACATTGAGGAGTAGGCCAAAAGTTGCCAGTCAATTGCTCCATGCCTGGACATTCAGCTTGAGGCTGGTTTTCTCTTTAGCAGCAAGCATAACATCATCCGCATAGAGAAGTGTCCATGGCGCTGGCTGCTGTAGGTCTGCTTTACCCAGCTTCATTTTCTTCACTGCTTCAGCAACTTCGTCGGCCGTGACAGGTTGCTCTGGACTGAGAACTGGAGGAGCGGACACAATCGGCGGATGTGGGAATTCATCAGTCGAGATCTTCTCGAAGTAGTCCCGCCAGTGTTTGACAGCCTTCTTGTGGTCAGTGATCAGTTTCCTGTTTTCATCATTGACACCAAAGAATTTCTCGATATCCTAAGTTTGACAATGGCGCAACTTCATGAGGAGATAGATGTCACGTTCGCCTTTGGGCGTGTCAAGCTTCTTGTAGAGCTTGTCATAGCGAGCAGCTTTTGCAGTAGCTACGGCCTTTTTCGCCCTCCTTCGGGCATCGTGATGCTTCTGCCAGTTATCACAGTTCTTGTCAGTGTGAAAAGCGTGGTAGAGGCATTTCTTCTCGCAGACTTCCACCTTGGCTGTGGGCAGACAAAGTCACTATTTAATGCAAGCTGGTCCGTTTTGTTACGTCTCATAGGATGGCCTTGACGTTGAGCAGGGTCTACAAATCACGTCTTCTGACTAGGATAAAGTCAATTTGTTACTTTTTGTTGCCACTGTAGTAGGTGATGAGATGGGGCAGCTGCTTGCAGAACCACATGTTGGTGATGATGAGGTCATGGGCATTGTACATTTAGTTTAACTGCATTAAAAGCAAGCCAAAGAGGGCAAGGTTTCAAGTAAACTATGCATATTCATTGTATACACTTAAATCATGTTCTTGCTCTGTCCATGCAATATATGCACATTCTTAAATGAGTGAGGTTTTCTAGCGTATTTCAACTGCTCAGGTAATTGCAGTGAGGGCCGTAGCTAGGGTATCCGGGGCCCTGGTGCAGGTTGTTGCCTTGATAGCACGCAAATATTTCTGCCCGTTATTGCTCGTGTAATTGTCAGCCTCTGCCTTTCTGAGTGAATAACATACCGCACTGTTACATTCAGCTATTAACAGAAAAATACTGCAATTTTCTGGTGTTATTGTTTTGGGGCATTCTACAGCCCTTTTTCAAACTTCTGAACACACACCCTGCCTCAGATTGTTTTTAAATCAATGCACAATTAATAGTTTAAAAAAGGAAAAGAAAAAAAGATTAACACTATCTGTGCCTAAATTCTGATTGGGTGGACAAGGCAGACTTCTGGGAGGGCTCACCCATGCCTAGATCCATATAATTTGGATTCAGAAGACTTGGAATATAGTGCATAAGTTGTGTGGGCTAATTTTTTATTTTATATTTTGAGTTATGTTATTAACTTTCATTATGCATAAATTATTCATAAATAGATTACTTTTCAAAGATTTCATTATGAGTGAACAACGTAAATTTCATGCTATTCCACACACAAAGCTTTAGAAGACTTGGAATAAATTTCACAAGTTTAGACCTCTTTTATGGTACCTTTTTGGAGTTTGATTTACAATCTATTTTTGAATGGAAAAGAGTAGCTAATTTTGTGGTCCACAGAAAAATAAAACAATTTCCCCTGGTTTCTCTTTTATCTTTCTTACCTCTCGCTGACCTCATAGACCTGCAGGAGGTTGGAGAAGAGGGCCTTCCTATCATGAATGACCAGAGTCTCATTGAGTTCCCGTGACCCCAGAAAGTGATCCTTCAGAACCCGCAGGGAGCGCAGG
Organism: Rhinogobio ventralis; assembly: GCA_039654625.1. Taxonomy (NCBI): domain Eukaryota; kingdom Metazoa; phylum Chordata; class Actinopteri; order Cypriniformes; family Gobionidae; genus Rhinogobio; species Rhinogobio ventralis. The sequence goes on from CM077194.1 coordinate 38,124,591, forward strand.
TAGGAGGCCTCAGAGGTGAGCACCTCAAACATGCTCTAAAAATGCACATAAAGATAAAATAAATTACAAACTGAACTTGACAAAAAAAAGTTTAAAGTTACTCCTAATACTGTTCAACTATTACTCTAACCTCTTGTCTCTGTATTTCAGTGCGAGTGAGTTTGTATAACATTCCACTTTCCTTCACCACCAGTAAGTCTTGCCAGAGCGTAATCTCTTCGGGGCCTCTTTTGGATCGGGGGTCAACCACCCCCAGCCTTCCGGGACCCTCTAAACCCAGAGTTTCACTAACACTTCTCCTGTTGCAATCAGGACTATCAGTCTGTGTCTGACCGGCTTTTTTCGAGACCTTAGCCTGGTAGATCTGATACAGAGGTTCTAAGGATGACACAATGTGTTTGAGAAAAACGTTTGGTTGAGCTACAAAAGATCCAAATAAATGTTTTGGTCCCCATGAGGAAAATGGCTTATAAAAAGTGATGTTTTTTGAAAATGTGAAAATGCAGTAAGTTTTCTGTAATGAGTAGGTTTAGGGGTAGGGTAAAGGTTTCAGGAAGGCAGACACAGACGAAGATAATAAATCCAAATTAACAGGTTTAATGGTATTCCCAGCACATGATCCGATGATCAGGCAGCAACACACACTAACAAAGACTGTGAACGGACAAGGAGTGACTGAAAAGGACAAGACAATATAAAAATCATTGTCTATGGAAAGTCCCCATAAAACATGTGTTGTGTGAACATTCATTAAAGTATCTCTCACCATAGTCACTGTTTGGCTCCCAGTCACTGGAGATCCTCCGTGGGCTTCCGGTATTGTCACACAGCCTGCAAGAGACCTACAACTACTTAACCTGGCCATGCATTACTGGGCTCAAACAGTCACAGATCATAAACACCAAATGACAATTATTATTATTATTTTTTTTAAATGTAATTTCTCATCAAAAAGATGGCTTAACTCACAACAAACCTGGGAGATAAAAAAGGTTAGTCTCACCACCTCATACTTTCATTTTGACTAGTCTTTCCAGCTAGCAGTGAGTCAGAAATGAAGCCTCTCTTTTTCAAATCCGTAAAAGTTGAATATGTCAGGTTTTTATTTCAGGGAAAGAAGATGTGTAAATTAAACTATTCTCAACATCTTTCAAGTAATATTCTAAGAGTGTATAAAGGAATAAAAAGTAGTGGTTAATGTTTTGCTTACTCTCTTGTCTATGCTAGCAGCAAGACAAAACTTATCCACTGAGCCCCAAAAATTACTGACAGAAATTGTTTAAAAAGTTGACTCCCTTCTGAAAATCATTGAATAATTTGCACGCTTTTGAGAACACATTAATATTGTTGTAAACTTACTCTTTTGTGTCAATAGACTCCCAGCCTTCGAAATCACTATTTTCATAGCTCTCACCTAGAAAACAAACAGCTTTCCAGAAATCTACACATGTCTGTTTTATTTTAAGCAATGAATAAAGCATTTAAAAGCATATATTTGTGAAAAATAGTCCTCACTTTAGATGAGCTCACAAAAATAGTTAACTGACAACTACTAAATGTTTTATAACTATATGAATTAATCATGAATTACAGTAGGAATACATGTTAATAATGCATTTATTAACACTGAGTAACTATTACTATATGTCTAAATATGTATAAATGTACATTTAAATAGTTTATTAATTATTTACTTACACCTTCTAAATGATCTTATGTACCACTGACAACTCCTAAATAACTGGTTTGTAAATAATGTAATACTTAATTTAGAAATGATAAATTGATAAAGTATAAAAATACAATTATTAAACACATTATAGATATGATTATAAATCAAGAATAAAGCATTTACAGCTGCATTTATAAACTGCTTACTAATGTCTATTAATGTGTTATAAATGATGAATTGACTTAACTAATGATTCATAGCGTGCAGTTATTATAAAGTGTTACCGCACAGTAAATATTAAAGTCATGCACACTTTTTCTCTAATAAAACTCACCTGAGCGGTTTAGCACAGATATGGGGTGAGACAGTCTTCCACGCTCGCAGCTGCTGGTGTTTCTGATAGATAGACCGCCTCCTCGAGGAGAGACCACATAGGCTAGCACTGGCTGAGAAAACCACCTCTCTTTCTTTTGCTTTATAGGAGGGTGCTGAGGAAGTCGGGGGGGAGGACGAGGGGGGACAGCTGGAGCAGTAACTTTATTGTCATTTGATGGCAAAAGATCCAAGTATATATGAGCATCGGTATGGTCAAGCTGTGTATATTGTTGCCCATTTTGATACTCCGAGGACTGATAAGTCCTTGGTGGTACAGGGGGTCGTGAGTGGTTTTGAAATGACTCATCAGCGTAGGCAAACCCTTTTCCTGATAATTTGTGAGGGCTGTGGTGAAGTAGAAAGCTTTGGCAATTTACACATGGAGGCAATACTTGTGGTTTTGAATGGCGAGATGGGCTATTCTGTGGCCTACTGACTTCATTGCTGGTTAGGTGTAAAACATCCTCCTTTTTTGGAAACTCTTTTCTTTGACTTCCTCTGTTTTGATGTTTATGATTCTTTTCATTTACAGTATCCCTGCCATTTTTCTCCTCTTGTAGAGGTACCCAGACCAGTTTCATACCAGGCCTTTGAAGGTGGCAGATGCAATGACAGTGTTTCTCTTCTGAGGTGTTTGGTGGTGCAGTGCAGCCCTGATAATTTTCTATGGTGCCACTTACAGAGTTATTCATTTCACTGCCATCAGGAGCTGAGGGAATGGGGTGATTTATTAAGCTTACCAACAGGCCCAGACAGAATCAGATTTTTTTTCACATTTTCTACTCTTATTTTTGTACTGGTAAAATAATGTAGGCTATTAAACAAATTATAATGTATAGTCAGTAACACTTTATTTTAGGGTCCAATTCTCACTAACTAGTTGCTTATTAGCATGCATATTACTAGGATATTGGCTGTTTATTAGTACTTATAAAGCACATATTAATGTCTTACTCTGCATGACCATATTCTACATCCCTTACTCCTACCCAATACCCAGTTGTTAAATGTACTCTGGCAACACTTTATGATAAGAGTGTAATAAAGTACTTACAAATAATTTGCAAACTATTAGTTTATATTTAATTAATTGTTTGTAAACTGCAGTTAATACATTAATAGACTATATACAAATAGTTCTTCATTCATTGTTACTGTTATAACAAATTATTATTGTTTAATTAGCTCATATGTAAAGAGTTAGATAATGCTTTGTTAACAACTTATTAACAGTAAATAGTTCTCATTTTAGATTAGGTCACAGAAAATGGGAAAATTACATTAAGTGCTTTAAACCAACCTTTAAAACGCACACACACACACTGAGTTTCCATGTTTTATGGGGACTTTCTAATAAATAATGAGTTTTATACTGTACAAACTATATTTTCTTTCCCCTGCCTAAACCTATGCCTAATCCTTACTGATGTATTTTAACAAAGTGATCTTATAAATACTTGTATGTAATTCATATTGACAGCATTATTTATTTATTTATAAGTGTTTAGTTTTGGGGATAGGCTTAATGTATTTGTAAACATTAATGAACTCTTAATAATAATACAATTAATGTCCAATAAAGGTTTGTTTAAAGCACTTAATGCCATTTTCCCATTTTATTTCCCTGATTATTAGATTTTTTGGGGGTTGGGGGTTTGCGCACAGAAAGTATTCTCGTCGCTTTATAAAATTAAGGTTGAACCACTGTAGTCACATATGTCAACAATGTCTTTCCTACCTTTCTGGGCCTTGAAAGTGGTAATAATGTTGCTGTCTATAGGGGGTCCGATTCAGAAGCTCTCTGATTTCATCAAAAATATCTTAATGTGTTCCAAAGATGAACGAAGGTCTTACGGGTTTGGAATGACAAGAGGCATTTAATGACAGTAATTAATGACATCATTTTTATTTTTGGGTGAACTAACCCTAAACAATAACACTTTGTTCATTACAATGACAATAAATGAAGAACTATTTGTGTATAGTCTATTCATGTATTAACTAAAGTTTTTAACTATATGCAAATTATTTGTAAATACTTTATTACATATACTTATAAAATGTTGCCTGTACCTACTCTTTGTATTTCTGTTGTGTTCATATAATACTTCTATACCTTATTCAACTGCTTTAATTAATCTAAACCTACATCACATACAATATAAAGCACACACGTTAGAAACATATTTTAAAAAATCACTACCTGATCGACCCACATCCACATCATCTGCTGCCAGCTGATTTCTTTCCGGCATCTGTTCACTTTTATTAGGTCTTGAGAATGAAGATATATTCTCTGCATGGTCCTCTATCCTGGTTGGACGTCTAGCTTCAACCACCAAAGCCCTTCTATTTTGGCTAATTTCTTTGGAGTATCTTCGTTCTTTACTGCTGTAGTTTATTGCTGTTTGCTTGCATAATCCGGGTTCAAAGTTATGCAAAGCCTGAGCAACTCTGCTAGAGGAACCAAAGAGGCTTGACTGGTGTGAAGCATTAAGGTTTGGTTTTGGTGGAAGGTTGGGTTTCTGTGGAATGGTAGGTTTTCCATTGGATGGTTTACAGATTGCCTTATCCATTTGATTCTCTAAAAGAATTTTCATGTACAAATGAGCAAGATTCACACATTAAAATCCAGAGACACGTGGATTACTGCACAATATTACACAATATTAAACTGCCAAACACAACAACTAATGCAACAAAATCCCTTATTGTTCTGATTTCAGTATCAACAATTTTGAGTCTTCATGGTCAGTGAAGCCTGTTTTGTCACTCTTTATTCTCTTGTCATATTAACATATTTAAACAAGAAAATAAGTTAATTTACCTTTCATTGAGCAATCAGGGCTGCCATACACAATATGTTAAGAAATGTTTTACCTCCGCTGGTGTGTTATCCTAACTTGTGAGCAAACTTTCTCTGAGTGTTGTTAATAAATGTCACTAATGGTGGTTACTTCTTCTTTCAGATGTCCTTTGGTCTTTCGCATGGCTTAAGAGGGAAGTAGGTCACCAGACCAAATGGACTGTTGTACATTATATAGTGACATACTGTAGATGCAGGACATAAGATGATGCAGAGTTACTTAGAATTTAGTGTGTTAGATCTGTATGATCTAAAATCTTAAAATAAAAATTCTTAATCATCTACATGAAGTTATCGGCATAATTTGGATGTTGTTACCTGTATGGGAAGCTGGTGTCCCCTTTTTACCCAGCAAGACTTCCTCATAGCCATCCTGCCTCACAAGAAATATATTTCTCGTTCACCATTTTCAAATGTTATAATTATATTATATTATACACAGATCAGGCATAACATTATGACCACAATATCCTAATATTGTGTTGGTCCCCCTTTTGTTGCCAAAACAGCCCTGACCCATCGAGCCATGGACTCCACTAGACCCCTGAAGGTGTGCTGTGGTATCTGGCACCAAGATGTTAGCAGCACATCCTTTAAGTCCTGTAAGTTGTGAGGTGGGGCCTCCATGGATCGGACTTGTTTGTTTAGCACATCCCACAGATGCTAGATTGGATTGAGATCTGGGGAATTTGGAGGTTAAGTCAACACCTCAAACTCGTTGTTGTGCTCCTCAAACCATTCCTGAACCATTTTTACTTTGTGGCAGGGCGCATTATCCTGCTGAAAGGATAGGTGGTACGTGTAAAAGTGTAACACCTTTACTGCCACGTGCACAATGAGCCTTGGCCGCCCATGACCCTGTTGCCAGTTCATCACTGTTCCTTCCTTGGACCACTTTTGATAGATACTGACCACTGCAGACCGGGAACACCCCACAAGACCCCACATCAACTTTGAGGACAAAATGTTCACTTGCTGCCTAATATATCCCACCTACTAACAGGTAACGTGATGAAGAGATAATCAGTGTTATTCACTTCACCTGTCATAATGTTATGACTGAGCGGAGTATTATTATAATATAATATATTATATTATATTATATAAATATTGTTGAGCTATACAAAGAGTTCCTGTGGAAACAGAATACCACAAAAAGTGCACAAATTTTCATGTCTTGCAACAACTGAAAACTCCCATTTTAATATTTCTGAAAAGCAGCTGATTCCAGGCTGACCATTAAAGCAAAAGACTCTATTTTCCTACATCAAATGATTTTATTGTTATTGTGAAGTTTATAATGAGACTGCTATACAACCAAATGTATCATATATAAATAAAAAACAAACAGTAAACAGAGTATCTTTTGTCTAAAAGATATATATTTTAACCACAAAAGTAAACAAGGATCTTACTTCCTTTATGACATGTAAGCTGATATGTGTTACTTTTTCGGTTCCTTCATTTTACATTTACTAGATTTAATTCCTCTTTTTATGGCAACATCCTCATGACCAAAAATTCCCTCATGAAACTGTAAATATACAAATACAGAATCAGTAACTTTACCTCTTGTACATTATAATAATTTTGCATTTTCACTATCAGAAAAATAATAAAAAATATTTTTACAATACAATTAAGAAGCTTATGTGTCCACATACATAGGCCTACACGTGGAGACCTTTTGAGTTACACAATCATTATTCGATCACATAATTCATGCCTTTGTTGTTGATGAATCATTTCCTGTGCACCCATCAGTTTCTTTTTTTTTCGTTTTGTGTTTTGCTTCTTTCTAGTTCACAGTAGCACACACCCCCCTCCTTTCGCTTCCACATAGTTGGGATCCAGATCATTCGGAAGTTTTCCGTTTTGTCCCCAGATGTTAAGCTCCCCAAACACGCCTGTCTCGATCATCTCCTCCTGCCATGGAATTGGTACGTTCCCAGTTGCAAACTCACTGTAGAATTCATCGTCTTTGTTGTCGATCACAACACCTTTGATAGTGCTGAATGCTCCCACATCATCAATGTCCTTGGCATAGACCATTTTAGGATCCGGAACAAAAGGAGGAGGAAGCATACCTGTGTGAAAGATGAAAAAATGTATAATACCTGAAAAAGGGAATTACAATGGTACAGAGATGGTATATGATGGTCGTTTGATATTTATCTTATGATTTTATGATTACCATATTCATATACCATTATATTTACATACTGGTACTTCAAAGAATATGTCCTAAAAACCATGTTAATACCATGGTACTTTTTCATAAGTGGTTTATGATGCATATGGACCATACCAGCCTCCAGTCTCCCCCAGTTGAGCTCTTTAAAGAAGGACTGGTTCTTCAGGTCAGCACACTGATTGTTTTTAAAGCCAAGTCTCTTGTCTGGATCTTTCTCCATCAGTCCTTCACAGATGTCTTTGAGCTCCTTACTGAAGGTTGGGGGGTATGAGACAGGGTCATTCAGGATGCGGCGTGTTACTTCATTGTTGTCCACCTATGATACAGAAAAAAAAACTGTAAAGTTGAGCTCACCTCAAATTGCTCTCATTTGAGTTCTCTCACTGATAATCAATAACTACAGCTTTGTCACAGCAAATCTCTGTCAGTGTGAAGGCCCTATAACAGAGAGCCAAAGTGTAAACATGAGTGTTTGTACCTGCTCTCCACGAACCCTGAAAGGTCCCTTGGCAGCAACCATCTCATACAGAGTGACCCCAAGAGTGAAGTAGTCTACAGTGTAGTCATACTCTTTTTTCTGTAGTAGTTCTGGAGCCATGAAACCTGAGGAGGAGACATACAGTCTATGTTACTTGCATCTAACCAGGTCCGTCATTACCTTATAATCTTTCTCATTCAAGACGAAGCTGTCAGAATACAACTCTTGCTGTAGTCCTCTCATGTGGACAATGCTCATTTCACCCCTCCCCTTCAGCGTTTCATTGATGAGGAAGATGGCCCTAAAAGAATGTTGTACAAGCAGGACACGACACGTGCGTCTTGTGCCTGGGTCGCTCCCACACCGAGATGGCACTGGATAAACCAGACTGTCCTCACTGAGAGGAGATGACAGTCGGGGTCCTACACACAAGGATCTCTATTGTGCTGATTACTGGTGCTGGCCTTCGTCAAGTCTCTGTTTATCTTGTATTTGCTCATAGTTTTGGATTTCAATGAACTGCACATGAGTTCGTCAAGCTTGCCTACAGTGGAAATTCATTACAGACTGGTTTGTGTCAATGGATCTAAAGGATGCTTATTTCCACATCCAGATAGCCCCCCCCCCCCCATAGGTGCTTTCTGAGGTTTCCTTCAAAGGCACGGCTTATCAGTTCAAAGTCCTAACCTCTGGGTTAGCTTTGGCCCAACACCATGCACTTCATGATGTGTGTGAATGCGGTTTTATCTCTTCTTTGACTGAGTGGAATTTGCATTCTGAATTACTTGGACGATTGGTTAATCATGGCCCATTCTCAGGATGTGCAGGCTCATCGTTTTGTTCAAGCCAGGGAGATATTTACCTCTGAAGTATTTTCAGAAGGTGTGGGGGTTGATGGCAGCTGCTGAAACTGCAGCGCAGACCTGCTGTCCAGGGAAGGTGTAGACATGGATTGTGACGGCTACATCCCCAGACAGTCCAGCTGATTTTGAGCCTGTTCGGGGGAAGCTGACTTGTTTTCAGTGAACGCATATTTCCTACTGTTCTTTTCCCTGACGGGCTAAAGAGCCGCTGGCCCAGAAAGTGCAAATGTGCATTTATCCCGGTCAGGATCTAGCCGCTGTTAGTGCACAAAGTCAGGGTGGTGCAGGAAACACTGCTATTAGTTGTGCAGAACCAGCCATGGTTTGCAGAGCTCTTGACAGCACCTCCGTGACCAGTTCCGCTACGGGGAGACCTGCTGTCTTAAGTGGAAGACACCATTTGGCACTCCAGGCCAGAGCTGTGGAATCTGCATGTTTGGCAGATCAGTGGAGCTTGTGGATGACAGGTGTGTCACAGCAAGTGATGAATACTATAGTGGAGGCTAGGGTCCATTCCACTAGGTGCCTGTATGCTCACAAGTGGAAAATATTCATACCAGGTGTGAATTGCGAAATTAAAACCCAGTGGTTTGCCCTGAACCTGTCATTTTGTCGTTTTTACAAGACCGATTGGACAGTGGGCACTTGCCTTTCACAATTAAAGTGTGCGTGGATGCCATTACGGCAGATCTTTAAAAGCCATTTTTCAGTATGTGATATTATATCCAGACCATGGGTGGTACCTTTGAACCATGCTCTCCTCTTTATTTCTTATATATTTATGTTTTACTATATAAATTCAAACAGAATGATTATATATTTGTTGCATAATTTTTTTTTAATTTTTTTTTATGGTTTAATAATTAATGCATCAGATGCTTAAATCTTAAAATTCAATATTTTTATATATATATATTGTTTTAATGACTAAACTTTTCCGATGAATGAATTTCAGTTAAGAATGTATGTGTATTTATTGTTATTAATCTGCAATGTGTTGTGCATAATAATATACTTTTATTCGTTTTAAACAGTTTAAGCATTCTTTTTTAATACAGTATTTTACAGCTACACACATGTACTGTACACATATGTACAACACAGCCAGAAAGGTGGTGATGATTCTCGGGTTAGTTCACCCAGTGTTAGTTCACCCAAAAATTTTAATTCTGTCATCATTTACTCACCCTCATGTTGTTCCAATTCTGTAAGACTTTCGTTCATCTTCAAAACACAAATGAAGATATTTAAGAGAGGTCTGACAGATTTCTCTCTCCATTGACAGTGCATGCAACTACCACTTTGATTATTCAAAAAGTTCATAAAGAGATCGTAAAACGAATCCATATGAGTTGAGTGGTTTAGTAAAAATGTTCTGAATAAAATCGATTGCTTTATATGATGAACAGATTTAATTTAGGCCTTTATTCACATATAAGCATTCATCAGTGCATACACATCAGTTATGGTAAACGGAAGCGCACGCTTCCACAACCAATGAGGTTTGTTCTCGCGAGTTAAGCAAATAGGGTTGAGTTTCTGTTTCTGTTTGCTGATCAATATTTAAATGTGAATAAAAGCAATTTTTTCTCAGTTAAATCTGTTCATCACATTAAACAATCATGTCTCTTCAGAAAATTTGGACTAAACCATTCAATTAATATGGATTAGTTAAACAATCTCTGAACTTTTTAAAGTGTCAAAGTGGTAGTTGCGTAGACTGTCAATGGAAGGACAGAAATCTCTCAGATGTCATTAAGAAATATCCTAATTTGTTTTTCGAAGATGAACGAAATCTTTCGAACGACATGAGGTTGAAATGAAAAAGGCGCCACGGAGGAAAAGTTGATTTTATTTTCCTGTAAACCACTAAATGGCACAAAAACTTGCTGCAGCACTTTCTAAAACATCCGCTTTTCAAGATGCACGTGTAAATTTGTCTGATCCGTGATGCTATCACGGGCAGCAGCGCAAAATTGTTGTAGTTTGATGTTTGAAAATATTTGATGTTTTTTTAAAATGTTGTAGATTTAAGTAGCAAATAAGAATCGCTCAAATTAATGTTTAAATTTTGAGATAAAGCTCTTGTTAATAATTTTCAATTTTGTTCAAGCTAATGAAAGCAACAGTTTTTCAGAAGAATATGTAAAAGTATGGTATTTGGGGTAAAAGGCACACCTGCTGTTGGGGCAAAAGGCATAATAAATAACACGATAATAAACAGCTGGATGACTTTTCCATTTGTTGATATGACATGGTTAGATTCAAATGGTAAATATCATATATTAAGTCGGGTGTCCACCTTAGAGATAATACCCATATTTATAGTGATATAATACAATCAAAAATGATATTAATCATATATGATAAAATATAACTTATTGTTATTACTGTAAATCTATAATACATTTTGGGATCTCCTTCAATGCTTTCAGAATCTTTACTTTTTTAATTAATTTTGTTTACGTATTTTTTAAATATATTTTTATATTAACATATTTTAATGACAGTATATTTATTAAACAAAAATTTAATCTTTTATTTATCTAAATAAACTGAAAATAATACAAACTTTGCTAAAGTATCAACATAAACATAATTAAAAACATATTATTTTAGCTAAAGTATTTGTATCAATACTGTGTGCCTTTTGCCCTGTGCTGGTGAGCCTTTTGCCCCGTTTGTGGGGTAAAAGGCCCCCCGCAACACCTCAAACATTTATAAGATTTTTAAACAAAATTAACTACTTTTATGATTTATTTTCAGACAAAATCTTTTGCTTCATTAATGTTCAATACAAACATTTATTTTTATTTTTTTTCTGCAATCATACACTATGGGATTAGTAAAAAGCTATTTTTTTTCTTACGGTATGCTTTTAGCCCCGTTGTACCCTACTCAAACCAATCAATTTATTTTAACTTTCTGTTTTCTGAGTAACAAAGGCATAGTATGTGAATAGTAGGCTACAGATTACTAGATTTTTCAAACAAACTGACAAATCAACAAATTGTTGGACATTAAAAGTTATCTAAAAAAAGTGTTAGTATTATCTTAGTTACAGTATTCTAGTATTTTGCATGATTGTACAGGGTATATATTTGAATTGAACCAGGAATATATAGATCTTGTAAATATGAGCAAAGGCGGCTGTGAAAATAAATCTGCATTGTTTATCCTTTTAATCTTTCATTCAAAAAATTCACAAAATTGTAACCTGTCATTTAAGTAAAACAATTGAAAGTGGGGGTAACACATAAAATAAATGTTTTTCTCCAATGCATGTTGGCCACAATTATTGGCACCTTTTGAAAAAATCTTTGAAGTATATTCCCATTCATATTTACGTTGTTTTTAGCACACCAGGGTGACTAGGCACATAAAATAGTCTCAGCCATGACTTCCTGTTCCACGGGAGTATAAATATGAGGAAACACAAAGGCCAAATTCCCTTAATCATTTATCACAATAAGTAAAACCAAATAATATAGTTCTAATGTCTATATATAGTTCTATAGTATCTGATGCCGTCTCCGGCGTGATGACTGGATTAAATATTCTGAATGTTCCGATACAATCTGACTTCTAACCTGTAATGCTGCCTGAATCATAATCATACACTATTCGCTCGTTGGCCAGAGGAGAACTGGCCCCTGAATGAGCCTGGTTTCTCCCAAGGTTTTTTCTCTCCATTCTGTCACCTGATGGAGTTTTGGTTCCTTGCCACTGTCATCTTTGTCGCCTCTGGCTTTTGGCTTGCTTAGTTGGGGACACTAAATATTCAACAATATTACTGATCTGCCTGCATTGACACCAATGTATGAGAATTGAACTGATCTGGACGATGACATCACTGTTTTCTCCAGAGCTGCTGTACAGCTGAAACAAACTTTGTTGTATTATTTTCCTGTTATCACTGTAAAGCTGCTTTGAAACACTCTGCATTGTAAAAAGCGTTATATAAATAACGGTGACTTGACTTGATTTGATGTGCCGCAAAAGACTGTTGAGCTTCACAAAATAGAAAGTGGCTGTAAGAAAATAGCTAAAGCATTGAAAATCCTCATTTCTACCATAAAGGCAATAATTAAGAAGTTCCAATCCACTAATGATGTTACAAATCTGCCTGAAAGTGGACGTGTGTGTATATCGTCCTAATGCATGCTGAGAGAAGTTTGAGTGGCCAAAGACTCTCCAAGGATCACAGATAGTGAATTGTAGAGATTAGTTAAGTCTTGGGGTCAGAAAGCCTAAAAAAAAATATCAAACAGCACCTACATCACCACAAGTTGTTTGGGAGGGTTTCAAAAATCCTCCTCACTCATCCAAAAACAAACTCCATTATATTCAGTTATCAGACACGACTGGAACTTCAAAAGGGGCCGGATTCTATGGTCAGATGAAACTTAAAAAAAGAGCTTTTTGCCAGCAAACCCACCAGATGGGTTTGGTGTAAACAGGGATATAAGTACTCCATGCCCTGCTGTATCTTTAATGTTGTGGGCCTATTTTTTTGCTGGAGGTCCTGGACATCTTGTTCAAATACATGGTATCATGGATTCTAGCAAATACCAACAGATAAAAAATCTAAACCTAAACGCTTCTGCCAGAAATCTTATAATGGGCTGTGGTTGGATCTTCCATCAGGACAATGATCCAAACATGAAAATCAACACAAAAATGTGTCACTGAGCACAAAATGAAGCTTCTGCCATGGCCATCCCAGTCTCCTGACCTGAACCCTATAGAAAATGAGTGGGCTGAACTGAAGAGAAAAGCACCAACATGGAGCTGGGAATCTGAAGGATCAGGGGCCTCATTTATAAAACTTTCCGTAGATTTCATCCTAAAAGTGTACGTATGCACAAAAGCTAGATTTTGCGTACGAACAAAAGTTTTCAGATTTATAAAACCATGTGTACGCCAGAACCTGCCCAAAAATTCCTTTATAAATCCCTTCACCATATATGGAGCTTACAACGCCTAGTTTTACTATGCATAACCTCATCTGCATATCATTTGCATGCATATTCCCATCCACGTGACACCATGTTTAACACTGTCAAAGGTACAAGACATTAAAAGAATTATAGATACGGACTATAAATAACATTTGTGCCTTACACATTACATTGCTGAAAATCATCCAATATCCGTTTTATGTTTTAGAATAAATATATCAAAATATCCATAAAAACAAAATTGTATAAAATACTTCTCAGATAAAGTTTTTAGAATAGAGTTGATTCATTCATTTCCATGGGCCAAATATTAGGCTATTTTAATTCGAATCAAATCAAATTCATGCAGTTTTTGCTGGTAATGTGAACATATATTTTAGTTATATATAATATAATCCGGAGATCGGCTGAATGGATTCGAAAACAGTAAAACTCAACTGTTTAACTCTAGGGGAGTTGAAAAAAATGAGTCTATTTTCAAAAAAAGTGGAGTGTTCCTTTAACATGAGATCTGCAGTTTAGTTTAAAGAGGAATCATTGGAATTAGCCTATATGTAATCATTGCTGTCATTAAAACAGCGTGTCACATAGCACATCCACATGTCTATCTAAATTCATATAATTTTTGTTTAACTTCTGAGTAATGATTTTATGTAATTTCAGTGCATATCGCCATTAATTAAACTGTGTAGGCTATATTAAAATGAAAACAGATTTTAAAATTGTTCTCACTTCATAAATTTTCTCACTCTAGTAAAAGAGTTTGTACGCATGGCGCAGAGTTTGCGTGCAGGTGCGCACATTTTCCCATCAAATTTGTTTTTTTAAATCACAATTTATGTGTCGGAAGTGGCGTACGCCTCTTTCAGAGCCTGTTTTGTGCATACGCAACGGTTATAAATGAGGCCCCTGGAAAGATTCTGTATGAAGGAATGTTCTCTGATCTCTGGTCAGGTGAAAAACATTTATTTCATAATGAGATTCCCCACCCCACTTTAGTTTGACTTAAATGAAAGGTTAGAATTTTGTAAATTTTTTGAATGAAAGATCAAAAGGATAAACAATGCAGATTTAGTTTTCACAGTCGCCTTTGCTCATATTTACCAAGGGTGCCAATATTAGTGGAGGGCACTGTAGATAAACTCAGTAACACAGAACGGGACCTCAAATGTTTCATTATTTTGCTGTTATGAGGGGTCCCTTCAAACTTTCAGATGTTATTTTTGAGTGTACTGAAATGTCTTTGACCTGGGGTCCCAGCATATCCCTGCGTTTTGTCTTTTCCTGGCGGTAATTCAACAGCCAACCCTAGATCAGACAGACGCACATGTCCTAACAAAAAAACAAAAACAAAAAAACATTCAGATAAGGTGAAGTAAAAAGTGGAGAGGCAAGCGGTTAATTAGTGTTTCAGTGTGTTCCTCACCTGCATCATCCAGGAGGACATTTTCTGGCTTGAGGTCTCGGTATACAATCCTGTGCTGGTGCAAATGCTCAAGCCCACAGACGATCTGAGCCGTGTAATAACAAGCTCTAGTTTCATTAAAGCCTGGGTTCTTCTCATCCACATTATACATATGGAATCTAAAGCAGAGAGTAGGAGCAAAGAATGGAGTTAAAGAGTTAGGACCTACAGTGGGTAAAAAAGAATGATAATACATTTTTGACATTTTTTTATAGAATTATCTTAAAGGTGATCAAGCAGGTTTTTGAAACATGGTAACTTGTTTGTTGCTGGTACAACTTGTTATAGCTGGTACACGTCCCAGCTAAAAACTATGTTTATATATTGAGGTAATATCTGGAGGTGATTACTGTATTGTGGATGCACATCAAACATTTTTCCAATTTTCATTGGTTTTAAATAGAGAATGCTATTCAAAAATGTTAAACACCTATGTGACCTTCTGGCCTTGTGAGCAGAGCCCAGAGAAATCAGGTTGTGACACAAGCAGACACTATACCTTTACAATATCAATGCTGCCACTCAGATTATCTCCACAGATTATGCTGGATTAGGAAAAAAACTTCTACATTTCATACAGAAACACAGGACGCATTCTCTACAACATTACATTCACACACATACTACTCGCTTTTTGCAATATAAAACATATATATAATTATATGCTAGAAATATTTTTGCTTATAAAAACAGTACAAAAAAGTACAATGGTTTTAGCACGTTAGTTTTTTTGAAAAAAAGTAAATCATGCACACAATTTACTAATTTGTTCCCTTGATTTATAAATCATGCGCACGATTTACTATTTTGTTCCCTCGACTTGCTAAACCGTCCACACAATTTACTCATGTGTTTCCTCGATTTATAAATTGTGCGCACGATTTAGCAAATCGAGGAAATTACTTAGTAAATCGTGCGCACGATTAACACTGGGTGTTTTTTTGTTGTTTTTTTTGCATGGTGTTCTTTAATACAGAGCCCCGCACATGTCGAGCAAGGATAGTAATTTGTGCGCACAATTTACTATTTTGTTCCCTCGATTTGCTAAATCGTGCAGACGATTTAGTAATTTGTTCCCTCGATTTTTATAAATCGTGCACAAGATGTTTAGCCTACTAGTTTTTTCCTGCATGTCATGTGCGGGGCTCCATACTTTAAAGTGCTTTAGAGGACTATGTAATTGTTACAGTATAGGAATCAGCAGTATTACCAAATCACATATTATGTTATAAGTAATTTTATATCATGGTAATGACATTTAATACAGTTTAGTTATTATTTATTTTATATTTTTATATATATTTTATATTATATTATTTTATTTTGATGGCCCCCTTTGAAAATTCTGTTGAAGTAACTTTGCAACTGCATGTCAACTAACTTCATTAGAGTATTAGTAGACTGTCTGCATAATATCTGGTCCCCCAAAAGACATTCTACTGTCTATAGGTAACTTTACAAGTACATGTCAACTTATTCTAACCCTAACCCTACCAGTCTACTAATACTCTACTAACACTCTAATGAGAGTAGGTAGACATGTAGGTGCAACAGAATATAGTCATCAGAATGTGTTAAAGGGACCATCAAAATAAAGTGAAACCTAATTTATAAGATGTTTTCCTCATAGGGACCAAAAAATGGACCACACACACACACACACATACACATACTCAAACATTGATATATAAGTAACACCTGAGGTCTCCTCCATTCATTATCGTCATGACCAGGCAGAGGTCTGTTTTGGTCTGGAAAGCGTAGGCCAAAGTCACAATGAAACGACTGTGCACTTTAGCCAGTATGCGCTTCTCAATAATAGCACCCTATGCAAAATCGAGGAATGAGAAAAGAGAAGAAAAAATAGAGAAAGAAAATGGTGGCCACATTTAGTTATGCATGTTTAAAAAAAGTTCTTAAAAAGGAATGAGGTTCTAAAAGACAGAGGGTTGTTTTCAGAAGATTTAACATAAGGACTAGAACACATTTGCTAAGGCTGATTGAGACAAAGACCACCTGTACAAGATCTTGCATCATCAGCAAACGCTAATTGATTCTTCCTAAAGATTCCTTCAAGAAGTGCTTGCAAGAGGTGCCTTGCTTTTCTAGAGTATTTCAACTGTGTTTTTATCAATCTAAAAGCTTCTGCACATACAACTAGGAAGTTTTGAAATCTACAATAATTTATTAGCAAAGATGTTTTCATGTTTCCATAGTCTCAGAAAGGTTTTTAACGGGCCAATCATAAGCAAGAAAATTGGTGACAAGAATTAAATTTCCAAGCAAGAAAGAATAAATAGTTCTCGGATGAGACTATACATGACATGTTAGCAAAAGGTTAATTCCATTTAGCCTGCTAATACCTTTACAGGCAAGTAGGTTAGCCCCTATTGCTTCCCCTACTGAACTAGTTTTCATGGCTTTTCTCCTTTCTGTTTTGGTGTGGACATTACTGCAAAATTCCGGATTAGTTGTATTCTTGTTGTTCCAGTTGGGGACACAAAATTTTCAACTAAATATTCAAATACATTTTCAACTAAATTACTGCCCACATTGTCACTATATGATCATTGAAATGAGCTGGATAACATCACCGTTTTCTCCAGAGCGGCTGTACAGCCGAATCAATTTCTGTTGCACTATCTTTTAACCCTTAAGGATTCCTTTTCTTTTTCCTTATCTGTCTTTCTGCTTCTCAGTTGCAACTGAGCTGCTTTGTGGAGTATCAAGCAGAGCCTGCAAGCCTCTTTGCACTGAGCCAATATGCTATGATTAGAGCTGCTTAATACCATGTTCTCAGGTTAATCTAATCTCATGTCTCTAAGTGTCTTTTTCCTTTTTTCCCCCAGTTGCTCTCTTACCTACTATGTGGTTAAGCAATGAACCAGGGCAAAATGTACCAAAAAGGGAATGCTGAACTTGCACAATTTGGGATATGCATAATTATTAAGATTTGAAGTCTGCAGTTGGGCTTTCTATAGCAAAGCTAAGTCTGGACACTGGATCAAACCAAGGTTTGCATCAAGAATAACTTTATTTACTGATAAATTAGCTCTCTCTCTTACATCATAACCTTTACGTTTCTTCAACCTCTTCTTGTTCAGTTTCTTGTTAGCATACATCTTCCCTGTCGCCTTCATTTGGCAAGCATGGACCTCACCAAATCCACCTTTCCCAAGCACTCTGAAATCCATGAACCAATCTTCAGTAACAGGCTGGCTCTCCAGCCATTTAAACTGTATGTACCGCAGAAAGTACATGCTGTCCTTGAAGCCACCGAGTGCTTTAGCTTCCAGGTGGACAATGAGCTGCTGTTCACTCTCTTTAAACAGATCTCCTCGAATGTTCTTGTGGTCCTCTTTCACCCTGCTCACAGCTTTGTCCCCCAGAAAGTCACAGAAGTTCTTGGAGGACGACTCGTAGTATTTGTTGACCATCTTCTGTGCTTTCTTAGCCCGGTCATTTTCCTGGGCAACATTGTAGTCTTCGATATCTTTCCACAAATCTACAGGATTTTTGTGAGCAGGTTTACTTTCAAGGTATTGCTGAAAGAGGCGCTTACCAATCGGTTGGCGTACGCACATACTGTCAAAGGAAGAATCCACTGTAGACTTCATATGTTCACATTGTCTGATGTGAGGAAGGTTGAGCTTGGTGCGATATTTTTTGTCACGCATAGTTGCTGCGGCAGCGCTGTCTATACTCCCACGTGCTGACACATAGGCCGAGTTGGCCACAACAGTCTCCAAACCGCCAATATCCATGTCTAAGAAATAGAAAGATAAAGGAAGAAGGAGTTTTGTGGTTAAGCATCTATCTAAACATCTGACTATCTCGTAATCCCAATAGTAATGCAAATAGTAATCATTCTGCAATAGCTCTATTGCCTTTAGCCTTATTCTATATTAAGTGTAAATCAATTGCTGCTTAGTGATATATTATATATTTGTTTTTTAATTAGCTTTAGCATTAGTTTTAGTGTTTCCTGTTTCCTACTTTCAAGGTGGCCTCAGGCTTAATGTCAAGTAGGGATCAACCACAAACCTAAGATTTACTGACATCCAACAACTGTTGACTGACCTGTCAATGGGGTTAAGAGCAAGGCGTGTCTTCACAAATGATTATCTGCTAAATGAGAAGTAATAACCTTTTTATCTACCCGGAAGTTCTGTAAAGAAGTGTTACCCTTAAAGGGCTGCACTAGATAATACGCAACTACAACATCTGTGGCATGCTGCTGATTGCATAGACATCAGCTATGCTGGAATTGTAATGTGACTTGCTTCATCGATGTTTATGCCATTTACGAATACAACGACTCCTCTTCAAGAACATGTTCATCACAAGCACACTGTCCATAGAAATGTAGTTGTATTTAGCCCAGAATATTACTTTAAGATTTTTGTATTCTTTATTGATCCTTTGGAGTGCAATGTCATAACAATATGAAGCATGCTTTCTGTTCACTTTGGGTGTTTCTAATCTGTGATCCATTTTCACAGGAGATAGTGTTAAATAATGGGCCTTTTACTCAGACTGGCTGAGTTTCTCAGTGACCCTGATACTTTCTCATCCAATTAATGCTCACCTTTAATGTTGTTGGCAAACTTTAAAGCTGTGAATGTGGTGTAAGCATAAAGCAGTAAGACTTCAGCTAGGCTAGCTGTTGTCTGGCTTTTAGTGATGCTTATTTATTATAATTATTTTATATGATTGATATATTATTTATATTATTTAATAAATATATTTATATAATTTATATAATCTGTATAATGTATATAAATGTATATAATCTGTGTAAATGCATTTATTTACTTCATTTTCTTCAATCTCTTAATCTTCGACAGAAGAGAGATATTAATCTCGCTGCTTCTCTCGCGAGAAGTGAGTCGCAGTTTCTCCATGTTTCAAGGCATTCAATACTGATGTCACACTTTCATGTGCACATGCTCTATTAACTCAGTTGACAGAGAAAGTTAATGATTAGTGTCATGGTACTAACAAAGCCTGATTGAATTGGTTTGTTTTTTTCAACTTGAAACTAATCCTGTAAAAGTTTTTTAATCCTGAGTTTGTTCAACTACCATTATGGTATAGGCCCAGGGACACACCAAGCCGACACCATCAGGCAATGTAAGGCCGTTTTTGAGCGTTTGTTTGGCTTTCTGTGAATTCCGCACCGATAGCTCTAGTCGGACGCCGTTGGTCGATTCTCCTTGTCAAAATGCTGGCGGAGCTCGTCAGTGAGAGAGATCATGGCTGTTCTGCTTAGTAAATCAGCGCACAAGAAAAAAAAACAGGGCTGACAATGCCAGTCACAATTTATCCGACATAAATGAAAATGCTACACAATTGTTTACCAAGGCACACGATTCAAGTTAGCCGTTACGCATTCTCCAATGGTAGAGCCATGCAGTGATTGGCTTATTATTGGGAGATGAGAGTGTTTTTGGCTCTTGTGCGACAGTCAATCACTGTTTGCGGATATAGAAATGAATGAGAAGTAACGTAGCACAACTTGCCTCGTTTGACCTCAAGTGGGTATTGCAGCTACTGACCTTGGTTTGTACCAATCCCTTCTCTGTTAATGTCTCTACTGCTAAAATGACATATTACCACAACAAAATTTACAATTCTTCTGACTTTCGCACGCTTTTCAAAACCTTCTCCTCCTTCATCAACCCTAACAGCTGACGACTTTACCACATTCTTCATAAATAAAACAACAACCATCAGCGGCCAATTTTCCACACCACAAACTGACGCACACATCTTAACAGCAAACACACACATTCTCCACTCCGTCTCTCTGCTCTCAGAGGCAGAAGTCTCCAAACTCATCCTTTACAATCACCCTACTACCTGCCCACTTGATCCTATCCTTACTCATCTCCTTCAAGCCATTTCTTCTTCAGTTGTTCCTGCACTCACTCACATCATCAACACCTCTCTTTACACAGATACCTTTCCCACAGCATTTAAGCAGGCTTGGATAACCCCACTGCTTAAGAAACCCACTCTAAATCCAGCACTTCTTGAAAAGTATCCCTTATTCCATTAATTGCTAAAACACTTGAACAAGTCCTGTTCAACCAAGTCTCTAAGTTTCTTACACAGAACAACTTCCTGGACAACAACCAGTCTGGTTTCAAAAGCGGCCACTCAACTGAGACTGCCCCGCTTTTGGTTATTGAAGCTCTGAGACTGGCAAAGGCAGCTTCCAAGTCCTCAGTACTCATCTTGCTGGATCTGTCTGCTGCCAGATCCTTCTGCCAACCCACATGATTGAAGGGCATTTCAGGAACCGCACTCCAATGGTTCAAATCTTACCTCTCAGGTAGGTCCTTCAGGGTGTCGTGAAGGGTTGAGGTGTCTAAGTTGTAACATCTAACTACTGGGGTGCCTCAGGGTTCAGTGCTTGGACCACTTCTCTTCTCCATCTACATGTTATCACTAGGATCTGTCATTCAGAAACATGTTTTTTCCTATCACTGCTATGCTGATGACACACAACTCTACCTCTCATTCCAGCGAGATGATCTGATGGTAGCTGCAGCCGAATACAGATTTCTGCCACCTACTGGTATGGGAGAGTTATGTCCTCTCATGCAGGCACAGAATTATTATTAAATGCCTTATTTACACATTAGTTAATGACTGACATTTATTCATTTATTCGTACTTTTACTCATACATACAAAAGCTAGAGGACATATACTGACACTCTTTGTAAAAAAACACTAAAAAAAGAACGGTTTAACTGTACCCCGCAATTTTCCAGTGTAAGAAAAAACATCATGAATCTGTATAGTTTGATTGTGAAATGTCTCCATCAATATTAAATCCAAAGCTACATGTATGCCTTTGCAGCCACACCTGCATAACATACACACAGACACAAAATATTTTCCATCATACTAAAAATAATTAGTTTTTAATGTCCCTACCTTTATTTTTGTAACACTCCCTTTTGTAGAATCCCTGTGACAAAGAAAACCAATTGTGGTTTAAAAGCTTCCTGAATCAAATCCAAAGCATGCGCCCCTTTTTCTCAGAACTCCACAGACCAGATAAAACCCTCTCTCCTTCAGCAAGCATTGTCCACTGGTACACCTGCCTCCAGATAACGTCATTCAGTGGCTTGCCTCATTCTTTCTCTCCCTCCCCAGTTTCACTCTCGTTCTGATAGCAAATAAGTGAGGAGAGTGAGGCGCTTATAGTCCATCTGAAATCCAAACTGATAGTTCATTAGCCTGTGTGGATTACGGTCCGTGGATTAGAATGGAAAGAGACTTGTCACAGTCTATTAGTGTAAATCTGCTGTGGGTCAGATCAGTTATCAAAAGGGCACTGCACGAGCAACAAGCCCCTGCTCAGGATGCATTAACTGTTTTCACTCTATCTTGTGTTTGTCTTGCTCTCTGTCAGAAATCAGCCATTTAGAATCAGAACTGTTGATCTTAATGCATGCATCTTAATGCATATGCTTCAAGTTGTGCAGACAAATACAAATTGTGCTTAAACATGAATTTTGTTCATTTATGAAATATACAAAGTGATCAGTTGACTTAACTTAAAAAAGTGATGTCACCCATTGCCTTCAAATTATTAAGTATATAATCTTCATGCATAATTGAAAGAAATGTCTGTCATATAAGTAATTTTTTTAATACACTTAAAAAGCATTCCTGGATTAACCTCATGAAGTTGGTTTTGGTAAAACTATATAAAACTCATCAGGGGTAGGGGTAGGGGTGGGGTTGAGGTGGGGTGGGTTGGGGGGGGATGGGTGTAATTAAAACATTAATAAACCATCCAAAACAACAACAACAAAAAAACAAAACATAATTTAGTATGATTTATAAGCTGTTTTCTTCATGGGAACCAATAAATGTCCCCACAAGGTCAAAAGTACCTGAACCACACATACCACAGGCTTCTGCTGTTTTATATACAGATAACTATAATATAAACAGAGCAGGATGGGTACACACAGTTTAATAATTTGGGTTAGGGACTGAAACTGTCCTTAATTATGAACAATGTATTCCTACTATGCAATAAACTTCAACCCCTGTTATTTGTCTTGATCTCGCTGTCCAAAAAACAGACATTCAGAACCAAAATTGTCACATGCCAACTGCATATATACTACCAGTTAAATGCTTGGACTGTGTTCTAAAAACATTTTGATTTAAATGCCTATGCCTATGAATGATTTTATTGAAAAATCTAATATGTAGGCTAATTGTCCACAAATTATCAGACACCAATACATTAGCAGCCGATACTTCATCTCCTTAAGTTGCAAGGTGGAGTCACCATGGACTTGACTTGTTGGTCCAAAACATCCAACAGATGCTCAATCAAATTGAGACCTGAAAAATTTGGAGATCAGGACAACACCTTGAACTCTTCTGTTCCTCAAACCATTCCTGAACATTGTAGCAAGGTGCAATGTCCTGTAGGTTAGGTCAAGCCAATTTTCAAGTTATCAGTTTAACCCAGTGAATACCTCTAGCAGGTTCTAGCAGGTAAGACCGGATTTAGCATATGTTCCTTAAGAGGTTCAGAGGAGGGAGATCTTAATGTGGAGATTGAGAGCATGGTGCTAAACGAGCAACTTGGGGAGAGAGAGACAGGAGAAGATAAAGTGGGATAATTAGACTAAGTGAGGTTTGACCCGTAACATGGATTCAAGAAAAAGTTTGGTGAAAAATCGCTATCTGTGCTGGAAAACCAAAATAATGACGTTACTGTCTGCGTAGTGCCCCTTTATGTTCCACCGGTGCATTGTCATGAGGAGCAGCTCGAAACCTCTTTGGCCAGAGTGTGTAGGTTCTGTCTGTGAATGTGTTGGCAGGCTGTTAAAGAACATTGTTTGGTGCAGAGTGTTTGATGTTTGGCCTTATAATCTGGCTAAAACTGTCTAACAGATCAAATGGACTAACAAAGCACAGTTAGCTTCTTATTTGGATATACACACATGTACGCATAAGCGCCTCCTTCTGGTAAGCAGACAATGGTGCTACTGTATTCTGCAAAATCCTGAGGAACTGTCTAATAATGTTATTAAGTTGAATTAAAAAAGTTATGTTATGCAATACATTATCATGTTTCAATCACATATGTGTAAATCTACACAACAAAATTAAAAATAAAATACAATTATCAACTTTTAATAAAGTCAACACATGAGTGCATTTTAAATCAATTCAGAACTTTGAGTTTGAGTGCGATTAAGTGCAGGTATCCCTATTAGGCTGAAATCTATCTGGGCCTATTCTGAATGCCAAAAAGCATTTAGATGTATGCAACTGCTTAGAAACTTTAGTTTTCATGTTATATACCTCTTCCCTTCCCCTGCCCTGCAGGAAATAAAAAACTACAACAAAAAAAACGTTTATTATGTTGATCATTACTTCGAACTCAGTAAAAAGAACTCAATAACACAAAGTCAATTGTATTTTAAATAACTGATGGTGTACTCTTCCAGGTGGTGTACCTGTGGGTTTCAGACATCCATCTAGGCGATACCCTTTAGCACCACCAGCTTTTCAAAAAGATTGGGTTTAAGGCGTCGTCTGTGTGGCCTATTGATTAAACACTCAAACCCTTGCTTCTTTTTCCACTCCAACATTCCAATAATTCCTGCCCACTAAAAGCTGCAGATATATTTGCTTACCCCGATAGGCCTATCTATGTAAACGAGTTCCATTGATTCACAATTTATATCATCGCTACGAATCGACGATATGTATTGTCATATGATATCATATATATATATATATATATTATTCCACAGCTGATGTGCACTTTATTTAGCTTGCTTTAAAATAATTTTCTCTTGTTTAGTAAAGTTTTTTTTCTGATTGCAATCTTTTTCTGCTGCCATTGTTTTCCTTGAATTTTTAAATGAATCTTGTTTATTTTAGTTCAGAACTCCATAGTCCAGAGACCTGTTGCATGAAGCTAGTTGGACAAACAAGTCACTGCCCTTGCCTCCCAGAATAAAAGTGTGAAGGGATTTGTGGAAACTGTGGTTCCTAATTATTGTGATCCAACATTTGCCTCACATTTCAGGATGAAAAGACAAACATGTCTTCTAATATCTTCAATTGTTGCGGATACCGAGCTGCAGGGGACACATTTGTAAACGATTTTACTTGGACCCATTGTGCGAGCTGTCTCTAATAACCGCGCGGTTTATATACATGTTGCTGCTAATCGGGCTGACATTTTTGACACACCCACCAAACAAGAGAAAACGTATCTTAAACCCCGTTGCACACCGTTTCCAGGAAACATGTCGTTCAACCCGGAAATCGTAGCAACACGTTGCGCACCGGTTTGAGTTTGAACGTGCCCCAGATTTAGTCCAAGTTTGCGATTAACTCTGAAGCGCGTGCGCCTGAAAGTATGTCACGTGCAGCGAATAGCCAATCACACGGAACATGGAGAGCGTCAGTTTGATTCACTTCTCGCGAGAGAGCCGCGCAATTCACTCTCTGCTGTAGATCAAGCCTTTTACTGTCTATGGATCAAGCACGATTCAGACATAGAGGATTCAGACAGTACTTCCATCACTTGAAGTTGATCATTAAAACACCACTAGAGGGCAGGCTTGATCTCAATTCACATCACATCCGGTACCAGCTGATGGAGGGAAGTCATCGCGGCTGGTCAGTCTTGAGTCTGTTGCATATATTTATGTGGAAGTATTGATATGGCCTAAGTTTATTAAGTCGATGTCATATGCTTACTCTCCTTTGTGATGAAATTACGATGTGTTTAATTAAAATGTTGACGTTGTGTTGAGAGCTTTAAAGATGTTGTTTTATTGACAGCACGTGTGATAATACTACATGTAGTATTATCATACGTGCTGGCAATAAAAACAACATCTTTAAAGTAAACCAGTATACTTTTCTTGGATGTGTTGTACATAAATGGCTTCATCATTGCAGTGGCGAGCACAGCTATGGCTCGGACTCTGTTTGGCGGTGCTTTATCAGCTGTTATTCCCCTCAATGCCCAGGATATCAGGTAATTATTCATTAAAACGTTTCAAGGGCGTAGAAATCAACGTAATTGTATTTCTAAAGTCAATGTACACATGTATGGAAGATTATGGGAAGCAATATTCAATTTGAAATGTAATATGTAAAATGGTAATGTATTGCTGTATTTAAATGTACATGTTCTAATACGTCACACAGAACGTTAATTCGATGTTACATTTTATCGGTCTAAGACACACCGATTTAGCTAGCACAAAATAATATAAAGTGATGATATATTAAGACACATTTCTCAAAACATTTTACTAATTTAACCTCTTTTCACACACATTCCAATATTTTTTAATGATTTCTACAAAACTCTACACACAATGCCTTCTTTTTACACCGGTTTAACCATGTTCCATTCTCATTCATAAAACACAAGCACATAATATAATGAACTCAAGCATCACAATGTAAACTCCCAAAAAGCACACATTTTGCAAAACTGACCAATCAGAATCAAAGCATATTGATTTATAATATTGATCAAAGCATATTTTCTTTTCCTCAGTTGTAAGATCACTTTACAGTAGTGTAAAGGAAATTAGTTTTCCCTAAAGCTCATTGTTTTATTTTACTGCATCTGCACTCCTTGTGTATACTGTAGTAGACATTGAGCTGCAAAATTATTCCTGAGTCCCAATAAGATATTTTTGTTACAGTATTACAAATCAATCTCACTAGAGTTCACTGGGCAGGAAAGTCGTCTGAGTATTTGTTAGGTTTTGTGTGTCATTGAGGCCAAAGTTTGATTCTGACAAAAGAGAATATGTTTTTGACTAAAACATTTGATTTTGACGTGACAGTTTAAGGTTTGTACAAAGTGTAATACATCAGTTGCTTTGCAACTGCAAACAGCCCATGAGTAGCTATATTACTATATTATTTGACAGATTTTTTTTTTGTTGTTGTGATTATTCATATTAATAAAAGTTTTTTTTTTATCACATTGCGGTTGCTGCCATTTTTTTTTTACAACCACCTGTGGGTTTGCATGCTGTGACTTTAATTAAGTAATCAGTAAAAACCCATCATTCTCTTCCCTACTGTCTGCAGTGAACTGAGGCAGATCCCTGATAATCAAGAAGTGTTCGCTCACTCTCAGACAGATCAGAGTATCATCATTGAACTGCTGGAGTACCAAAGCCAAGTGCAGGGTGCTGAAGCAGCCAGGTAACATGTACAGACCTGGATTAAAAAATGCATCAGAACCTGATGCTTTAGGCCCCTTTCATAGTAGCCAAAATATTTTCTACCACAGTAATAATTCGTTTTTGTTTTTTTAATCAAATCTTTAACACACAGAGATACAATGAGTATGTAAACTAAATATTCCAGGCTACAACACATTAAAAGCATAAAAGCTCTAATGCCAGATATGAGGTTAAAGCAAACGGGTTTCCAGAAACAGCAACAACCTTTGTTCATATGTATGCCGTAAGGAATTTACTTATTTTTATCATAAGAAGGTCTTCTTTATGATCCTAGAAGAGGAGAATCATCAGGGCTGGACTGGGGCTAAAATTCACCTCATCCGGCCCACACGTTCCCCTATAAATGTTTTGCTGGGGTTAAAGGGTTAGTTCACCCAAAAATGAAAATTAGCCTATGATTTACTCACCCTCAAGTCATCCTAGGTGTGTATGACATTCTTCTTTCAGACGAATAAAATCAGAGTTATATTAAAAATGTCCTGGCTCTTCCAAGCTTTATAATGGCAGTGAATTGTTGCTTTGTTTTTGAAGTCCATAAAAGTGCATCTATCCATCATATAACTGCTCCACAGGAATCCTTTAGTGGAATCCTAAACAAGATTTTGTGACAAGTCTCTTAACCTTTGGAGCAACAGGGCATGTCAGGTAGAATTTTAAAGACACCTCAACATCGCCAAAGGCTATAGTACTGAAATTCAGCAACAATACTATTCTTAAAAACTTTGTAAATCTATTTATTACACTTATTGTTGAATAAATTTAATGAATACTTGCTGAAAGTATAATTTTCTTAAAAAAAATACATTTTGAATGGTAGTAAATATAATAATACATCTAATTATAATACATTTTATTTGGAGGCGACAAGGGACCTAGATAATAGTTAGGGGTGCGCTGGCCCAAAATAACTTTGAGAACCACTGATCTAGAGATCATAGACTGTAAAAAACTACAGACATAGACGCGCTGAGAATGCTGCTTTTTAGAATGCTGTGTCATGCACGAGACATTGCAAAAGATGTGAGATGCGAGTGCAATGATTAAAATGTGTTTACATTGAACAATGGTAAAGTAATGCAGTGGGATGGAATAGCGTGTTCTGTGTGAACTGGCCCTTACACCGGTAAAGACGGGTTGTGTGAAAGATTTCAACAGGTCACACAGGTTTGGATGCATTAATAACACAAAGAATAGAATAACTCCAGCCTGCAACCGTCAACATTGGGGCTTACCGAATCAGTGCATATTTCTGCAGAATTTAAATGTTTCTGGGTCATATGGAGGCTGCTGAATGTATATAAAGCACATTACAAAAAAAACAACGATTGTCCAATGTAGTCATAAGGGTCATTGCCAGAATGCCTGCCTGAAAAACTTGCTAGTAACGTTGTCTGTGTTCACTGGAAACATTAGGAAATAAATTGAATATTTTCATAAAAAAATGTACAAATTATTTCTCTGGTCTGTATTGTGACAGGTATCACTTTGAGGATGTGGCTGCCAGCAATAAGGCGGTAGAGAATGGCTCCTGGGAAGTTAGGGGGCTGGAGCAGCTCTCCCAATCAGAGCTGTCAATGCAGGAATGCAGCTCTGCCTGGCTGCTGTCTGGAGCTCAGCTGGTCTCTAAATTCAATGAGGAGGTACATCTGTAATCCTTTTTACAATTCGTATTACTAACTTGCATTTGTAGTGGAAATGTTATTGTGTCCCAGACAACACTAAAGGACCATAATTATCTTGGCAAAAACAAGTGCTGTGTCCTAATGCATCTACATATACTATGCCCTAAAAATGTGTACTGTTTTGTGAAGAAAAAGTACATACTTTTGAGTGTGTAGCAGAATAGTCACATTCATCCTGTCACTTGTTTAAACTGCCCTGTAAATCATCTTGTCACAGTTGAAATCTTCCACAATCAATTGAATTGGATTCAAGAGAAATGTAGTAGCACGTTGATCTGCCAGTCGTGGGTCTTTTATGAGAACTCTCCTCATGTGTTTGCAATATAATGATGCATTTAAAAGTTAATGACCAAATGTATCTTTATAAAAGTTCATAATGCTGTTTCAGATGAAATAAAATGTGGATAATGTTTTCTTTTCATCATGTTACAAACTGATTTTATATATATATATATATATATATATATATATATATATGACAGACAGACAGAGACAGACAGACAGACAGAGACAGACAGACAGAGACAGACAGACAGAGACAGACAGACAGACAGAGACAGACAGACAGAGACAGACAGACAGAGACAGACAGACAGAGACAGACAGACAGAGACAGACAGACAGAGACAGACAGACAGAGACAGACAGACAGAGACAGACAGACAGAGACAGACAGACAGAGACAGACAGACAGAGACAGACAGACAGAGACAGACAGACAGAGACAGACAGACAGAGACAGACAGACAGAGACAGACTCCGGGCAGCTATTTTGGCCATCCAAGACCAAGTCCTATCTATTTGAATGGGGGAATCCTGAAATCTCAAAAAATGCTTGACAAACTCATAATTAAATAACATTTCAAATCAGCAAAAAAAAATCTGACATGAACTTTCCCATAAATGTTGTTTCTTATGCTCAAATAGCGTTAAAAAAGTATCTTTTTCAGGCTAGACCAGCCAATGCGCTTGTGCAGTCTTAAGCGCGAGTCTCAGGTTTCTATGGGAACCGGAGCTTCTAACGGCAGATGCAGTGACGTAATGATTTTACGCAATCAGTGATTGGCTCTTTTACTTAGAAGGCGTGACACATTCCGCCATATTGTGTTGTAGATTCTCCCCTAAGTAATAGGAGTGAACCATCTTTCTATATCTATAGTCTTTGTTATTAATCACTCAAAGCCCTTTATCTAAACCTCTCTACTTAACTGTCGGTCTCGCACATCCGCCATGTTTGTAGTTTAAGACTTTTTATTCGTGTTTATAGATGAATCCTCTTCCAACGGGCAATGGGTTGTTGGCATTATTAGCCGTTAAGAGTGTGCACGGATCTGCACTTCGGATTCTAACCGGAAAAAGTAGACCAGGTCTACCAGATCCGTTGTCTTATCTTTGCAATACTCATTTCAACATACTACGATTTGGGACACACTAATTCTAATTTTATATACTAATAGGACGGATAGTATGCAAATTGGGACCCAGCTTAGGGTTCTAATTTTAGCAATGTGTAAAAACAACTGTCCAATAAAAAAGGAAAAAGCCTTACACACACACACACACACACAAAGGCCATACATAAACACGACTTTTAATTAAAATGCAACAAAAACAAATCAAATACGTTAAATCTTCAGCATGCCTAACACCAACATGCAGTGACATTAGAATGTATTGCAACAGTATTTAACTTCCTAGTTGTTCTTTCTTAAGATCCTGTCACAGTTCACTTTGACCTCATGAATTTCCACATCTGTAAGTAATGATTCACATGATTTCTGTGGGTGGGTCAGGGTTTTTTTGAGGATTGAAAAATTTTAGTTGAGCAACTGTATAACTGCTGACACCATACTGGAAATAATTTATTTTTATGTTAAGATTTATGCCTTTTATCTGCTTGAATTCCATTTTTTCACAGGCAAAGAACACTGTGAACATTCACCTGTGTTTGTTCCGCTTGCCGCAGTACACTACTGACATCTTAGTGACATTCAACGATCCTGTTTGTATCAAGTGAGTTAAACATACAGACTGAAGTCGCCCCACTCGACTTTTCCTCATTAAAAATTTTCCGTACACTGGAGGATTACCTAAATGTCTTAAATTAAATGATTATTATGCATTTATACACATGGGTTTGATTTGAAAATCTTTTCTTTCAGTCCCCTCAGCAGCAGTGCCATTGGAAATGTGCCAGCTATACCATGGACACTACAGGACTTCCAGGCTGTTCTGCAGTCCTTCTGTCTACTTGACCCTGGAGTGTTTGGGTAGATTCTTCATGCATATTATTAAACTCAAGAGAGTCTAACTTCCATTACAAAAGACTTTTTTCCAAAAGCTTTTAATTTTTATGCATTTACAAATGGCTGAATGAGTTAAAACAAACTTCACAACACCTAAAAAGAGTCTCTATGAAATATTTTCCTTGTAGTGCAAGGCTTAGCATTTGTCTAATTTATAGGCGAGGCTGTGCAAATAAATAGAGATTATTTAATTATTCAAAAGTAAAAAAATAAATGCAATTCTTAATAAGAAAAACATTGTGTTTCTGAATCCTTCTAAAGTTGAAAACCAGTGTTTGACTCAGTGCGATTTTTTTTTTTTTTTTTTTTTTTTTTTTTTTTTTTTGCTGATTCATTCAGCAGCATTTCTTTGAAGTTTTCTTGATGTAATCAAAGGTTTGCAGTCATCATTATCTTTTTGTATGCTGATTTAAACATCTTTATTACTTGACCACAAAACTAATGTTTAACACCTTTTCTGTGTTGAAACTCTGAAATGTAAGACACTTTCACCCATTCATCAACTTTCCTATCATGCTTTGTCACACTTAATGTTTGAATAACAGTGCATTAGATAAAATCAGACCATGTGAAAAATAGTACAATCAAAACCTTTCACAAAAAGTTTGGTTCTATGTCCATAGTTAATGTGATGAACTACACCTGTAAACATATGGGTAACTATCTTCATAAATCCATGTAAAATGATTAACAGTAAAAAAGAAAAAGGTTTATCATTATTCCCATGCTGATGTCACTTGATGATTTGATTAATACAATGACATTTTTGAGTGTGAATTAAGTGTGTAAACATGTTTTGAGGATAAGATGATCAGTGGTGTATTTGTACTTAAAACAAGGACATGCTGCAGTGTTAATGTCATGTTTATAGTAAATAGAACTCATTTTAAAAATAATTTATTTTCAAATTATATACTGTCGTATGTTACAGACCTATATGTTACAGAAATATGCACCTATATATTTATGTCTTAAATAATTTAATGCAGATAATTAATTATATTATTTTCTCTAAGTCAAGTCAAGTCAACTTTATTTATATAGCGCTTTTTACAATGCAGATTGTTTCAAAGCAGCTTCACAGTGTTAAACAGGAAAATAATGAACAGAATTTGATTCGGCTGTACAGCCGCTCTGGAGAAAACGCTGATGTCATCTAGCTCATTTCATTTATCATATATATTCAAGTAATGTAGTTGATATAATTTAGTTTAGTAATTAAATTTATTTGGATATTTATTTGAAAATTTTGTGTCCCCACATCATCTAAAGCATCAAACATGAGTTAAGAGCACAATTAAGGCAAATGGTTACCATTATCCTATGTCCCATTGAATAGTGTCTTAATGTCCTAATATTTTAGGACATTTAAAGGTATCAGCAAACAAGTGGGAGAAAAAAAAAATATATTCCTAATGTTATGTTTTAACCATTCGGTTTGAATGTAACTTCATTTTAACTTCTAACTACTCAAAAGCAAGTCTTTGTCCTTTCAGTCATGATTAATAATTAGCAGCAAGAATATACAGCTGTCAAGGCAAAGTCACAAAATGAAAATACTATTTGTGTTCCAGTCATTCTACCACAATCTCTGTGTGAGAACTAAACATTTACAGTACATCATGTGATTCATACTATACAATAAAATAAAACAGTTCAACTGATTCTGATCCAATGGATCCTATTTAATCTTTAGGAAAGGGTTAATATATATGTATATGTGTGTCTTTTAAAAATAATTAATCATTCAGTCAACAGTCACCCAATCAGGATTCAGGAAATTAATTTGCATAATTAAAATGCACACAAAACTTACAGTAACTTTGATTCAACCCGTGAGTGTAGATATATTATGCTTCCATTTAAATCTTTTGCAAAACTTTGCTGGAGTGTGATGTATAAGAAAATAATGATGGACTAAATTTTCCATCCTTCTACATACAGTACATCCTAAAGGAGTTTTATGTTAATACCAGTCACTGCGCAGCTCCCATAGTGCATGATTTTTGTTGCATAGCAACATTCTGTTATATAAGGAAGTACTTCTAGATAAAGGTTGCCAGTTGAAGACTGAGGTTTAATAAAATAATGTATTAATATGTAGTAGCTGCTTTTATAAAAGCAATAAGGCACTTGAGGCCATGCTGCATTGAGAGTATAGTCACTCTCCTGTGTGTTGTGTGACTATATTCAAAATATAGCAAGGGCCTTTCATACCTTAGTGCTTGATTGTGTCTTTAGTCAGCTAATCAGATATTTTGCTAGCTATAGCTATGGTACAAAGTGCGTAGCTCATTCCAGAAAAGCAGAGAAAGGATGGTATGAGGTCCAAGGCGGAAGTAGGAGGCTCCAAGTCCTTTATACAAACCAGTCATTCCTTCCTTCTTCAATGTCTTGGAGAAACAGTCTACGAAACCTCTGTACAATACACCCTGCATGAGGAAAGTACGGAGAGTGAGATAAAGGTCTTGTTTTACCAGTTTTAGCACTTTGAAGGTGAAACTGGATATGCAAGTGTGTAATGCAACCAAGGACACAATATGCTAATAATTACAGTAAAACTTTGCAAACAAATTTTTGTATGTTGTTGACGGCTGCTAAGAGATCACCTTGCCAAGATGGTCCACAGGCTGGTTGTAGAGTCGAGTGCTGACCACATCAAACGGAGTCATAGCTAATACAACTACTACACTGCTGATCATACCAGCACTCAGAGCTATTAACCAGCTGCCCTCAGAGAACACCTACAAATACAGAAACAGAGAATGCTTTCACATTTGAACTGTTAATAGTTTTAATAGGAATAGTTTATTAAAAAATTACAGTTCTGTCATCATCTACAGATATTGCTTGCCCCTCTAGACTTGCCTTTCCATGCAAGGAAACATCACAAACTCTTCTGTGAACTGATGTTAACAGAACTGTACTTGTAGCGTCATTTCATATATCTGGGGAAGTTTTTGTAAATTTGTAACCCCAGTGGAATTGTTTTGCCAATTCTGAGGTCACCCTTAGAATCCTCAAGAATACATGTATGTATTTATACACCTGTTACAACTAAATAAATCAGTTTCTCATGACTTTTTGGTAGAATAACATTACCATTAACTATAGGCTGGGATAACCAGTTTTATATTTAATTTCCTACGCTTTATAAATGACTCCAAACTGAAACCGAAAACACCCTTGTGTTCACCATTCTAGACAACATGAGTAATAGTAACATCAAGTAACTGCCAAATAACTTCCACAATGGTCATAAACTGTATCCACGGCATAGCCTAATGCCCTAAATACAAGGTGTTTGCTTTAAACGTGTGTCTTTCAGGACACAACTGTTTTTCCTTTGTTGACACATTTCCTTTTGAAACAGGTATATAGCAGGTCAAGTTAGTCATCAAATTTTGGCTGTTTATGCCAATGGTGGCAAAAACATACAATGTTGATGTAAAGAAATTATGCCAAGGGTGTGCTAGTAGGTGCTGTACAACACAGTGTTGGCAACACCATTGTTTCCTACAATATTTCTAGTCAATGCAGGTGTTTTTGGGGTGGGGGGCATCCACATTCCAGAGAGCATTTTATTGGAGAAAAATATTTATATGCTTATGTCAAACAAGACATCAATAGTCTTGGTCAGTTTTCCATGAAAAGAGGCTCCATTAAAGGATTGTTTTGTTAACTTTTATAAGTGCACTGGCATATTGATAACCTCGGAGCTAACACGCATTAATGACTACATAAAACGTTTGATTTAATGGGGTCCTTAA
Organism: Rhinogobio ventralis; assembly: GCA_039654625.1. Lineage (NCBI taxonomy): Eukaryota > Metazoa > Chordata > Actinopteri > Cypriniformes > Gobionidae > Rhinogobio > Rhinogobio ventralis. The sequence goes on from CM077194.1 coordinate 38,159,503, forward strand.
AGGCTAAATGGAGATCTCTATGTTGAGAAATGTTACAAATTAATTGAATTAATTAAAAGTTGACTGCCCTGAAAAAAAAAAGCAGTTTTAAACATTGGCCCCTGTACTGTCCTTCAAAGACACATTATGACTGACTGTGTAAAGCAGCCTTAGCGATCCAACTCAGTGTTTGGGGAACTGACAACAATATTTATTAACGGGCCAGTTGCATAAGCATAGCCATTATGTTAAGACTGTGTCTTAAGAACTAGTATGACCAACTAGCAGTTAATTAAGGGCAATCATCTTACTTTTCGGTATCAAATTAGAACATCTACATTTTTATGTAACTGACTAACTGAGTTCTTACTAGAACCAGGAAGTATGACCATATTAGCCCGGTTCTGTCAACACTGCACTGGCTCCCTATTAAACATCGCATACATTTTAAAATCTTGCTAATTACTTACAAATCACTAAATGGTTTAGCTCCCCAGTACTTGAGCGAGCTCTTAACGCATTATACTCCAGCACGTCTATTGTGGTCTCAAAACTCTGGCCAGTTGATAATACCTAGAATATCAAAATCAACTGCAGGCGGTCGATCCTTTTCCTATTTAGCACCTAAACTCTGGAACAGCCTTCCTAGCATTGTTCGGGAAGCAGACACACTCTGTCAGTTTAAATCTAGACTAAAAACACATCTCTTTACTATGGCATACACATAAAACATTATTAATTTATATTATTCAAATCAATTAAATGATTGTTAGGCTGCATTAACTAGGTCAGCCGGAACCGGGAACACTTCCCATAACACCTGATGTACTCGTTACATCATAAGAAGAATGGCATCTACGCTAATGTTAGTCTCTCTGTTTATCCCGAGGTTTACTGCAGTCAGCCGGATCCGGGCCGTATCCAGATCAGATGGTGGACTTGCACCCAGACAGGACCAACGCATCCCTGAAGTGTCTGCAGAGACCGTGTGAATTAGACTCCCCCCTGAAATTGCCTCATCGACATGGCATCCTCAATGGATCCATCTCTGGCGTGATGCCTCCGATCTTTCGAATATTCAGGTCTAATATGACTTGTCATCTAATATGACTTCTGACCTGTAAGGTTGCCAGAATAATAATCATACACTGTTTGTTAATTGGCCAGAGGAGAACTGGCACCCCGACTGAGCCTTGTGTCTCCCAAGGTTTATTTTTCTCCATTAGGACACCTGATGGAGTTTTGGTTCCTTGCCACTGTTGCCTTTGGCTTGTTCAGTTGGGGACACTAAAATTTTAACTAAATATCCAAATAAATGTAATTACTAAACTAAATTAACCATATCAACTAAATTACTGATCTGCCCACATTGTCGCTATATAACAACTGAAATGAGCTAGATGACTGACCAGTTTTCTCCAGTGCGGCTGTACAGCCGAATCAAATTCTGTTCATTATTTTCCTGTTTAACACTGTGAAGCTGCTTTGAAACAATCAGCATTGTAAAAAGCGCTATATAAATAAAGGTGACTTCACTTGACTAAAAGTTATGAACAGTCTGTGAACCTGCCCCTGGTGTTAGGCTTTAAAGTTTACACTTCAATACTGTAAATACAGATGTCAAACACCCCTCTTCTATTCTCACTGTGAATAACTCCTAGCTGAAGTGTAATATGCTTACCTGTAGGTCAGTGATAAGCTCTTTAGAGGCAGAGAAAGTAGAGAGCTGAGCAGCTGACCCCACACTGACCCTTGGGACCGCTGCGCTTGCCCCCCTCCACAAACCCAGAATTCCATGCTGTTTGTGGATGGCCAATAATGCATGCATCATTCCCTGACAGAAAGAAAAGCAAAAATATACAAAAGAAAGATATAACAAACAGGAAATATTTGTAGATTTAGATTTAAGCTGGTTACTATTACCACTGATGCAAACAAAACTGCCTTTGAATACCACAAATGCAGTGGGATCTAACATTACAAAAATCTCTACAACCCTAGGATCAGTCAACCTAAAGATCAAAACTCTCACATTACATTAAAAGAAAAAAAAAGATGTTATCATAGATGTTACTGTGAGATCACTTTATTAACTTACCTTGTGCTTATACTGGTGTCCAACTGCAATTGAGGATGTGGATTGACTCTGGAGATGTGTCTTTACCTGAAGGAAATACAAATAGAGAGTAGGTAACCTGCTGGTAAACTAAAGACACTTGGTGCTTTTTGTCCATTTTGGAGCAACATCAACTTTTTCTGATTCCTCATGCTTTTTGTGCATTTATAAATTATTTGTAGCATGCATTAATAACATAGACGTATTATCATTATTGCGTGTTATAATAATCATATTTTAATCAATGTTATATTATTAGTTTTCTATTTCCGCTCTTTCCCATTCTTTTGTTCATGATATTCAGAGTGACCACAGAATAGGTCCTCTTCACTAACCACGAGTTTAATCCGTCGTTTACTAGACAGAAACGCAGACAGCTATCGTTACTCACCAGGTAAATAGGGCTGCCCATTACAGCGCCCACCACACCGGCAATGGCCCCGGACACTGTACTCTTTGCAGCGCTGACCCTTCCGTCCGTGTGAATGTAGCCCAAGGACTCGATGACGGCGTAGGACCCCAGCCGGACCCCATTCATACAAAACTGATAAACCAACCCGGGGACCAAACCTTTCTGAAGACCAGCCAGTCCGTCTATTTTGCCTATCGTGTAAAAGGCGTGAAATACATTCCTATAATACACCTGGTAGGTTCCTCGGCTTTTAAGCTCTCCTTGCAATTGCATTCTAGTTTTGACAACCTCCAGCGGGTTTGTAAAAAAGCAAGCGCCGCACGCAGCGACGCCGCCGAGAACGAAATCCATGTTTCAATCGCGGAATGCCCGGAAACAGGTGATGGACAGGCTGTTTAGTTTGACTTTAAACTAGAAACAGTTTTACTTTTTTTTTAGCAGCCTGTGAATAAAAGAACATATTAATAAAGTACTTGTTAGGATAACTAACAACTAATTTTACAGTGCCGTTTTTAAGCAGCAGAAGAGTATCTTGTATAATCCTCCTCCCAGTCATGCGATGCGCGTGGACATTTTGCTGATGTCAGATTGCATTCGCCAGGGCGCGCCGGGCGTCTATCATCCCAACTCGGCCCTTTTAACCAATCAAAACAAAGACATTGCCCCATCCTTTGTTACATGTCCAGTGATTGGACGGTTGTAAATGACATCAAGTGACACCCCCTGCGTCTCAATGTGCATACGATCCACCATATCTGCCCTAGGATGGATAGTATGCACATTGGGACGCAGGCACCGTCAAGCAGTTGATGGGCACCCCAACTGTGTCATTACACAAAGCTTCCCTCTGTAAAGAATATTCAGTAACACTTAATGTTACTACAGCAAATTATGCACAATCACAAGCAACTAACCCTAAACCAAAATCTAACCCTATAGTAAGTAAGTTAAGTTAATATCACTCAGTACTTATTTGTGTAATTACACTGAAACAGGGAAACATTCAAATAATGTGTAACCGAATGTTCATTATTAATGTTTAATAAATTTGAAAGTTGATGTAAAGAGAATAAATTATTCTAAAAACGAATAAACTACTAAAAAATATTTGTACATAAAAAGTAGAGCATAACTAACAGTAACATCTGCTAATGTTACTAATTTATAAACTAAAAAAAATACAAAATAACAGGTAAAGTAGGACAAAGCCACACTGATACTATATCCATATTCCTGGGACAAGCTCTGTCCTTTTGTTCCTCTACCCTTATCATCTTTCTGAGACCTTTTCAACATTTTACTCTCAGAATAAAAGCTCCTCTGTACTTTAAATGGCACAAACCCACTGTAATGCTATACACTTAAGATACAGAATAGTTTCTTTACATAAAGGAACAAATATGTGCCTCTGTCTTCTGTATCTCAAAGGACTGATATTTTTAACTGTTGCAGGATGACAGATCCTTGTCTGGTGGACTCCGATAAGTAATCCAGATCTTCTAAATTAAAACTTAATTGAAATATTTTATTGCAGGTTCATCATGCTAGATGACTATATATACACTCTTTTCATAGAACATTTGATTGTTTTGCTTTCTTTCTCATCTGGTTTACACAATCTTAAATATCAATTATTACATATAAGTGAGTGAGTGTAATTCTTTGAGCTCATTCCATCACATCCCCATATCTTGTGACTTTGGGATCTGCAGGTGTTGCAGGAGTTTGTGGTTCTTCCTCTATGGTGAATAATAAAAAAAAAGAAGATCAGATTCCTCCATCATAAAGTCCAAAATATACCCCAAAAAGAACTTAAGAACCATTCTTATTGTGAAGAACATTTTAATAATCTAAAGAACCTTTTTTCCACTGTGTCTGAATCTTTTGTGCAGTCGAAAAGTTGAATGGATGTGGAAGGTTCTTCATGAAAGCATATATTTTATTTTTAAGATTGTACTAAATAAAATAGACATGAAATAGTGTTTTGACAAATTATCTACAAATTCTTTTGATGAATAGAAATCATCAGAAATGAAAATAATCAAGTACATGTAGAAAACGACCAAGCAGCTCAGATAAACACAAAAATATTACAAAAACAATTTATATAGATTTATTTATCTGCAATTCAATTTACTTTTTATATAGCTTACATACACCAATCAGGCATAACATTATGACCACTGACAAGTGAAGTAAATAACACCGATTATCTCTACATCACAGCCCCTGTTAGTGGGTGGGATATATTAGGCAGCAAGTGAACATTTTGTCCTCAAAGTTGATGTGTTAAAAGCAGGAAAAATGGGCAAGCGTAAGGATTTGAGTGAGATTGGCCAAATTGTGATGGCTAGACGACTGGGTCAGAGCATCTCCAAAACTGCAGCTCTTGTGGGGTGTTCCCGGTCTGCAGTGGTCAGTATCTATCAAAAGTGCTCCAAGGAAGGAACAGTGGTGAACCGGTGACAGGGTCATGGGCAGCCAAGGCTCATTGATGCACGTGGGACTCAAGAAGTTAATGTTGGTTCTGATAGAAAGGTGTCAGAATACACAGTGCATCGCAGTTTGTTGCGTATGGGGCTGCATAGCCGCAGACCAGTTGGGGTGCCCATGCTGACCCCTGTCCACCGCCAAAAGCGCCAACATTGGGCACGTGAGCATCAGAACTAGACCACGGAACAATGGAAGGTGGCTTGGTCTGATGAATCACGTTTTCTTTTACATCATGTGGATGGCCAGGGGCGTGTGCGTCGCTTACCTGGGGAACACATGGCACCAGGATGCACTATGGGAAGAAGGCAAGCTGGCGGAGGCAGTGTGATGCTTTGGGCAATGTTCTGCTGGGAAACCTTGGGTTGTGCCATCCATGTGGATGTTATTTTGATGTACCACCTACCTAAGCATTGTTGCAGACCATGTACACCCTTTCATGGAAATGGTATTTCCTGCTGGCTGTGGCCTCTTTCAGCAGGATAATGCACCCTGCCACAAAGCAAATTCCCCAGATCTTAATCCAATCAAGCACCTGTGGGATGTGCTAAACAAGCAAGTCCGATCCATGGAGGCACCACCTCGCAACTTACAGGACTTAAAGGATCTGCTGCTAACATCTTGGTGCCAGATACCACAGCACACCTTCGGGGGTCTAGTGGAGTCCATGCCTCGACGGGTCAGGGCTGTTTTGGCAGCAAAAGGGGTATCAACACAATATTAGGTATATGTTATATAATGTTATGCCTGATTAGTGTATACAGCCACAATGTAACATGTCCTGCTTTGTCTCATCAATTAAGAGTAACATGTTCTTCTGCTTCTGTATTAAAGGTTTTGTATATATTAAAATGAATACTGAAATCCTCCAGTTGAGACCCAAATAGCTATTGTTACTTGCGTTGGCATAAAACTAGAGCAATTACATAGGCAAACAACTAAATACTTACTACAAGGGTTTCTGTCAGGAACATTTCCTGTCTCAAGATATAACCACAAGTCTGAGCACTTCATGGTTTCCCAGCGAGTTACTGAATAGCTGAATAATGAGGAGGAAACTGTGAAGACCAAAGGAAAGAATAGCTTACAATCACACAATTTATTTTCTTTATAACATTTTGAATTAAGCCTACACACGGTTTATTAAAAAAGATGTGCATTTCAGTTAAGGGTCTTCTCTGGCATGATCCTCAAAAATGCATCAGACTTACCAATAGATACTAGAAGGTTCCACTGAAGGGGATATGGGATTATTTTCTGAAGTGCTCGCTGTGCAAAAAATAAACCCGCTGTGCCTGATTGAGGATAGTTAAGTTTTCACCCAAAACCAAAGGATTAAAAAAACAAACAAAGTTGTTAATAATTTTCACAACTCCAGGACATAATGGGGTTGTCACACTCAGGAATGTTTTATACAAAGTAACTTTGTCTCAAATGTTTCTCCTGAAAATCCTTATAATAATAATAATAAAGGTAGAGTATGATACACTGTTGAGATGTCTTCTGAATCTTTAGAGAATACATGTAAGATTACAAGGGTGTGTTTTCGAAGTAGAAAAATCTGATACACAATTAAACTGATGTAAAGAAAGATACAAATCTTAATTTGATCTCACCACTGTGTAAACTAAAGAGATATTAAAAAGAGTATTATCTCATTTGTCATTTACTTTCACAAACACAAATTGTTCAGACATATCAGACATAACCACTTCTTAATGTGAACATGACACTAACCAATTATGAAGCTTGCTGTGCCTTTCATAAAGGCATAAGACTGACAGGCGGCATACTGCTGCAAACCCTGAGGATAGTGAAAAATAATCACCATGGAATTAAGATGCAAGCATATAGGGAAGAATGGGGCTAGTTGTAACAATGGCTATATAATCAATAGTCTTTGAATCAAAAGCCCAGAAGCATAAATGAGTTTTCTCTCTCAGTAGTCTTAAATGACAGTTTCAGACATCTCTCAGACATTTTTGTGAATTTTCCAGTCAAATTTTATTTACATTCATACTGAGCCAGGAGGCCTTTCTGTTTGTTTCTTTGTTTGCATGTTCTCCCTGTGTCTGCATGGGTTTCCCCCACAATCCAAAAACATGCAGTTGTAGAAATATTTTACACTTCATTTAACAAAATGGTAACCAGCTGTTTATTGACAAGTTAGAGATTTGAGAAAAATAATGTTTTATTCTGTGAAATACATAAGATGGGGGAGCCCGGGGGCAATTGTAATTTTTTTAACATTTTCCTTAGACTACTTGAAATATACTACTCATCTTTTGAAACAAGAAACAAATATAGGTGCACTAATTAATAATACAATTGATAGATTTTCACTAATAAGGACAATACTATAATATTAAATTAAATGCAAGAAGCAAGAGTGTTACAATTGCCAATTGTAACAGTGTTTGGGGCAATTGAAACACTGAAAAAAAGTCATATTAACCCACTGTATCTAAAAAAAAAATGCCTACCTCAAAGTAATCACTTTACTGCTGTAGTATATATTAATTGTTTGTTTTTTGTATATAGTTCAAATTCTTTTAGATGATTAAACTCAAATGTAGCGTTACAATATGAAACATACGCACCGGGTGCTTTGCTACAACCGCATCATCAACTTTAGTGAGACCAAGGTTGACCATCCCGCTACAATTATGGGCTGTAACCTCCAAATTGGTGTGACCATAGAGAGTTTCTTCAACTTCACTTTGTTGTTGTGTAATTTCCGCATGTGCAGCGAAGAAAATGTGAAAGGAGTAACAAGATTCAGATTCTCTCACAGTGACCTCTTATGGACTGGAGACGTTAATGCATTTGACCAATCAAATAAATCACAAACATTTGTTTTATTTATTACTAAGACATTAAAAACATATGAAATGTCATAGAGGTACTCTATTTGTTATGCGAGTTAGGTTTGTGATGGTACTTGGTATCGTCTTCCTCTTTGCTGACTTTGGACATTCAAAACAGTTTTAATCCTGAAAAAAAATGTAATTAAATTAATATACAACTTACTATACAATTTTAATATACATTTCATTTATTTAAAAAAAATATTCATAAATGCGTGAATCTGTAAGAATATTCAGGTGACAAAACAATAACTAAAGTTCCCATAGGATTGGTTTCGTATTATTTAAAAAATTCTCTCAGCAATCCTGTATTTAACCTTGTGGAATTTTTTGACTAGTTAAACAATTCATACCTGTTGCTTTGTGATCTGTTTTGATGTTGTTTTTTTATATTCCAGATTAGACCAACTAAAAGAAACAGGCTGAAGCAGTTTCACATCCTCTGCTGGATTAAAAAAGAAATGAGAGCTAGCATTAAATGAAGTGATGATTTAGTGGTTACATCTTAAATCTAAGAAAAAGTGTCAAGACGACAAACTCACAGATTTGTTTGCTGATGCATGGAAGTTTCTCCCTGTCAGTTGGAAATTTTCTGTCCGTGCTCCACCGCATGAGTCTGGCTGTAGAATATTTTGATATATCAGCACATTTATTTGCTTTTATTCTCTATTTTTAATTTGCTTTCAATTCATGGTTTGTCAAAAATCACTTATGAAACTGTACCTGGGCTGATTTTGGCCCTAAAGTGCGTGAGGTCCTCTGGAATGGATGACAAGGTCTTTTTCCGGAATATGTACTCAGAATGTTCTCTGTTAGGAACCGTGGGACGGTCAGTAAAGCTCACAGGAAACACAACAGCTGGACCCTGTCTGTCACTCTTCAACAGAGTATTTAAAACACATTAACACCACACAAATAATTTTTGTATTAACATTACATCGAGGCAAAAAAGGGTCCCTGGTTGTGAATCACTGATCTACAACATTATAGGTAGTTACTGTATAACAATACCTTATATGTGTGAATGGAAGATTGGATAACCTTTGGACTATGTATCTGGACTGATGATTGCCTTTCAAATACAACCAAGAAATTAAAATAAAGGGCAACAATTATTAAACGATTTCAATATTTACATAATCAACCATGAGAATAGCAACTGATACAGCATCAAAACAATTACAGTAGATGTTTCTCAACCTTTGTCTGTCTTTTCTAAGGTCAATGGCTCTGTGCTGGACCACAGTGGGGTGGACTTTAGACTTTAGTGTAGCTGGTGAATTTGTGTCATTCTTTTTGACCTCACTCATCACTTGGATACTTGGAGAAGGAGTGAAGCATTTTGAGGCAGTCTGATGGGTAGGAGAAAGCATATACCTAGAGAAAAATGGCACAGAAAAAAACACTGAATTGCAATTACAATATAATATTACAACAAATGTCATAATTTTGACAATTTGTTACACTAATATTCCACTTATTGTAGAAAAATAATTAACTATTTTATTATTATTTTAATATAAAAAATTAGTTCAGTTTCGGCTCCCATTGACTTCCATTGTATTTTTTATATTTAAAGATATACACTTACTGGATTGAAGGAATAGGTTTACTTGATTATCCATACATCAAATGTTAAAATGTATCAAATATGATCCACCAGGCTTTTAAGGATTGTTTATTTGTATATCACTCAATCATCATTCTATTGCATTGCATTATTTGTTTTGCCACCACACTGAAAACTACGGAGCTTTAGAAGATATAGAGTGACAACAGATATTTATATGCATTTTATTTAAGTAGTCTGTAATACTGTAATAAAACTTTATTTTACTTTTTGGCCATATAAATATCAGCAACTACTCCAATTTTTTTTACTTTGGGCCTCTGACTAAAATTTAAAATGTTTTCCTTGAAAATGTGATTCTCCTATCATATCATACTATATGAGCCATAAAAAAATGATACTCAACAAAATACATACACTATATTGCCAAACGTATTGGGACACCCCAACAAATCATTCAGTTCAGGTGTTCCAATCACTTCCATGGCCACAGGTGTATAAAATCAAGCACCTAGACATGCAGACTGCTTCTACAAACATTTGTGAAAGAATGGGTCGCTCTCAGGAGCTCAGTGAATTCAAGCGTGGTACCGTAATAGGTTTCCACCTGTGCAATGAGTCCATTCGTGAAATTTCCTCACTACTAAATATTCTACGGTCAACTGTTAGTGGTATTATAACAAATTGGAAGCAATTGGGAACAACAGCAACTCAGCACAAAGTGGTAGGCCATGTAAAATCACAGAGCGGGTTCAGTGCGCATAAGTTGCCAACTTTCTGCAGAGTCAATAGCTAAAGACCTCCAAACTTCATGTGGCCTTCAGATTAGCTCAGGAACAGTGCGTAGAGAGCTTCATGGAACAGGTTTCCATGGCCGAGCAGCTGCATCCAAGCCTTACATCACCAAGTGCAATGCAAAGTGTCGGATGCAGTGGTGTAAAGCATGCCGCCATTGGACTCTAGAGCAGTGGAGACGTGTTCTCTGGAGTGACGAATCACGCTTCTCTAGCTTGCAATCCGATGGACGAATCTGGGTTTGGCGCACCCAGAACGGTACTTGCCTGACTGCATTGTGCCAAGTGTAAAGTTTGGTGGAGGGGGGATTATGGTGTGGGGTTGTTTTTCAGGGGTTGGGCTTGGCCCCTTAGTTCCAGTGAAAGGAACTCTTAATGCTTCAACATACCAAGACATTTTGGACAATTTCATGCTCCCAACTTTGTGAGAACAGATTGGGGATGGGCCCTTAAAGGTCCATAAAGACATTGATGAGCGAGTTTGGTGTGGAGGAACTTGACTGGCCTGCACAGAGTCAAACCTCAACCCGATGGAACACATTTGGGATGAATTAGAGCAGAGACACTGAGCCAGGCCTTCTCGTCCAACATCAGTGACTGACCTCACAAATGAGCTTCTAGAAGAATGATCAAAAATTCCCATAAACACACTCCTAAAGCTTGTGGAAAGCCTTCCCAGAAGAGTTGAAGCTGTTATAGCTGCAAAGGGTGGGCCAAGTCCATATTAAACCCTACAGATTAAGAAATGGATGTCACTAAAGTTCATGTGCATGTAAATGCAGGCCTCCCAAAACTTTTAGCAATATAGTGTATATGTTAACCTTTTTTAGTCTTTTTTTAAATTTTGTATTCACTTAACTGTTCCATTTTAAAAAAAAATAGATTTTTCCAACTATTGTTTCATACAGCAGGCTTTAACTTAGTTTTGTGCAAACCTCATTAATGTAAAATAAAGCATCTTATATTTAATCCGACCTCTTGAGATGGACAAACAGTTTAAGTTTAAGCCCTTCAATAATATTTGGTTAAAAAGTAAATTTAAGAATTTAAATTCCTGTTTTATATATTCTTAATCTTGGAAGGAGCTCTTTATTTACCCTCAATTTTATAAATAGGAATATCAATATATAATTAAATGATTATAGATGAAATAATGAATACATTTTTGACAATGATTAATATACAAAAAGTTGACATGTATTTTTCATTTGAATATATATTGCATTAAATTTCAAAACAATCATTTTGCGTTATCTTAGTTGCTACTTTTAGAGAAAACATTAAATCTCAGATAACTTTCACAGCAATCATAAAGCATTCAAAAGAAGGAAAATATAATTATCTTAGCCCTTTTGCAATGTTATAGTTTTCTTCATAATTCACCTGCTGGAGTGCAGGTATTCATCCCGTGCTGTCTTCTTTGTGACCGGACTACTCTGGCAGCGCCCCCTGGAGGTGATGGCTGTCACAGTGCATGTGTATGCTGTGTTGGCAGACAGGCGGCGAGCAGTGTATGCCCTCTCTGTACCCATGTACACCACACACCCATTCATATTTAGCTCGTATTTGAAGAGTCTCCCCAAAGAAGCAACTGGAACTCCCCAGTTTATCTGCAGTTCATGCCGTCCCAGGACAACTACAGTCAGAGCAGAGGGAGCATGATCCTGATCATCTGCTGTTCTCACCTCAGTTATTGCTCTAAGACTCTCTGTGTCCCTTGGACCGAGTGAACTCACACTTAGTTTATAGGAGGTAGTGGGAGATAAACCGCTCACTGTAGCCCTGTAAGACAAAATACAATTACAATGCAGTAACATTGCAAGACTATATTGATTATGTAGTTTATAGCAAAAGAAACAAAACCAACATGCAGCACACAAGTTTTTTGAACATCACTGAATCTCTTAATTTTGTTATAAAATAAACAATGCAATGTAAAGGTGAAGTGTGTGATTTTAATGTAAAAAAATACTTGGCAACTAAATGTATTTCCATAATATGAGGTTTTTAGGATTAAAACATCATATGTAGAAACAAATGTCAACAAATAAAATGGGTGAAATGTGATATTATCCTCTGTGAATTGATTTGTGACACACTTCACATTTAACATGTTATAATGAAAGACTAGTCTGACCCACCCCAGTAGAGTGGTGGTCTTCACCAGTGTGTCATTACAGTAGATCTGGTATGATTTGGGTTTGACTCTTCCCTCTGGCTCTATCCAGCAAAGGCGTACATGTGTAGCTGTAGAGCCAATCACACAGAGCTCTCGTGGAGGTTTAAGTTTAATGTCCAGCTGCTCAGGAGTAATAACAACAGGTTCACTGAAAGGACTAATGTCACCATCAGGTGTGGACAGGTTGAGCTGCAGGGAGAGGGGCTCCATAGATTGGTTGGGAGAAACAGGTAAGGTCACCTGACACAATAGGCCGTGGTACAGCATTACATCTCTGTCAAAGAGACTATGGAAAACCAAATAAAAAATAATGGACATTAAAAAAGGTTGATGTAATATTATTAAAAGATGCACTATGCAGGATTTCAGTTACTGTTTGTAAACACAACATTCAAAGAAATTACAGGCACCTTTAAGTAATCTAAGCAGTGAATCCAAACAGAATCAATAAAGTTAACCTAAAGGGGGCACATCATACCCTTTTTTTTTTTTTTTATATTCTTCCCCCAGAGCTCCACTTATGTTATTTAAGGTGTTTTGTGTCAAAAACAATTTGGTTATAATATAGTTTATGGTGCCCCATCCTTAAATAGCAACCTCTTTGCAATGTCTGCATTACATTGTGACAGAATCACAAAACAACCTTCAGTGAAATATGCCACTTAAAAGCATCCTCAAATGTTGAGAAGCCTTGTTAAAAATAAACTTAAGCTGCTTGTTTTTAAACAAGGATCTGTAGAACTGCAGGTGCTACACAAGTTGCAATTCAGTTTATTAAAAATTAAACATTTTCTACAGAAGGGACACCAACTAGACCTTACTATTTAATTGGAACTGAAATAGAATGCTGCAGGGATGACGTGTTTTTAGCCAAACCGTAAATATGATCACCACAAGTAAAAACCTACATTTATGCTATAAACAAACTACACCATGGTCATGCCATGTAATTCAACATCACCATACTAAACATCATTAACACTTTCAAGCTGAAGGCATGCTGTTCACAGATTTACGTTTTTTTAAGATTACACGGAGATGATAACAGTATCGTTTTCAAAAACTTGCACTTTGAAACCTATTTCAAAGTTTGCGTTCTCAGGCCACCAAAACACTGTTGTCGCGTAAATGAATGGCCAGAATGCATTAAATGTTGTGCAAGCGGCGCCTAAATTAATAACTAATGATTTTTACAACGGAAATTAATCAATGCTGAACTTATTTAAACTGGACAATGACTTTCTTCTAGAGCTGCTGTACAGCCAAAACAATCTTTTCATGGTATGGTTAGGTTTTACGGCCAGTTTAAGTTTTAGGGAAGGGTCAGTAGTCTAATTACAGATGTAATTACATGCAGGTATTTTTAAATATAAGTAGAATGTAAAAACATATATGTACACAATAAGTGCATTGTATCAAAAACAGTTCCATCCATTGCATTGTATCTCTGTTTGTGCTCTACAGAAGAATGTCATATACATCAGGTACGGCAAGAGGGTGAGTAAATGATGAGAGCATTTTTGGGTTCTGGGTTTTGAGTATTCCTTTATCCACAGACCTTATTTAACCTAAAACTTTGGGACAATGTTTTCGGGCTTTAGGACTCCTGCAGCACTCCATGTTCTTTTTAGGCTGGGGGGAGAAGGCGTTGAGTGGAGTTGTACAGCATGCTTTATAAAAAATGTTTTTCTTATGATATGGCATGGAAAATATCTAGTCAATGTAACATTTACGGTGGAAGCTTAACCTGTATATGACCTCCAGGCCGCTCTCAGGCTCACACCTCTCCCATGATACAGTGCAGCTTGTTGATGTGAGGTTTGTAACCATCACTGGAGGTGGTTTGGATAAATGCTCCAGTCTCCTAAGACACATGTTGACCTCCTCCTGCGGTTCTGGCCCAGTGGATGGCAACATAGAGAGCAACTGACAGCAAAGTAAATGAAAGTTTCTTCATAAATTTATCATATACACAATATACCAACACAGCACAGATGTATTATGAACACAATGATCATGAAACCTTTAGCTGCTCAAGCAGATGACAATGCATCCTGACAGGAACCACTCCACTCGGCCGGGACACCAGCACTCGCACTGTCCTGTTAGACAGAAAGAGGGTGGAGTCTTAAAAAGAATTCCTTTAAAAGGTATAGTTCACCCCAAATAAGGCAATGTGAAACAATGCTATGCTAGGATGTTAGAGTGAGTTGTTTACCAGCAGACAACCATATAAACCAGTGGCAAATACACTCCCAATGTCCCAATACTTATTGCCAAAAGTATTGGGACACCCGTCCAAATGACTGAATTCAGGTGTTCCAATCAGTTCCATGGCCACAGGTGTATAAAATCAAGCACCTAGGCATGCAGACTGCTTCTACAAACATTTGTGAAAGAATGGGTCGCTCTCAGGAGCTCAGTGAATTCAAGCATGGTACCGTGATAGGTTGCCACCTGTGCAATGAGTCCATTCGTGAAATTTCCTCACTACTATATATTCCACGGTCAACTGTTAGTAGTATTATAACAAAGTGGAAGCAATTGGGAACAACAGCAACGAAGTGGTATGCCACATAAAATCACAGAGGAGGGTCAGTGCATACTGAGGCGCACAGTGTGCAGAAGTCCTCCAAAGTTTGTATGGCCTTCAGATTAGCTCAAGAACAGTGCATACAGAGCTTCATGGAATGGGTTTCCATGGCCGAGCAGCTGCATCCAAACCTTACATCACCAAGTGCAATGCAAAGCGCTGGATGTAGTGGTGTAAAGCACGCCGCCACTGGACTCTAGAGCAGTGGAGACATGTTCTCTAGAGTGACGAATCATGCTTCTCTGTCTGGCAATCCGATGGACGAGTCTGGGTTTGGCGGTTGCCAGGAGAACGGTAGTTGCCTGACTGCATTGTGCCAAGTGTAAAATTTGGTGGAGGGGGGGATTATGATGTGGGGTTGTTTTTCAGGGGTTGGGCTTGGCCCCTTACTTCCAGTGAAAGGAACTCTGCATTCAGCATACCAAGACATTTTGGACAATTTAATGCTCCCAAATTTGTAGGA
The DNA here is from genome assembly GCA_039654625.1 of Rhinogobio ventralis. Lineage (NCBI taxonomy): Eukaryota > Metazoa > Chordata > Actinopteri > Cypriniformes > Gobionidae > Rhinogobio > Rhinogobio ventralis. The sequence continues at coordinate 38,174,966 of CM077194.1, forward strand.
ACAATTTGGGGATGGCCCCTTCCTGTTCCTAAATGACTGTGCACCAGTGCACAAAGCAAGTTCCATAAAGATATGGATGAGAGAGTTTGGTGTGGAGGAACTTGACTGGCCTGCATAGAGTCCTGACCTCAACCCGATAGAACACCTTTGGGATGAATTAGAGTGGAAACTGCGAGCCAGGCCTTCTCGTCCAACATCAGTGCCTGAACGATTGCTCATCAGTTCGATTGTTCCTGTCTGCTCGCTGCTGAGTGTTTGCATCTGTTAGCTCCGTACAGTTTAGCAAATCACTATCACAACGCATTAGCATTTCGCTAGCCTGTTAGCCTGCCATCCGGGTCTCCTGTTTCTCTCTTCCGCGCCTTTTTGAGTCCATCAAACAACTGTGGTGAGTTGGATTATTCAACAGAGTCCATCAAATAACTGTGGTGAGTTGGATTAGTCAACAAACACGGTAAGCCATGTCATCTTCTCCTGTTATTGTCACTTGCACTGCCTGTTACATCATTAGCATAGCCTTCTCTGTTGGCAAAGAGGGCTTCATATGTGATAAACACAGGGAGATAGTCAGGCTGACAGAGAAGATTTCAGAATTAGAGACAAGCATCCAGACTTTATCTGAGAGTAGTGAGAATGTAACAGCTTTAGACACTGATTTGGATGCAACTAGCTTAGTGAACTCTGTACATTGTTCGGTTCCGGCTGTAGAGCCCATGCAACAGGGCAACAGAGTGACTGTGAGACTGATTAGAACATCAAAAAGGTTCTCCCCACTTAGTGACGCACCCGCAGAGAATCCTGTTGAAAGTGCCCTAGTTATTGCCGATTCTATTACACGGAATGTGAAAAAAGAGACACCAGCCACCATAGTCACATGTTTACCGGGAGCCAGAGCGCCTGACATCAAAGCAAATTTAAAAGTGCTGGCTAATGCTAATCGTAAATTCTCTAAGTTTATTATTCACGTCGGCACAAATGATGTTCGACTTCGCCAGTCGGAAATCACCAAAATTAACATTATAGAGGTGTGTGAACTCGCAAGTGCGATGGCAGCTGAAATAGTTTGCTCTGGTCCCCTCCCTGTTCGTCAGAGTGATGAGATACTTAGCAGACTATCATCACTCAAGCAGAATAACATAGGGTTCATAAACAATTGGAAAAGTTTTTGGGGCAGACCTGACTTGTTAAAAAAAAAAGATGGTATCCATCCCTCCTGGAATGGTGCCGCTCTTCTCTCTAGTAATTTGGCACATATTCTTAAAGCTAAACCTTGACTAACTGGGGCCCAGGTCAGGAAGCATACGGACTGGCTTAACTGACTGTCTGCTAGCTGTCTCACGTCACAGAAGTCAGATAAATTCCAGCACATAGAGACTCTTTCACCTAGATATTATCACATAGAAACTGTGTCTGTTCCCAGAATTAGTACATACAAAAAACCCTCGAACCCACTTAAGGGAAAAAAATTAACTGATGTTCAACAAATAAAAAACAGATATAATACAGATGATCAAATGTTAAAGCTCGGGTTGATGAATATTCAATCCCTTTCCTCAAAAGCGCTTATTGTTAATGATATGATTACAGATCATAACCTAGATGTGCTGTGTTTGACAGAAACCTGGCTAAAACCTGATGATTACATTACTTTAAATGAGTCCACCCCTCAAGATTATTGTTATAAACACGAGTTGCGTCTGAAAGGCAAAGGGGAGGGGTTGCTGTAATTTGTAATAATATCTTCAATATTACTCAGAGTATGTCTAGTTTCAAATATAATTCCTTTGAAGTATTGGTGCTTTACGTAACGTTATGTTAGTATAAATGATAAATCCCGTTTGACATTTGTGCTAGCTACTGGATACAGGCCACCAGGGCACCATACAGACTTTATCAAAGAATTTGCTGATTTTCTATCAGAGTTAGTACTGGCTACAGATAAAGTCCTAATTGTTGGCGATTTTAAAATATCCATATAGATAATGAAAAAGACGCACTGGGATTGGCATTTAGAGACATTCTAAACTCTATTGGAGTTAGGCAACATGTGACAGGACCCACTCATCGTCGTAATCATACTTTAGACCTAATACTTTGACATGGAATAAATGTTGATACCATTGAAATTCTGCAGCAGAATCATTACCTAGTATTGTGTATACTTAATGTAGCAAAGGCTGCAAAACTGTCCCGTTGTTTCAAATATGGCAGGACTATCACTGCTGCCACTAAAGATTGCTTTGTAAATAAACTTCCTCATCAGTTTCATCTCCTCAGCATCCCAGAGAGCCTAAAGGAACTCGATGTTGCAACAGAATCTTTTCCAGCACTTTAGACACAGTTGCTCCCCTGCGCTTAAAGAAGATTAAAGAAAATAGTCCAACGCTGTGGTACAACGAGCACACCCGGGCCCTTAAAACAGCAGCCAGAAAAATGGAGCGCAGCTGGAAGAAAACAAAACTGGACGTTTTTTCGGATTCGGAAGAGAGCATGATTGCATACAGAAAGGCCTTAAACTGCTAGATCTGCTTATTTCTCGACTCTCTTAGAAGAAAACAAACACAACCCTAGGTGTTTATTTGAAACAGTGGCTAAATTAACAAGAATTGAAAGAGAAACTGCTCTTTCAAGTCCTCGTTGTCAGTTAGGAACCTGGGTGTGCTCTTTGATACCAATCTTTAATTTGAAAGCCACATTTCTAGCATCTGTAAAACTGCATTCTACCATCTTAAAAATATATCTAAATTACAGCCCATGCTTTCAATGCAAAATGCTGAACAGTTAGTTCACGCGTTCATGACCTCAAAGCTAGATTATTGTAATGCTCTACTGGGTGGTTGCCCTGCTCGCTTAATAAATAAACTGCAGCTGGTCCAAAACGCAGCAGCTCGAGTTCTTACTAGAACCAGGAAGTATGACCATATTAGCCCGGTTCTGTCAACACTGCACTGGCTCCCTATTAAACATCGCATAAATTTTAAAATCTTGCTAATTACTTACAAAGCACTAAATGGTTTAGCTCTCCAGTACTTAAGCAAGCTCTTAACGCATTATACTCCATCACGTCTACGATCTCAAAATTCTGGCCAGTTGATAATACCTAGAATATCAAAATCAACTGCAGTTGGTCGATCCTTTTCCTATTTAGCACCTAAACTCTGGAACAGTCTTCCTAGCATTGTTCGGGAAGCAGACACACTCTGTCAGTTTAAATCTAGACTAAAAACACATCTCTTTACTATGGCATACACATAGAACATTATCAATTTCTATTATTCAAATCATTTAAATGATTGTTTTAGGCTGCATTAACTAGGTCAGCCGGAACCGGGAACATTTCCCATAACACCTGATGTACTCGTTACATCATAAGAAGAATGGCATCTACGCTAATGTTAGTCTCTGTTTATCCCGAGGTTTACTGCAGTCAGCCAGATCCGGGCCGTATCCAGATCAGATGGTGGACCTGCGCCTAGACATGACTAACGCAGCCCTGAAATGTTTGCAGAGACCATGTCAATTAAACTCCCCCCTGTAAATGCCGCATCGACACGACATTCTCATTAAACCCGTCTCCGGCGTGATGACTCCAATCTTTCGAATATCTTTCGATCTAATATGACTTCTGACCTGTAATGTTGCCAGAATCATAATCATACACTGTTTGTTCGTCAGCCAGAGGAGAACTGGCACCCCGACTGAGCCTGGTTTCTCCCAAGGTTTTTTTCTCCATTCTGGCCACTGAAGGAGTTTTGGTTCCTTGCCACCGTTGCCTTTGTCTTTTGGCTTGCTCAGTTGGGGACAGTAAAATTTCAACTATATTACTGTGCATGTAAAGGCAAATTTGTGTCAGACAAAGGAGGCCTTTGAGTCAAAACTCCTGTACAAATTAAATATGTGCTTAGTATAGTGGTGGAATGTGTGTGTATATTGGCTTAAAATGTCTTGTGGCAGATATGACAGAGTTATCTTATGACAGAGAACAACTACCATTAATTATTAAGTGTTACATGATATGTTATTATCGTTATCTTCATTTATTCTTTTTTAAATAATTTCCTTAGATAGTCAAATAAAGTTAATCAAATAACCTACATAGCAGCAAACCAGATAGTGTCTGGTTCTGGGCTCTGCAACAGCTGTAAAAGACCATCCAACAAAGCAGGGACAGAAGTGCTTTCCATCAGCAGAGCATGGCCGTCTTCATCATTTGCTAAGCAGCTTAGAGCAAAGCACACCGCTTGACCCATCTCCACTCCTGACCCGCTCGACAGCAGAACCTGCAGACGACTAACCTTGTGGCAAATAATAAAATAATGCTCATAATTGATGTTTAATTGATTAAGATTTCAGATAATTGATTGAGATTGCCAAGCATTTTTAGACCTATGGAGAGAATTTGTAAGCTTTTTTTTACCAGCTGATGCTCATTAGCCTCTCTCAGAATAAAGATCTTGGCCTGCCTGCTCCAACATAGATGGCCAACAGCAAATGCTGCATTCATGGCGGTGTCTGCAATAATAACATTAAATTAAAAATTTAAATTTGATGTTAATACAATTAATGTGTGGTTTTATCTTAATGTATGGCTGTAAATAGATTAAAATAAATTATTATTATTAATCTCATAATTGATTTGGTATAATTCATACTATTAATGACAACTTTTTTGATTTATGAATATGTAATTACAGCATAATGAGCCCATTTCTGTATGCTTTTTTTGTTCCTTTGGCTAAGAACTGAATTTAAAGTTCTTTTACACAAATAAAATAATCATAAAACAAGAGAAAAAAAATCTCATAGACTTTTCAAAGAGTGAGGGACTTGAACCATATCTAGAAAGAATATAATAGACCCTGTAAGTAACCACCTAGAACTTGCAGCAACCACCTATCAACACCTAAGGATCCACCCATAACCACCTTAGCTACCGCATAGGAATTCTCTGGGCCTGGCAACCACCTACTACAATTTGTGGGAACTAAGGAATACATTTTCATCAGAAAATATAAATATCTTGTTATTACAATTACCATTAATGATGCTATTGTTGCTGTTATACGTTAACACATTCAGTTTTTTCTACACTAAGTATGACACTGACCTTTGTGGCTACATGATAAGCATTGTGCCAAACGTCTGAAGGTCTCACAGGCAGAAGAATGGGATAAAACCTTTTCACAGGTTTCTTCACACAGGGACAGTCGTGCAAGAACGAGTGCTGCAGAGTTAACCTTATTCTCCCTCTCATTCCCTAGTAGAACAGATAAGCTCTCAAGGACCTCATTGAACACACGTTGGTTCTGAAGGAACCACGTCCGCCCTGATGCAGTTTCAACCTAAATCATAAAGAACAGAGAGCTTTAGGACACAATACACCAATCAGGCATAACATTATGACAGGTGAAGTAAATAACACTGATTATCTCTTCATCACGGCACCTGTTAGTGAGTGGGATACATTAGGCAGCAAGTGAACATTATGCCCTCAAAGCATAAGGATTTGAGCAAGTTCGACAAGGGCCAAATTGTGATGGCTAGATGACTGGGTCAGAGCATCTCCAAAACTGCAGCTCTTGTGGGGTGTTCCCGGTCTGCAGTGGTCAGTATCTATCAAAAGTGGTCCAAGGAAGGAACAGTGGTGAACCGGTGACAGGGTCATGGGCGGCCAAGGCTCATTGATGCACGTGGGGAGCGAAGGCTGGCCCGTGTGGTCCGATCAAACAGACAAGCTATTGTAGCTCAAATTGCTCAAGAAGTTAATGCTGGTTCTGATAGAAAGGTGTCAGAATACACAGTGCATCGCAGTTTGTTGCATATGGGGCTGCATAGCCGAAGACCAGTCAGGGTGCCCATGCACTATGGGAAGAAGGCAAGCCGGCGGAGGCAGTGTGATGCTTTTGGCAATGTTCTGCTGGGAAGCCTTGGGTCCTGCCATCCATGTGAATGTTACTTTGACAAGTACCACCTACCTAAGCATTGTTGCAAACCATGTACACCCTTTCATGGAAACGGTATTCCCTGGTGGCTGTGGCCTCTTTCAGCAGGATAATGCACCCTGCCACAAAGCAAAAATGGTTCAGGAATGGTTTGAGGAGCACAACAATGAGTTTGAGGTGTTGACTTGGCCTCCAAATTTCCCAGATCTCAATCCAATTGAGCATCTGTGGGATGTGCTGAACAAACAAGTCCAATCCATGGAGGCCCTACCTCGCAACTTACAGGACTTAAAAGGTTCTGCAGCTAACATCTTGGTGTCAGATACCACAGCATACCTTCAGGGATCTAGTGGAGTTCATGCCTCGACGGGTCAGGGCTGTTTTGGCAGCAAAAGGGGGACCAACACAATATTAGGAAAGTGGTCATAAGGTTATGCCTGATCGGTGAATGTCTTGTGGAGTGACGAAAACAACATATATTGTATCTATCTTCTAATGTATCATGTGAAGTCTAGCTGTGTCATGTTGAGCTACCCAAAATACAAGTCATTACAAAGGAAGTAAATAAACATTTAATATGCTGTATGCTGCACACATGCATTATATTGTTATGCAGACATACCAATGAGGCTATGGCTCCAGCAGCATTCATCACAACATCAGATTCATCTTCAGTCAACATCTGAGCAAGGTCACATATGAGATTGTTGTCCTCTTCAGTCCCCTTCTGAAGTTTCAGCACCATGAATTCATTCTCCAGCAGGACCCCAAAGATACAAGCTGCAGTACTGCTCAGCCTGCATAAACACACACAGACCAAAACTGCACAGAATTGGTCCATCGACTCAACACTGCAGGATCATTCTACAATTGTGCTGACCACTGCAAGTTCTAGGTGGTTACTTGGTCCCTCATTCTTTGCAAGTCTTTGAGATTTTTGTCTCTCCTGTTTTATGGTTATTTTATTTTTGTAAAATAACCCTAAAATCAGTTTGCTGTCCACTGTCCACTTATGTGAACAACAACAATAATGATTTTTATAATGATGAATATAACTGTCAGGATATATGCAAGGAGGCAGAGGTAAGTGAATCCAAACACAGTGTTTATTAAGATACTAAGAGTGCAAAGTGAGTATGCAAGGAATACTGGTGCAGATTCTGTGAAGATCACTCTGTGCGGGGCTGATCACAGGTGAGTACGTTCACTTCAGGTATGTGTATACCAAGCAGTCACAGTTCATTAATACTTGTCCTTTCTCTTTCAGACGTGGTCGAGATCAAGAAAGCTCGAGGGAAACACTGGAGAGCACGGGATCACAGGCGATGGGAAGCGAACAGGTATCCTGGAGACAGTAGGACAATGACACAGAGGTTAGTGGAACACAGGTGAGTATACGTTACGTCTTGGGATCTTTGGATGTATCAGAGGGTCAGGAGACATCGGAATATGGTCTGTTCCTGTTGGAGGTTTGACATTGAATTGAGGCTGTGGTGAGTGTTTTATTGTGCCTGGTGATGAGGTTGTTGATGGGAAGCAGGTGTGAGTGATTATTAATATTCTGGGGAGAGTGATCGTTGAGTAGTGCATGGGACCGAGCTTGACTGACCCCTGACATTACCCCCCCCCTCCAGAGTCTGCGCTAGCGAACCTTGGACCCCGACGTCGTGGGGGTCTACCTCGAGGGATCGTGGTGCAGGTTTCCCAGGATGTTGATCATGAAACTCGGTGAGCAGATTGGGATCGAGGATATCATTGCGAGGTACCCAACACCTCTCTTCTGGTCCATAACCCTCCCAATCCACCAGGTACTCGAGTCGACCACCCCGACGTCGGGAGTCCAGTATCTCCTTCACCGTGTAGATGGGCTCCGCTTCAATGGGCGGTATCGGGGGAGTGTCATCAGGGACCGGGTCTGCAGAAGGAACAGGTACAGGTAAGTGATGGGGTTTCAGAAGAGAGACATGAAAGGTGGGATGTATCCGATACTGAGCAGGGAGTCGAAGTTGGTAAGTGACTGGGTTGATTTGTCTCTCGATGGGGAATGGACCGATGTACTTTGGGCTCAACTTGCGACAGGGTTGCCGTAAACGGATGTCTCGGGTGGAGAGCCATACCAGTTGCCCAGGCTGGTAGTTGGGCGTCTGGCGGCAGTGAGTATCTGCAAAGCGTCGCTGATGATTTACTGCTTGCTGAAGATGATGGTGTGCCTGATTCCAGACTCTCTCACTGTTTTGGAACCAAGCATTGACTGCGGGTACTGCTAACGGCTCACCGGACCAGGGGAATAATGGGGGTTGGTATCCCAGAACACATTGAAATGGTGTTAGATTCGTGGATGCCTGCCGGAGGGAGTTTTGGGCATACTCTGCCCAGATCAGATATCGGCTCCAAAGGTTCTGGTTGGAGTGGCAGAATGTGCGAAGGAACCGACTGACATCCTGGATCTTTCGTTCAGTTTGGCCGTTTGCTTGTGGGTGGTAACCTGAAGTTAAGCTTACTGTTACATCCAGGAGGGAGAAGAATGCTCGCCACACTCGGGAGATGAACTGGGGCCCTCTGTCAGACACAATATCGTCGGGAATACCGAAATTGCGAAATACATGCTCCAGCAGTAACTCCGCGGTGTCAAAGGCTGTAGGCAGGTTCTTTAGAGGAATTAGCTTGCACGCTTTGGAGAATCGGTCAATGATGGCTACAAGAATGCATGCGTGGCCGTCAGAGACTGGAAGATACGTGACAATCGACCCCAATATGGGACCAGGGACGATGCGGGACAGGTAATGGTAGTAGTTTCCCGGTAGGCAGGTGTCGTGGGATCTTGGTCATGGCACAGAGCGTGCATCCCTGGATGAACGTCTTGATGTCGTGGTACCAGTATTTCTGTTGAAGCGTCGACCAGGTTTTACTAACGCCGGGGTGTCCCGTTCCAACAGACGAATGGGCGGAGGAGATTAGCGAAGTGCGGAGATCCTCGGGTACATAGGTTTTACCAGTGGGGCACTCTGGAGGAACAGGAAAGTGTTGTGACCTTTCGAGGCGTTGTTTGTCGAGATCCCACTGGATAGGGTTGACAAACAATTTCGCTGGGAGAATGGTTTCTGGTTCTTCCATGGTTTCCTCGGGGGCCTGAAGACGTGATAGGGCATCTGCTCTGGTGTTCTTTGACCCCGGGCGGTAGGATATCTTGAAGTGAAACCTAGTAAAAAACAGAGCCCATCTAGCTTGACGTGGGTTAAGCCTCTTGGCTTCCTTCAAGTATTGGAGGTTCTTGTGATCTGTCAGCACTGTAAATGGGTGTCTGGCCCCCTCCAACCAGTGCCTCCATTCCTCCAGGGCGAGTTTAACGGCTAGGAGTTCTCGGTTGCCGATGTCGTAGTTACTCTCAGCGGTGGATAACTTCTTTGAAAAGAACGCACAGGGCATAGGTTTGGAGGAGTGTGTTGAGTATTGTGACAGGATGGCCCCCACTCCCGTAGTTGACGCATCCACCTCGACGATGAACTCCTTCTCCGGATTTGGGTGATGGAGCAGTGGTAAAGGCGGTTTTGAGGGTCTGAAAGGCATGCTCCGCGTCAGGGCTCCAGTTAAGGGTTTTAGGTTTTCCCTTCAGGAGGGATGTTAATGGCGCTGTTAACGGCGCTGTTAACATGCTGTACCGGTCTATGAACCGCCGATAAAAATTGGCGAAGCCCAGGAATCTCTGTAACTCTTTTATCGACTTGGGAGTGGGCCAGGAGGTGATGGCTTTGGTCTTGCAATCATTAATCTCAACTCCTCTCTCGCTGAGATGGTAACCCAGGAATTCGACGGCGGTTTGGTGGAATGTGCATTTCTCTGCCTTTAAGAACAAGGAAAACTCAGAGCCGTTGGAGGACCAGGGAGACGTGATGCTGATGTTCAGCTGGATCTTTGGAGAAGATGAGAATGCCATCGATGTAAACTAGAACAAAGTGATTCAGGAAATCACGGAGCACCTCATCCATAAAACTTTGAAATACAGAAGGGGCATTTACTAACCCATACGGCATCACGAGGTATTCGTAGTGCCCTGCGGGGGTGATGAATGCGGTCTTCCACTCATCCCCTTCTCTAATCCGGATCAAATTGTATGTACTCCTTAAGTCAAGCTTGGTGAACATTTTGGCTTCTCTGAGTTGTTCGAGGGCGGATGGGACAAGTCAAGGGACAAGGAGTGGATAGCTGAATTTTACCGTGATTTTATTGAGTGCTCTATAATCTATACAGGGCCACAAGCCTCTGTCTTTCTTGGGAACAAAGAAGAAGCTGGCAGCAGCTGGAGAGGTGGAAGGCCTAATGTATCCTTGTTGTAGAGCTTCAACGTATTTTTGCATGGCTGCTTGTTCAGGAATGGATAAGGAATAGATCCGACCCTTGGGAATGGGTTCGCCCGGAATCAAATTGATAGCACAATCCCAAGGTCGGTGTGGCGGTAGATTGGAGGCTGCAACAGGATTGAACACATCTGCAAACGAAGAGTAGCACGGAGGAATGGTCACTGACAGGCTCTCTTTAGGGCTTTCAATGGAAGTGGAACTCACTGAGAGGGGTTCGGGCTGCTCGTCTGTTGGCTGGGCGGAGAGGGCGACATCAGCTGAAAGGTAGTTGCAACCCCAGTTCAGAATTTTACCAGATTTCCAATTTATGGTAGGTTGATGTCGGATGAGCCATGGACGACCGAGGATTATGTCAACCTGGCTATTCTCGAGAATGAACGGGTTAAACAATTCTTGGTGGATGTTCTCAACACTTAAGGTAATAGGGGTTATTTGAGATGTTACATACCCCTTGTTGATGACTTCGCCAGTTACGGCATGGATGGAGTATGGTTTGGATGTGTTGGTTCTCTGGAGCTGGAGTTTCTTGGATAGATCTCCTGATATGAAATCGCCTGCCGACCCGGAGTCCACGATGGCAGCGACTGAAACGCAGAAATCTTGAGATTTTAAAGTCACTGGTATCGTTAACGGGGCTGATACAGAGGGTTGGTTGAAGACTGAACTCACCAGTAACCGAGGGGGACGAGACGGGCATGTCCGTAGAAAGTGACCCTCACTCCCACAATAGAGGCATAACTTTAGTTCTCGACGACGGTTGCGTTCAGCTTGAGACAGTCTGTGGGTTTCTACTTGCATTTTCTCCGGCATCGGCTCTGGGAATAATTCCGATGGATTCTGGTGGAGAATGGGAACTGACGATTGAACGTCTCGGTAACAGTTCTGAGACCTTTGATGAACTCGGAGAGCTTGCTGCATGAATTTTTCTAGTCCCAGAGTGTCATCATAAATGGCGAGCTGGAGGCGAAGTGCGGGGTTTAATCCTCTTTGATAGACTGTCAGAAGGGCCTTTTCCTTCCACCCGCTTGCAGACGCTAGAGTTCGGAATTCCAGGGAGTACTCAGAAACAGATTTTTTACCTTGACCTAACTGCAATAGTTGGTCGCTGACAGATGAATCTCCTACTGGATGCCCAAACACCTCTTTGAAATGACTTGATGTAATGAAGATGTAACCGCAGTCTCTTTAAACCAAAGCGTTTCAGCCCACCTTAAAGCTGCCCCGGATAGCTGCTGGATAATGAAGGAGATTTTTGATCTTTCTGTTGGATATTGGTGGGCTTGTTGCTCAAGAGCTAGCGAACACTGCAGTAAGAACCCGTTGCAATCTTCCGCCCGACCTGAGAAGGGCGCTGGTCGGGAGGCAGGGCTTGCGATATACATCAGTGTGGGAGTGGTGTTTGCGGAAGTACTGTCCTCGGGCTGCGTTGGATCCATAATGGTTATGGTCAAACCTTCTGTCAGGATATATGCAAGGAGGCAGAGGTAAGTGAATCCAAACACAGTGTTTATTAAGATACTAAGAGTGCAAAGGAAGTATGCAAGGAATACTGGTGCAGATTCTGTGAAGATCACTCGGTGCGGGGCTGATCACAGGTGAGTACGTTCACTTCAGGTATGTGTATACCAAGCAGTCACAGTTCATTAATACTTGTCCTTTCTCTTTCAGACGTGGTCGATATCAAGAAAGCTCGAGGGAAACACTGGAAGCTCTGGAGAGCACGGGATCACAGGCGATGGGAAGCGAACAGGTATCCTGGAGACAGTAGGACAATGACACAGAGGTTAGTGGAACACAGGTGAGTATACGTTACGTCTTGGGATCTTCGGGTGTATCAGAGGATCAGGAGACATCGGAATATGGTCTGTTCCTGTTGGAAGTTTGACATTGAACTGAGGCTGTGGTGAGTGTTTTATTGTGCCTGGTGATGAGGTTGTTGATGGGAAGCAGGTGTGAGTGATTAGTATTCTGGGGAGAGTGATCGTTGAGTAGTGGATGGGACCGAGCTTAACTGATCCCTGACAATAACATAATTGTCACAGTTATCTTCAGTTAGTTTCGGTTTCATGGACTTTCAGTTTGTTTTCACTTGTTACGTGTCTACGTTCAAATTCCCGCCACTCATTTGTCTCCTGGGTTACCGTCATTATTAGTTCATCCGTGTCAGCTATGTTAGTTTAGCCTTGTTTGAGTTGGTATTTACATGTCACCTTATCCTGGGGGGTATTCCAGAAAGCAGGTTATGTGACATACCTGGGTATGTTTAAGAGTAAGTAAGCGGATAACCTCAACTTTCGGTTCCAAAAACGGAGGTAACTTTCAGGGAATGTAAGTAGCCATAGCAACTCACTCTCTGAACAGGAGCAGGTTATGTTCCAGGGTTAGTTTGCTTAAGAGCTATTCAGATGTGTTTTATATAATTAATATAGTTATTAATATAACCACATTTGTTTCAGTTATATAATATACAATATTATATATTAATTCTAAAGAGGTAATGAGAAGGTAATGTTTAAATGTTAATTAAATTCAAATATATTTATTATTTATTTTATTGTCATCGCACACGTGGATCTGCATTCAATTAATTCGCATCAAACAAATATAATCCTTATGCTCGGTAAATAAAGATTACTTATTAAACGAAGACATTGAAAAAAATATTGCGTAACCACCAAATAGGTGGCGATGTGCACTAAGTAGGTTATGTAAATCGGCATTAAACAAAATAAGAAGAGGAAGTAGAATGGCGTGCTTTTTCTTAGCGTCTGTTTCCATGGGGAATCATTGATTCGTTGCTCTGTTGAGAATGTCTTGTGTGTTAACCGGGAACATACTCTGAGTTGGCTGAACTTACTCCCGGACTCGTTTTTTGAACCAGCATACCTCGAGTAAGCCAGGTTTGGGTTAATCTACCCAAAGTTCAAGGTATATGTGACGGTAAATTAACCTTGCTTTCTGGAATACACCCCTGCACTCTTTGTCCACACTATGGTGTGTGTTTGTCCTCTTTGTATGGATTGCTACCTGTTGGATTATTAGAAGTAAAGTTACCCGTTTGAATCTTCATCTTTTGTGTCTATGTCTTCCTGCCTGCACGCACCCATTACAATAATATTAAGAGAATATAATATAATATTTTACATTTATTCAATTCGCAGACCCTTTTATCCAAAGTGACTTAAAAAATGAGGAATACAACATGCAATTCACCTTAGAAGGCAATAATCACAGAAGGAATGGTGATTTGAGACATGCTGGAAATGACATTTGTTCACGATAGTTCAGGGAAAAACACAAAATGACAATTCTTCAGTGATGAATGCATGCATGCCAAGCTATTATTTTGTTTGACTTTGTGTGGCTTATGATAGTCGGTAAGGGAGTGAGGACTTGTTACAAAACACTCTAAATGTGCTTCATTACTCATGGTTACAGATATACAGAAGAGCCATCTTTACCTCAGCGGACACAGACTGTACCTCTCTGTTGGTTTGAGTTCAACCTGAGGACACTGTTTCAATAGAAAGGCAAAAGCCAGTGGCTTGCCTTAAATCATTCCACCCTTTCGGCAGTGATAAAGACACTCATTACTCTTTGACCTCTCAAAGGACTGCATTTGTAAGAGGTCAAAAGAGAACTGTTGAGCTCTCATAAATCGAACTTTATAGAACCAGCACAATAGGCTGTCACTGTTACTGAGGCGACCATTTCTAATGACTTGTACAGCACATTTTCAGGGCTGAGGCTTCCTAGATAATACAGTATTTTATCAAGCATTGTATCCTAATTTGAAGTAAAATGATCAATGCTTAAACAATCTGAGAGAAAATATTAAAAATGCCAAACTAAATAAGGTACTTTAAATAATTTTGAGTTTGTGGTTGGAGCACCAACAAGACAGCATTCTCAAAAGTTTCAGTCTCTTCATTTCATGTACATGACTGTAAACACATTCATCAAAAGTACTAATACTTTCTGTAGTGGTAAAACATTTATATATATATATATATATATATATATATATATTTTTTTTTTTAGGAACAGCAGATCACTCTCATGTTTGTGTATGTGATGAAAGTGTACGAAACCACTAATAAGTGTGAAGGAACAGATTGGAATCATTCTTTGACCTCCATGAGAATTTGATGTATAATATCAGTTATATGAGTAATGTGATGCAATAGGAGTTCATCTATGATAGTTACACACATTAACAGTAATTGGCCAGTAGTGTCAATATTCTGCATTGTTATTATGCCCGACCACTTCACTTCTGACAGGTGTAATTTATACAACCAAGCTGGCAAATTGGTTAAACCTGTCTAACATACTGTTTTAACCCATCAAATGCTAAAGATTGAAGTACTACTGACCCTGAGGCAGATGACTTTAGCAGCTTCCGTAGAATATCTATGCACAATTCTGTGTTGCAGTGCTGAAGAACCTTTTCAAAAAGTTCATCTTTGTCCTCCCGAGCAAGGTCAACAAGAATTTGCAATGCAGAGGACACATGATCAATGTTTGGACAAAGAAGCCAGGTCAAGGGATTTCCATTATTGCATGGAGCTGGACAGCAAGCTGTTGATGACATCTTTCAAAACACCCTGGTATACAAAAAGCAATAAAACAAAGTAAAAAAAGAAAATGGTAAGGGGAGGAAATAACAGTTATTCTCACACACTAATGACTTAAAATGCCCAAAATGCCATCCTTAATGTGCCACTACCATTGTAATGAAGTTCATGTATCTTTGATATTTACATGGCACATCCAAAAATATCATAGTATTCTAAAACATATCCATGTAACAATACCATGCACAAAACAACATCAACAACATGATTGTGCCATAAAACATGTGACCTTTTGTGAAATAATATTTTCCCACTCACCAGACAGCATGCAGTTTTGTCTTTTGATAAACAAAATTGTTATTCCAATAACTTACTCCCAAAAGATAAAATACACACTATCCTCTAACAATCCATCTTACTGGCCTCGTTTATATATCTGGACGTCGACTTTAGAAGCAAAACGCGAGTTTTTCGAAACCGTTAGCTTCTATTGGAGGTGAATAATATAAACTTACTGCTCGTTAAAGAGGAGTCGAGAAGTCTTGAAAACATTCGGCTAGAGAGACAGCGAATGAAACAACCACCCCTCCGGTTCCCACGGTGACGTTTGGCTAAAGGTTATTCACGACATCCGCGTTAGACACACATTAAACTGACCAGAACTGCTTTATTTGAGAGTTTGTTCAGGAGTACGTACTCGGTTACTTACGTAACCTCGGTTCCCTGAGATAAGGGAACGAGTACTGCGTCTTCTAGACGCAATGGGAAATAACCTTACTGAAGCATTTTTGTAAAATCAGGCAGTGCTACTGCCCAGTCAAAACAGTGTCAAGACATCTCGCACGCTATTGGCTGGCCAGTGGGAACTGCATGAACCAATGGCAGAACAGCGTAACTGAGCGAACCAATGGGCACAATGCCCATGAAGCAGGGCACAAAGCCTGCGAAGCTGAGCACAAAGCCCGCCAAAATGGGCGTGGCATCTGCCTTAAAAGTACGCTGTAATGCCCTAAAACGTCAGGTTATATCAACTGAAGCCACGATCGCCCATTGTTTAGCGCCATAGCACGGCCGTCTACGCAGTACTCGTTCCCTTATCTCAGGGAACCAAGGTTACGTAAGTAACCGAGTACGTTCCCTTTCGAACGGTCAGTCGTACTGCGTCTTTAAAACGCAATGGGAACCTGTTCAATCCCGCCGTGCAATTATAGGCACAATGACATGTACTCCCTCAAGTTGAACACTTATTAAAGGGCCCAAGACTAGAGTTATTGACACGTCATAACATATATATATATATATATATATATATATATATATGTATACACACACACACATATATATATTATATATAACTTATTAATAGGACGGGCTTGCAGAGGCCGTCTCAGTAATTTTATACAGCGAGGACTTGAGCCTGCAGCACAGGGACTTCCAGGCTGTAGAATCTGGTAACAGTAGATGGTGAGGACCAGCCTGCCGATCTACAGATGTCACCAATAGAAACTATAGACCACACCCAGGAAGAGGCCATGCCTCTGGTGGAGTGAGCTTTGACACCTATGGGGCATTGGAGGCCCATAGTGTCGTAAGCTAACGCTATTGCGTCCACTAGCCATCTGGCCAGGCTTTGTTTGGTGACCGGAAGTCCTTTAGTGCGGCCACCAAAACTTACAAAGAGCTGCTCCGACTGTCTAAAGTGGGAGGACCGCTCAGTATATGCTCTAAGAGCCCTAACTGGGCAGAGCAGGTGTAACTGTCTCTCATCCTCAGAGGGGGGGAGAGCAGAGACAGTGATTACCTGTGCTTTGAACAGTGTTGAAAGCACTTTGGGTACATAGCCATGTCTTGGTTTGAGGATGACTTTAGAATCGCCTGGGCCAAATTCTAGACATGACGCGTTCACAGAGAGCGCTTGAATGTCACCAACACGCTTAACTGATGCCAGAGCTAATAGCAGGCCAGTTTTCAGTGAAAGCAGTTTTAATTCGGCCGTCTGCAACGGTTCGAAGGGAGGTTCTTTTAGTGCTCGCAGGACCAGTGAAAGGTCCCAGGCTGGCACTGTAGGAGGGCAAGGGGGGTTAAGCCTCCTGGCTCCTTTTAAGAATTTTACGACCATGTCGTGTCTACCTACTGATTGGCCAGCTATCAGTGCATGAGAAGCGGCGATAGCTGCCGTGTAGACTTTGAGTGTGGATGGAGTGCGTCCTGCATCCAACATCTCTTGTAGAAAAACGAGTATCTGTGATATCTCGCATAACACTGGGTTATGGTTCCTGGCTCCCTTTGAGTGGCCAGACATGTAGTGCCCACAGTTTGGGACGGGGGTGCCAAAGAAAGAGATTTTTTCTCAGTGGAACTGGCCATGGGGCTGCTGATAGTAGCTGAATTAACTCGGGAAACTAGTGGTGGGTTCGCCAAAGTGGAGCCACTAGCAGGACTGTGTGCCCGCATTCCCTGATTCTTTTTAAGACCTGAGGGAGAAGCGGAACTGGAGGAAAAGCATAAAGCAGACTGCTGGGCCATTCGTGGGCCAGCGCATCCTTGCTCTTTGAAAAATAAATCGGGCAGTGACAGTTGTCTTTGGAGGCGAAGTGGTCGACCTCTGCCCTCCCGAAAACATTCCATATCATTTGAACTGTTTGGGGATGGAGAGTCCACTCCCCTGGGGACACGAGGCCCCTGGAGAGCATGTCTGCTCCCTGGTTCAGTCTGCCTGGCATATGCACTGTTTTTAGTGAGTATAATTTGCCTTTTGCCCATAAGAGGAGATGTCTGACCTGTTGGTTGAGCCATCTCGACCTGAGCCCGCCTTGGCGGTTTATGTAGGAGACCACTGTCGTGTTGTCCGTGCGGACTAGAACATGGTGACCTGAGAGACGTGGTAGAAAAGCCTCGAGGGCTAGCACTACTGCCAGCATTTCTAGGCAGTTTATGTGCAACCGTGACTCCGTGCTTGACCATGAGCCGAAGGTCGGTTCGCCCTCGCACAGAGCGCCCCAACCTGTGTTGGAGGCATCCGTGGTGACCACCATCCGTCTGGAAACTGTCCCCAAGCTCAACCCCGACTCGTAGAGGCGGGGATTCGACCACGGGGCCAGGGCTTTGACACAGCCGCGGCCCACTTTGATCCAAAGCTGGCCTGAATGCCACGCTTGGGGAGGAACCCGTGATTTTAGCCAGTACTGCAGGGGGCGCATTCACATCATGCCCAGCGGAAGTACTGGAGAAGCTGATGCCATTAGGCCTAGCATTCTCTGAAAAATGTTTAGGGGTCTGTTGGTTCCCGTTTTGAACATGCAAGCTTCTGTGTAGTCAGAGCGCGTTCGTTTGACAGCCACGCCCTCATTTGGGCTGAGTCTAAAATCGTTCCCAGGAAGGAGATTCTCTGCCTGGGAAGCAATGAGCTCTTGGCTGTATTTATTCTGAGACCCAGGCATTCTAGATGGCTGAGTAGCACAGATTTGTGAGATTTTATTTATTCCTCTGACTGGGCCAGTATGAGCCAGTCGTTGAATTAGTTCAGAATGCGTGTTCAGGGAGCGCGCATCAGAGCGGGCTCGCAGTATACATTCACAACATTCAAAATTACATTTTTCTCCCTGGCCGGAACTAAAACGGGCCGTGGGGAGAGAATTCTGAGTCTTTTGGGGGGCAGACCGGCCTGGGCGGGACTCAACCCTCCTCTCTTCCTGACCAGCCTGTCAGGATTGCTTCCTGTGTTAAGGGTCCAGCGTTATTTTAGGCCGGGGACCCTGACGCTTAGGCGTAAATCGCTTTGACTGACGCTGATCCTGTGGTGGGCGGGGCGGCACAGGCACAGGCGCTGGCGCGTGCACCGTCCTGTTGCTGCTGCTGATGGTACGGAGTTCTCGGGCAAGCCGAGGAAGCAGAGCTAGCTCGTTTCGGGAGAAAGTGTTGCATTGCCTGGGGCGCTTTCTGAGCCGTGGTGAAGCGGTCTGCGAATCCATTGACAGCTGGGCCAAATAGGCCGTTTGGAGCTATCGGAGCGTCAAGGAGGGCGGTTTTATCGGCCTCCTTGGGCCAGGTATGTGGCGCTTCGGAGGTCACGGAAAACCTCTTGATCTGGCCCAGACTCGTCCATAGTCCGGAGGAGCTTGGACTGAAACACTTGCAGGACCGCCATCAAGTGGAGAGCGAAGCCTGCTTGGCCAGCGGAAGCATAGGCCCTATTTGCCAGGGCTGACGTTGTTCGACAGAGCCTGGAAGGATGGGCGATTTTAGGCTTCCAGCCTATCGCAGAGGGCGGACAGAGGTGCACGGCCACCGTTTCCTCGAGTGGAGGAAGCTTCTCGTAGCCCTTTTCGACTGCGCCGTCAATGGTGGAGAGCGTGTGCAAGATGGATGGGCGGAGACGAGCAGAGTAGGGGGCGCGACCAGAATTGAGTGCGCTGAAACAGGCCGCTGACTCGTTGCAGGATGTCCGGGCTGGCTAGCTCGCGATTCCGCTGCAGGTTCGTCTTTTCTCGGCGAAGGTGGTGTAGCTTCGAGAGTTTATCAGCAAGGACCGAGATCTTCGCTGAAGGAGATTAATCTGACGTTTAAGGGCATTACAGCGTACCTTTAAGGCAGATGCCACGCCCATTTTGGCGGGCTTTGTGCTCAGCTTCGTGGGCTTTGTGCCCTGCTTTGCGGGCATTGTGCCCATTGGTTCGCTCAGTTACGCTGTTCTGCCATTGGTTTATGCAGTTCTCAACACTGTTTTGAATGGGCAGTAGCACTGCGTGATTTTACAAAAATGCTTCAGTAATTTGAGAAATAGATTATTTCCCATTGTGTCTAGAAGACGCAGTACGACTGACTGTTCGAAAGGGAACTTCAACCTACTACAGCAATGCCAAACAGTTGACACTTAAAGGGATAGTTCACCCAAACATTTTTTTAAAAACTCTGTTATCATATACTCACTCTCATGTCTCCTCTGGCCGACAAACTATTTGTTCGTCGGCCAGAGGAGAACTGGCACCCCGACTGAGCCTGGTTTCTCCCAAGGTTTTTTTCTCCATTTTGGCCCTGAAGGAGTTTTGGTTCCTTGCCACCGTCGCCTTCGGCTTTTGGCTTGCTCAGTTGGGGACACTTAAATTTCAACTACATTACTGATCTGCCCGCATTGACACTATATGATAATTTAAATGAGCTGGATGACATCACCGTTTTCTCCAGAGCGGCTGTACAGCCGAATCAAATTCTGTTGCATTATTTTCCTGTTTTAACACTGTGAAGCTGCTTTGAAACAATTGGCATTGTAAAAAGCGCTATATAAATAAAGGTGACTTGACTTCACATTGTCCCAAAACTGTGACTTTCTTTCATTTGCGGAAGACAAAATCATTTTGGATGGTAACTAGTTTGGTGACAACTGACTTTTTTATAGATTAAATTTATTTTATAGATTAAAAACTATGGAAACAAGTTTCCCCCAAACAAACTTCCTCATTTTTATGAGTTAATGATATACTATTTAGATAAAATATTATTATGACTTGACATCTCATAATAATGTGTAACTTTCTCGTAATGTCTTATTTTCTCATAACAAAGAGAACAAAATCATTACATTTTTTCACTTAACTGTGGTGAATGTATTTTTCAAAATAGAAAGTCATTCAGGTTCTATACCACATCATTACAGTTGATAACATAACACACCAAGTGACATTAATTTCATAAAACATAAAACATTAAAGTAAAATAAAAAAAATTCAATAAAAAAAGATCAAATGATCAAAATGAAGTTTATACATTTTTCCTGTTCTCAATTTCACTTTTTAAAGCTTGATTTTGACCTTTGACTTCACCTCTTCACCTTTAATGGCACTCATATCAAAATTATTCCAATTGTGCAGAATGCGAACATCTTAAGAATATAGTAGTCACTCAAAAAAGAACATATGGGCAAAACAGACACTTTGCAACCAAATTAACCTTTACACATTTTAGATTTTATTTCATTAATTTTATTCTTATATTTTACAGTGATAAGAGATGGACAGTTATCACAAACTATGTCCATTCACATATTTATGCATTTAATGTTTGTATGGTAATAGCTTAGAAAAAATAAAAAGAACAGACACCAACCTACCCCAGACTCCCATTTCTCAGAAAAGAACAAGAATCAAAGTGAGGATATTCAGTGCACAGTGTTCAACCCCAACCAGATAAATTATTCAGAATACGAACACAGACAACCGTCACATGTATGCATCATTATACATGCTTATTTGTGTGTGCACGTCACAGTTTGGTAGAGTTGCCCTTGACGTAAGAGGAAGACACACTTGGAACTTGTGTGCACATTTTTGTATCAAGATGTAAAAATTCTAAAAAAGTGAAACAAAATTCATAAGTTAAACTCATTTTGACAAAGATTTTAAGACAAACAAGAAGACTAATCATTGAATGACTGGGACCCAAATGAAAATGTTAGATATCCAAGTACACATTGACAACATGAATCAGAGTCAACTTTCCATGTGGGTTTTCAAGTTTTTCCCAGGACATCCCTCTAAACTGAGTGCTTGTTATGGTAAGTGAAACTAAACATGACATGAGTGGGAAGAGTAAATAGGACCGTAATGAATTTCAAAAACAGGCAGACAGGAAAAGTGACACTGCCTCCCAAGGAAGGCATATTCCCCGACACCACCCCCCAAAAATTCCCATAAAGCAAAAAAAAAAAAAAAAAAAAAAAAAACACATTCAACCACTTCATCCATGTCCTTCAGTCAAAATGGCATTGCACACACAATACTGGTGGTGTGGTTTCACACAGCGATCAACTGTATACTTGTAGAAGGTATGGCAGGTGAGTGACTGTGCTTGGTTATGTGCACAAGAAGTCCAACCGGGAGAAGAGGAGGAAGGGTAGTACAGTGAGGAGGTCCGTATTCCATCCCATCATCAGTTGTACAGCAGTTTTGTCCCTCTGCGGCTAATACTTCATGACAGAAGGGTGGATGGAACAAGCGAGCGCATGACTGTCAATACTCAAATGCAGTCCATAGAGAAAGAGTTATGACGGCATGGTGTTTTTCTTCATCAGACGCATCCATAGCAGCAGGTGGAGCTTTTAAGACCTCCCTCTTAACAAAAAAAAAAACTCCATTTCCCATAATCCCCATAGGCAAGTTGTGGAGATGTGAAAGTTCTGGGAAGTATGTTTTTTTTTCCCCAATAGGCCCATTCAACCCACCAAAATTGTCCCCAGGCCTACCAGTAAGTTTTTGCATTTCAACTCAAGTCTCACCCTACACCCCCTGTGACCCTCGTTTTTCAAACTGGGGTTGAGGGGGATCATCGCTCGGGCTCAGACTCCAGCGCCAGAACCCGTTTACGCTCACGGCACTGCTTCTTATGGGCCGGCCAATCCCTCTGTTGACACTGTGAGCCGCAGTAGCGTGCCACCTGGCATCGGCCGCAGATGTTGAACTCCCTCAGCTGGAAAGGTACACATAAAGACAAGATATTGTCACAACTCAAATAAATGAGTCAATCAAATAAACCAAAAAAAAAGTTAAGACCGTGTTTAAATGACAATGATTTGAAAATCATATGGTCAATTTAGCTTTTTAAGCGTGTAATTTTAATACCCACTAAAATGGGATTGTTCATGGTTGACAACAACTGACTAGTCAAATTAAGTAGACTAGTATATCTTAATTTTTTTTCTTATTTGCTTCAGGGTGCTTTTACAATTAGTTCGATTGCCTGGTCCAAACCAGAGTTCGATTGCTTCCCCCTCCCCCTGCTGGGTTGCGTTATCACTGTATTGTTTGAATCAGAACTGTGGTGCGTTTGCATCAAAGCAGCAGGTGTTGATCCCGGTTGCTTGGTAATGACGACGCAGGAGAAGGTGGCAAATGCATAGAGTTGCTTCTCCTCACTTTTATATTTTGTTTTTTGAGCCTTTGATTTAGTTTGCAATAAATGGCACTTGAGTCTATCTGTTGCAAATGTACTACAAATGTGTTAAAATACGTGGGAGTCCATTTCTGCTGAATCCGAGCAGAAATTAGATATGCAGTACATTCTCTATTTGCATTGCATCCGTGATGCTTATCAGCAAAGTGAGTGAGAACACAATCATTCATAACAGTAGTTCACTTCCACAATTAGTACAATTGTGTTTACAGCAGAAGCGAACTGTAGTGGAATTTTATGTGGGCCCCAGGTAAGGTTCATGGGTGTTGTTCACATTATCCAAACGAACCAAACTCTGACGTCAATCAAAACCCAGTGTGCACTAGAAGTGGTAGTGTGAAAGCATCCTTTATTTTTTGCATAGCAATGGTTTAAACAAATTGAATTAAGAGACATGACTTGACCTCAGAGGGTTTTAGTGCACTAAAAGGTGGGGTGAGAGCCGTGGGAACGGAGCGAGGCCAGTGCTAATGCTTACGAGCGACACCTGCGCACCACACCATCTCAAGTCCCACCCTGCTTACCACAGGTATAAAAAAAAAAAAAAAAAAAAAAAAAAATCAGAACACAGCTTTGTGCATTTAAAAATAAAAAATAAAAAAAGTCCCACCTTTGAAAAATTTATCAAATAATCTGATAAAAGCAATTACTATTATCAGTGCTATGAGAACACATCATCTCAAAATAGAAATCTTTGTAAGAAATGATCATTTTGGCCAAGAAAAAGATACATGATACATCCAGAAATATATCCATGCAAGCATATTTGCCTGCTGCCTCACTCATTATGCTTTTTTTGTGCTTGAAAAATACTAGTTTCCAGTTTTAAAAAATGTATCTCAAGATATGCTGCTGTTTTCAGTTTCATTCTTTTGCGCTCCATCAAGCTGTTTTTAAACAATACATCCTATATGAACATATATGAAATGCACCTGTGTTGTTAGACTTATGTTCTTGCTTTTCAGACAACCCACTATGCAGATATGCGCGTCCTTACGTATGACCAGTATGTTTTTTTAATTCATCCAAAACCACGTATAATGACTTTCGTCTCTACACCATACTGACCCTCCTCTCGATGAGCGAGCAGGGTGGGTAGTGACACTCGTAGTAGGTACAGGAGCACTCTTCCTCTTCCACCAGCTCTCCGTTGGCATTGTAGTAGCGTGTACGACTCAACTCCAAATACTGCTCTTCCACTGGGTCTGCGGGAACCTGCTGGATGGCCAGCCAATATAGCGACTGCTCTCTAGAGAGGATGTTTTATACATGCATTACTTAAAGCACCTCGCAGAACAATGAGCAGAGTAGATAACAGCAGATATTTATTTGTTTCTTTCACATGTGGGATCTAAATTACCTTTGTTTGCTGGACAGTTCTTCAGGTTTGGGACTCCATCCCACAGGAACGAGGCGTAAGTTGTCTAGACGGTTGTCAACTGTGACTGAGTTTATGTGAACTACTTGGAAACTTGGAGCGATTCCACCTCTGTGCTTTTCCCTGTGAAGTATACCAAACCATGATTACTTCTAAAACAAGTAGATGTCTACTTATTCAGATGTATTCTATCATCAGAACATGACAAACCATTGCAAAACATGTGAACATTTCACAAATTAATGACATGTTTTTCTCTTAGAAATGCCCATTTGACAGTAGCAGTAGCTTTAGCTGTGATGCAGATGTAATGATGTTCATAAAAAAAAAAAAAACAGTAACATCTGTAAAAATGGTAACTACTATTATAATTATAGTAATATAATTGTTTAATTATTTATCTTGTTGCCACATTAAAAAGCTGCACAATACAGTTAAAAAATAAAACATCTTGATTTTATAGTATTCATTTACGTCTAATCGTTTTTCATGAATGTATTTTACAGAATACAAGAATACAAATAGTAATTTCTAATTAATATTTTACCAGATTTAGCACTACACTTGCGTCAACTTATTTCGCCCCCCATTAAATTATGTTTTTTTTTTTGTTGGTTTTTTTATTTGCTGCTTAATTATCCACTCACTTAGTTTTTCATATATTTTTTTGGACGATATTCAGAATCTGAATCAGATCGGTTATGAAAAAAAAATGGTATCGGCACATCCCTTAATTTAATTAGATTGAGGGGCCTGCAATCGATATACACTATATTTCCAAAAGTTTTGGGACACCTGCCTTTACATGCACATCAACTTTAATGACATCCCATTCTTAATCCGTAGGGTTTAATATGGAGTTGGCCCACCTTTTGCAGTTATAACATTTTCAACTCTTCTGGGAAGCTTTTCTACAATTTTTATGCGTGCGTTTATGGGAATTTTTGATCATTCTTCTAGAAGCGCATTTGTGAGGTCAGGCACTGATGTTGGACGAGAAGGCCTGGCTCAGTGTCTCCGCTCTAATTCATCCCAAATGTGTTCCATCGGGTTGAGGTCAGGACTCTGTGCAGGCCAGTCAAGTTCCTCCACACCAAACTCGCTCATCCATGTCTTTATGGACAGGAACCCCCAGGAATTCAATATTCCGTTTCACTGGGAAATACGTCACAGCACTAAAATAAAATCAGTTGCAACTTCCGGTTCACTGGGACTTTAAAGTTCCTTTCACTGGAACTAAGGGGCCAAGCCCAACCACTGAAAAACAACCCCACACCATATTCCCCCCCTCCACCAAACTTTACACTTGGTACAATGCAGTCAGGCAAGTACCGTTTTCCTGGCAACAGCCGAACCCACTGCTCTAGAGTCCAGTGGTGGCGTGCTTTACACCACTACATTCAATGCTTTACATTGCACTTGGTGATGTAAGACTTGGATGCAGCTTCTCGGCCATGGAAACCCATTCCATGAAGCTCTCCATGCACTGTTCTTGAGCTAATCTGAAGGCCACACGAAGTTTGGAGGTCTGTAGCTATTGACTCTGCAGAAAGTTCCCGATGCCTTTCTGCGCACTGTGCACCTCAGCATGCACTTGACCCCGCTCTGTGATTTTACATGGTCTACCACTTCGTGGCTGAGTTGCAATTGTTCCCAATCGCTTCCACTTTGATATACTCCACTAACAGTTGACCGTGGAATATTTAGTAGTGAGGACATTTCACGAATGGACTTATTGCACAGGTGGCAACCTATCACGGTACCACGCTTGAATTCATTGAGCTCCTGAGAGCGACTCATTCTTTCACAAATGTTTGTTGAAGCAGGCCTAGGTGCTTGATTTTATACACCAGTTTCAGCTCAAATGCAATGCCCGATATTATTGACTGGGTTATTTGAGATGGTCATTTTGTTTTTAGATGTTAAAAACATTGATTAATTAATTCATCTTTCAGTTATTTTTTCTAATCATATGTTCATGTTTTTATAGACATGTTTTCATGTCAAGTTTGTATTCGGCAACAATTTTCTTAACAGTCTTATAATATTTGCATTATCTCCATGATGGACATGGAGACCTCGTTTTTTTGAGACCTATCAATGATCGAAATGAGAATTTTGAATGAGAAAAATGCCCATAACCGCTACACACCTAGTGAGAAGGTGGCTTCACAAACAAACTGAATGTTCATTAAAACTTTCACTAGTGGCCAAATTGTGACAGTCCTATCTGGAAACAGTAAACAGTGAAAAAGCAGTAGGCTCTGGGAATTGCAATGGGCTCTAGCAGTACACTCACCAGAGTAACTCATGCAGTGGTCGACCAGCCCATCTACCCTTCCCAATGTCAAAGGCATAAGCAAAGATTTTTGCCCCATTCCCATCTGCATCAACTTCCATGCGTGCCTGAAAATAGAAACATTTAGTCATTCAATTTCATAATAGTATAATAAATAATAGTATTCAAAGAATGTGACAATACCATTTTTGGGCTCTTTTCAAAAACGTGTTAACCAAGATTTCAACTCCAAACTAAGTTTTCAACTAAAACAAACAAACAAATAGCCTCAAGTGGCAATCATTGGAGTCCAAGCACCAATAGCCCATGAGGATGATTAACGATCCAAATGAAATGCATCTTATTTTGAGGTTTTGAAGTCCTTCTTGAATCAAATAAAATCTGTATGAAATATTTTATGCTTGCAGTTTAACACACGCGTGTGTTTTATTTGTACCACAAAAGTAAATAAGTGTCTTTGTAGAAATGTTATAATATATTAACCTTGAAAAATAAATAATTTTTTCTTAATTTTTATAGCCAGCGATATATTTAATTTCTGGCAACTTGAAAAATGTGTTTTACTTGGACTATAAAATTAAATAAACATTTAATGATCTAAAAGATTTTTTACAGATGTCCATGTGCAGTAATTACATAAAACTATAAATGTCAGTACACCATAGGTATACAAATGAAGTAGATCTATGCATTAAGAGTAAGCTTAAATTATTCCTTATGCTGTGGGCAACATTAATATCACAGCCTTCATCTTTAGGCTGAAATGGCTGATAGTTTAGAATTTGCTGTTAGCTTCCCAAACATCAAATTCATGAAAATATGCACTGTTGCGCAGAATTATTCATTCTCCATATATACAATCACTCTTTATCTTTTGAAAAGTTAGATAGAGGCATACTAGTCATAACAGGCAACACCCATCAAATATGTCAGATCATATTTGCTAAATGTTTAATAGAGCAAAATTCTTTTGCTAACTTTTTGCTAGCATGGTCTAGAGCTGATGTGTAAAGTTTGATTTGATGTTATTAGCCGCTGAAATTTGATTGCCTGGTGGCGGTCATGTTTTTTTTTTTTTTAAGTCAGTCATGTCAGAGGATTAGGGCATCAATCAAAGAAGATGCATATCAATTTTAAAGTTCATGGATCATATGGTTGCAAAGTTAAAAAAAAAAATTTTTATTACCACCTATTGGCAGAAGTTAACCAAACTTGGTGTGTATCCTCAGAATGTCCTGTTGTCTATGTGTGTTAAGCAAGTTCAGAAGATATAGGTCAACTCGTAAAAAAGTGTTTGGCTAATTAACTTATATCTTTGCAATGCTTCAATGAATCTAAATTGACAGTGTAGTGCCTTGCTGCTGTGTACCTATTTAGGTGATGATCGGACCAACGGCCTAGGAGTTTAAAAAAAGTAAGTCTTAATTCGAAATGGTGGAAAAATTATAGTTATTTGTACGTCTTGACTCAAGGATTCAGGGGGGGGATTTTTTTAATTTCCCCTTAGGGTTCCAAAGTTGTGATCCAAAAACGCGAATTGCCTTATAACGCCACCTAGTGTCGGAGAGATGTGTGTCTGTGTGCCGGAGTAGCTGTGCACTATATCGGGACCATTCTGCTGAGTTTGGGGTCTCTGATGCTCATACATTTTTAGGGTAGAAAAATAAAAATCAGTACAAACAAAAAAAAGTTCTCACCTCAAAGGCATAGTTTTCCACTAATGGTATGTCTTGCTCATCAATCAAAGTGTACTTTGTCTGAAAAGAACAAAATGTTGTTACAATGCAGATAAAGTCCATTAACAATTCAAAAACATATTAGATGTCTTGTCTCCTCACTGAAGACTAAGTTTCCTTAAACCTGCGACAAGCAATGTGTTTGAAACACCCATGCAATTTCAATACTGTCAGGGTTCCCACACTTTTTGACCAATTAATTGTCTACAGCTTGATTGATTCATTGAAAAGAAATTCAACAGTTGAAACAAATCACTCACTATAGATTTAGATCAAATTTTACTTTTCACAAGATCAATATTTAAAGAAACCAGATTTTTTTTTTTTTATATTTGTTGTCATATCCCGAAACTCATTATTAGCAGAGTTGCCTGAAAGTTTCTAATTGGCCTATACATGTAGGGTGCAGTACGTTCTTTTTCTTCTTCTTACAAAGCCAGGACCTGCTACAAAAAATATACCTGCATTTACAATAAACAATAATAAAACTACATCACTGGTCTTTTTTGCAAGTTTATTATTAAAACCACATCTGCTTTGCGTGCATTTAATTAAAAAAAGTAACATTTGTTTCCAGTATATTTTATTTGTAACATTTCAGCTAAAGTAGCTTTTCGCATTTTTAGCAAAATTCTCGGTTCACTCCAAACGCTCTACCATCACTGCTACTATTATTAGTTTCACAAACTATTTTAATCAATTCATTGAAAAGATCTGACTCAGAAGAACAATTTGTTCAAGAATAGAACAACACTACTGTCAAAAAAACAAGTATAATTAATCAATGCAGCAGTTTCTACTAATCAGGACTAATACTAGTCATGGCATTTTGAATAGCATTTTAACCACTATATAAAAATGTATCGCCAGCTGTCTGGAAAGTATAAATTCAATAATTAATGAGCATAAAAACAGTTGTAAACTGTGCCCAAGCAAACTTTCACAATTATCACAAGAGACACGTGCAAAGTAGAGCTGCACGATTTTATATCTAATATTGCATTTGATGTTGATTTGATAGGAAACAATTACATTATTGCCATTGTTCCAGTTGAGATTTTAGTGCAAATGATTTTAAACAGTTTGGATATGACATAACATTGAACTTTTATAGGCAGTGTGTCTTCAGTGCCATATAATATGTTGCTTTTACATAAGGTAAATGTTGCTTTTACCTGTATAATGTACTGATGCAGATAGACACACTAGCTTATTTATACGTACAAATCATCCAAGCGCCCAGTTCCGATCATTTCTAAAAAACATTTGATTAATAATAAAAAAATAAAGATTCATCTTCAATTATTGAAAATTCCAGGTGCAGTTCACTCTCAGCCAATAAGATTTCATGTAGCATTCTCATCGTAGTCAGTCCTGGAAGTCTTTTCTGATTGATTGATAACTTTTGACAACGTTTAATCCAGGAGGTTTCTAGCTTTCCAGGATAAATTCCTCACAAGTGCACAGGACACAGTTTGAGCGCGCACACGTAATATCTGAGCAAGAGGAGAAGCAGTTCATAAGAGAGCTAGAGTTGCTAAGTCCGCTTACAATACGCTACTTTGGGCTTCTTTTATTAGTTGCAGGTTGCAGTTTTTTGGGTTTAATATGGTTTCTGTTAGGAAAATCTGACAAGCAACTTTGTTTCTTTACATTTATGGTCGCAGTTTTCTCCAATAGACTGACACTGTCTGCTCACAGCTAGTCCCGGTCCCAAATGGTACACTTCATATGCACTTACGGTCTTGTGGACTTACAATGGTTGCCTTGTGCACATGTCTATGAGACGTAGGGTGTCCCAAATTTTGTCATTTTAGGTGTCAGAAAGGCGATCGATATGCGCACTTTTGCCGAGCCCGCACTGAATCGAGCTCTACCACAGACTTCTTCCGAACAGTCAAAGCAGCATTACATCACGGAAGTCAGGACTCGTAGGAAGACTGCGGGCATTTATGGTGCCATTTGGGACAGGGCCCTAATAGCCAATCAGTGCAATAATAAAAGTGCTGTAGTACAATTTGCCCTCTCACTTCCCCTCGCCCTCGTTGGAGAAAAATTATATTTAATGTGCAGGCATGTGACATTGTAATCCAAGCAATGATAGTTAATAGAAGTATATGTACATTTTCACAAACAATGCCACCAACAGTACATGATGGAGTGGAAACATGGGAGATAATGGACAGTGCAGGAGAGGAGAGGGACCTAATATATGTATTAATCATTACAGAATATAATTAAAAAAAAACAAGTATACTAATACTAACAGTATATACATATGGTTTGAATTTATTTTATTACAAATATGTGGCTATATTACAGCTCCCGCTTAGTGCTCTTGTCTTTTTCTGCTTTTCCATCTCCAAACCTATTCTGCTCCCAGGTGATCAGAGAATCCCGCTTTGTAGCAATTTGATGATTTTTGCAAAATAACTTCTTTTGAAAAGTTTTTGATATTCAAACTCCAAGTGGTTTCAGTTTATTATGTTGCAGGCTTATTTATTGATAAATAATATTGATGATAATAAATAATATAGGGCTTGTTTTTGAAGCTGCTGTTGTGTATTTGTCTTGCGAGAGTTGGCCACACTAACTGTATATTTCAAGTTTTGTGCGAGAGTGAAAGAAAATCCGTTACATGGATGTGCTCTCGCATTACAATAATGCGCTCTCGACATTTGTCATTAAAATAACGCCGTACATGACAACCTAAAAGGTATCATTAGACGGTATATCGTGCGTCTTATGTGCGCACTTTTTCAAGTAACTTCTCACAGTCCTGTTGTTTAACCCCGTAGAGATCCGTTTACCGGCTGCCCTCTAGTGACATGGCAATCAGCGGCCTGTCCAGCTTGGATTTGTTCAGGATGACGCAAAAAAACCGATCAAAACAGTTAAGTTTAATAAGCTGGTAGCATTTTGCAGAATGTTAAACGATAAATTAGGTGGTGGTGAAGCAGTGACTGTATAAATGTTTGACAGATAAACCCGGTAAAGGCGATGCTAAGGCTCATCACAGCCGTCATGCCGGTTGTCATGCTGCGAACGGTTCCTGGTTGAGGCATTTTCCGAGCTGGCTGAGCCATATTGGATGCCAGTGTCATTACTGACGTGGATCAAGCATCGGGAAACGCAACGGTCTTGTATTTAAAACAGTATTTAAGTATACAAGAAAAAAATACAACTTTTACATTCCCTAGTTAACAAGCGAACTCTCGCCCGAGCCATCTAGTAGCGCTGTAGCCACGGTAGCGCCTCTACACATCAAAAGTAGGCGGTTCAAAAGGGACTAAACCTACTCGGCTGATGAGCTGACCAGTTTATTATAAAACCCGCCCGCTTCGACGACAACTACATGCATATGTTACATATATCCCCCTCTGACCAAGGTCGACAACACCAAAATGGACAAATGTGCCACTCAATTGTTAAACAGAAGCATTTAGCTCACGGATCTCGGCTCCCCTCCCCTTTGCGTCGCACATGGCAGCCCTAGGATTCAGCTCACCTTCCCGGCCACACGGCCAAGTCGAACAATCCCAAGCTTGAAATCCGACATTAGAGGGGATGTCAGGACTGGGTTGAAATGTGAGAGCAGGTACGCCGGTATTAGGCTGGAAATCGGTCCGGGCAAACCAACCCCGAGTACAATTTTAGTGTAATAGGGTCAGTCGTTGCCCGTGTCTTCCCCACCCGCTTCCAAACCTCCGTGATGCACCGCTGAGAGGCGTTGGAAAAACCTGCCAGCTTCGGGTGGGAGGGACTAACCAAATTCTGAACGTAAACCAATCGTAAAAGAGGACTGACAGCGATTTGTCCAATCAGAGCTGCGCATCGTCAAAGCATTCGTGTTGGCTGTTTAATTCTTATGCTGACGTATGATGGATATACGGGAACGTATTTCACCACTCTGTCCAATCACAATACGAGATTTCACCACAAAGCCCGCCCTCTGTGAAACCACGCCTTTTCGTAACTAAAATACGACATTCTAGCGCGAAACAATTATTTTAAATATCCAGTCTTCTCTTTTTACTTCACTGTAGTGAAAGGCTTAATAGGTAGCCCAATGTGTACTTCTAATGTACTACTTTAACTGTTAAACATATATATATATATATATATATATATATATATATATATATATATATATATATATATATATATGATATATATTTGTTTGTTTTTTTCATCAAATGTAGCCCAATCTTACACCAACTGATGATTTGATCCAGATCAAAACCAAGACTAATCCGATTTCAGAATACTTTTTTTCTTGAACAACCCTTTTTTGAGATTTGATCCAATTCAATTCAATTTCTTTGGAACAATTTGGCACTGGTTGTTACAAAAAAAATTGTAATGACATAACAATTTTTTTCTCATTGAAGCCCTCATTTAATTCGGATGTCCCAAGTTATCTGGACATTATAACATGTTGATTTGAGCAAAATGCATAGGCAGGACAGCTATGGCACTAATAATATGTATTTTCTTTACAGTACACCAGCAGCATATATATTCATGATTAGCCATTTTATTGTAGTTTTGAAAGCCCAACTCTTCATTTCTATAAAACATAAATGTAACATTAAAGGGCATATTGCAGGTTACGTTCTTTTCTAAATTAATATATAACCTAATATATATAATGAAAATACCATATGAAAAGGTAATGCAGGATTTAAAATGTTTTAAAAAGACATAAGAGCACAAATTTAGTAGATAAAGTGGCCTTGGCTGTTTGTAAAAACCGCTTTTTTTCCAACATCCCGTCATATTACGTCATGAGAGTGAGTCTCATGATTATATTTTAAAGAAAATCTAATTCCTACATTATTTTTTCTATACATTGACTCACTGGGGTCTCTAACCTGCAATATGCCCTTTAATGAGATATATATATATATATATATATATATATATATATATATACACACACACTATGTTGCCAAAAGTTTTGGGACGCCTGCCTTTACATGCACATAAGCTTTAATGACATCCCATTCTTAATCCGTAGGGTTTAATATGGAGATGGCCCATCCTTTGCAGCTATATAATAGCTTCAACTCTTCTGGGAAGGCTTTCCACAAGGTTTAGGAGTGTGTTTATGGGAATTTTTGACCATTCTTCTAGAAGCGCATTTCTGAGGGCAGGCACTGATGTTGGACGAGAAGGCCTGGCTTGCAGTCTCCGCTCTAATTCATTCCAAAGGTGTTCTATCGGGTTGAGGTCAGGACTCTGTGCAAGCTAGTCAAGTTCCTCCACACCAAACTCGCTCATCCATGTCTTTATGGACCTTACTTTGTCCACTGGTGCACAGTCATGTTGGAACAGGAAGGGGCCATCCCCAAACTGTTCCCACAAAGTTGGAAGCATGAAATTGTCCAAAATGTCTTGTTATGCTGAAACATTAAGAGTTCCTTTCACTGGAACTAAGGGACCAAGCCCAACCCCTGAAAAACAACCCCACACCATAATCCCCCATCCACCAAACTTTACACTTGGCACAATGCAGTCAGGCAAGTATCGTTCTCCTGGCAACCACCAAACCCAGACTGGTCCATCGGATTGCCAGACAGAGAAGCGTGATTCGTCACTCCAGAGAACATGTCTCCACTGCTCGTCCAGTGGCGGCGTGCTTTACATCACTGCATTCAACGCTTTGCATTGCACTTGGCGATGTAAGGCTTGGATGCAGCTGCTCGGCCATGGAAACCCATTCCATGAAGCTTCCATCTGAAGGCCACAAAGTTCGGAGGTCTGTAGCTATTGACTCTGCAGAAAATTGGTGACTTCTGCTAGAATGTTGCATTGGTTAAATGATGTAAACAATAAAATAAGAGAATGTAGAACAAGGGCGTAAGTATAATTAAAACAAAGTAAAACAAAAAGGTCAAAAGGTGTCAATAATAAATTTTTATATATATACTAACTCATGTTTTATTCACTGTCTTTGAAGCATGTGACCGCATTTGAATGTGGGCCATGAAAGAGACTTTAATTTAGATATTCATTCTGTGCCAAATTTAGTTTAGACTCAACACTGATTCGTTGAGTTAAGATGGCGTCCCTTAATTCAACGAGTCGGTGTTGAGTCTGAACTAATTTTGGAACAGCACAGAATAAATGATATCTAAATGAACTAGGACTTCACTTTCATAAACGACCTGTAGGACTGTAGGGGCTGTATCCAAAATCACCCCCTATACCCTCAGTCACAATTCCCTATACATTACTCCACTAATATAATCCATTGAATAAGTGAATGAAAGCGAGTGATCAGATTTGGACACTGAGTGATCAGAAGTGCTTATATCACTATCTTCTGTCGAGACGTGGGAATTCTTTCGACTTCAGACATCACGCCCACAGACTGTTGGCTGAACGTCTGATGCATAAGGACACAAATTAGGAAACACTTCAGAAGTTTCTAAGTCGTCATCTGATTGGTATAATTCTACAGAATTTCCGGGATATGTCTGTATCACATTCTTTAACGGTCCGCCTGGAAACAAAGTTGCTAAACCCCCCCATGAAAGAAGAATCATGTTTTCTTCTGTGACAATGAGCACTTATCAGAATCAACTGAACGGTGGATTTTCAAAACATGACGCTGTACAAAACAAACTGTAAGTGGTTGCTTTACGTATCAGTCAGACCAATGAAACTTGCTATAGACCTTATTCACAGCAACTCCATCTAAGATGTTAAAAACATCTTTTTAACGGGAATGAAAGCGAGGCTGTGAGGGATAGACATACATCTCTTCAGTGGGTTGAATTTTATTTCATGTGTTTTTGGATTGTTCTGCTGACAAAACACTGCAAAAATATCTTTCAGAGAAATTTAAGTAGACAAAAAAACCCTGACAATATGAGCTGTGGAAAATTATAAGTGATCTTTATACAGCTATCCCTCACAGCCTAGCTTTTACCTGTCATGGCGCTGCTCTGCATAAGGTCTATAGAGTGCTGCAGGATTTTTCCATTGGCTTTTGGATTATTGCAGAAAATAAGCTCTGTGTCTGAAAAAAGAGGAGAACTGGCACCCTGACTGAGCCTGGTTTCTCCCAAGGTTTTTTTCTCCATTCTGTCACCTGATAGAGTTTGGGTTCCTTGCCACTGTCACCTCTGGCTTGCTTAAGGCTGATTTATACTTCTGCGTCCGTGGTCTACGCGTCGATTTTCATTTATACTTCTGTGTCCTTGTCCTCATCAATATGCAGTTACACATGCAGAGGGAGCATGATAACCCCTGAGGGAGGGGTTCTGGCAGACCAACGGCCTACGACGTAGCTACGGCGTACACTCGACGCAGAAGTATAAATTGGGCTTTAGTTGGGGACCCCTAATATTCAACAATATTATTGATCTAAGTCACTGCATTGACACCATTGTATGAGAACTGAACTGAGCTGGACTATGACATCACTGTTTACTCCAGAGCTGTATAGATAAATAAACTAAATTAATAACTAATGATTTTTGCAATGGAAATGAATCAACACTGAGCTTACTTAAGTTGGACAATGACACTATTTTCTTCTAGAGCTGCCGTACAGTCAAAACAAACTTTGTTAAATGATTTTCTTGTTATCAACAATGTAAAGCTGCTTTGAAAAAAGCACTAGCCTATATTAATAAAGGTGACTTGAGTTGACTGAGTCTAAAACCTGTTTAACAGTAAATATACTGTACTCCATCTACAAAATGTATAGCACATTAACTCGTGGACCCCTGCACGGGTATTGTAAACTTAAATAAATAATCTATTAAGTAAACTACTGTCACAGAGTCAGCCACACCGTCACAGATCACCAGGACCCGCCCACTCGTTCACAATCACCAGAGTACTGACTTGCTTCACAATCACCTCATCATCTACACACCCACTCTTAGGCTGCGTCCAAAACCTGGAAAACACTGCCTTCGGAGGACACATTTCAAGGTAGGAAGGCATCAAGGCACGTCCGAATCTAATGTTAGCTTCACTTCCTGTCTCCTGAGATACCTTCATCTGATTGAGTTTTGAAGGCTGCATATATGTATCCTTTGCTGCCTTTGATATCCCACAATCCTGTGCGTTCCATTCTGTGACAGTTGAGCTAGAAAAAAAAGATGGCGTCCGAAAGTTGCGTTTGCTGGTCAGTTTGTGTAAAGCTACGTTTTTGACCAAAATGTTCCACTTCTGATGTCATTTCTAGCAAGAAATTACTAATGTAGTAATTTAATATTTGTTTAGTTCTCACCAAAGCTCGCGCTATTTTGCTGTAGATCATTAAACTGTTACACTGCCTTAGAAGTCTGTCCGAAATCAGTTTCGTGAGGTGCCTTCATGCACAAACACTGCCTTACAAGTCATTGGCTGATAAAGCAGCAAGGCAACAAGTCAGCTGCCTAGGTTTTCGGCAGCCTTTGTCTGGTCTCGTCGCAGTCAACACTGCTCAACGTCAGACTCCTTACCTCTCATCTTACCTGTGATCGTCTCATCTCCTGTCTTCAGTCCATCTTCCTGATCCAGTCCTGATCATTCTCCTGTTCATGTTCAATCGTCACCTGCACAGAATATCCACTTGAGTCTTCACCAGCTAAGTTACCACCATCATTCAGCAAGTCACCATCCGCTTCCCATCGCCTGTTTCCCGCTGTTCCACCACCACTCTGCTTTAATAAACACTGTTTACACTTATCTACCTGTCTGTCTCCTTCTGTGTTATGACAGAAGACCAGACCACAATGCAGAGTCTGGCTGAAACCAGCGAGAAACATCCTCCGGATCTATTTGCCGAACTCGTGCAAGCAGTTCGGCAACATCTCCCCTCTGCACCACCCGCTTCTTCTCCACCTGCCTCTGCCAGTCCCATGGCCCGACCAGCGACATACACCGGTGAGGCGGAGGATTGCAGCGGGTTCCCTTTTGCAATGTTCGCTCTATTTTGAGATGCAACCACAGCTTTTCTCCAACGAACTTCATGATTTCCTTGCTGTCAGGATGAGCCCTACAATGGGCTCAATCCATCTTGCATTCTGACGGCCCAGTCACGAGCTCATTGGCCACCTTTACCAGTCACTTCAAGGAAGTTTTCGGTCAAACCGCATCAGTATTATCCATCCATGATCAACTGTTCAACCTTCGGCAAGGTAATTCTATCAGCGCTCACTCCCTACAGTTCCGCACTCTAGCGGCGTCCTCTGCCAGTCCCATGGCCCGACCAGCGACATACACCGGTGAGGCGGAGGATTGCAGCGGGTTCCCTTTTGCAATGTTCGCTCTATTTTGAGATGCAACCACAGCTTTTCTCCAACGAACTTCATGATTTCCTTGCTGTCAGGATGAGCCCTACAATGGGCTCAATCCATCTTGCATTTTGACGGCCCAGTCACGAGCTCATTGGCCACCTTTACCAGTCACTTCAAGGAAGTCTTCGGTCAAACCGCATCAGTATTATCCATCCATGATCAACTGTTCAACCTTCGCCAAGGTAATTCTATCAGCGCTCACTCCCTACAGTTCCGCACTCTAGCGGCGTCTAGTGGCTGGAACGAAACAGCTCTGTTAACAGCCTTTCGCCAGGGTCTGAACCCCGAAGTGCGCCACCAGATGGTAATTTATGACGACACCGTCGGTTTGGAGAGTTTCATCTAGAAAGCTGTACGCATATCTCAATGTCTCTCAGCCTGTGCTCTGGATCCACCCACTCCGCATCCTCCGCCCACCTCTCCATTCGTCGCACTTCCAGCACCTGAACCCATGCAGGTCGACTCGTATCATCTGTCTAACGCAGAGCGCCAAAGAAGATTACTTCAACACTTGTGTCTCTATTGTGGGGGAGAAGGCCACATCATTACAAACTGCCCATGGTCGTGTTTGTCACTTCTCCCCCACCGCAACTCTCCGTGTCGACTGCCTGCATGAGGAGAAGATCTCGTTCATGGTGCTGGAAGGTTCCACTGCTGACATCATCCTGGGACGTCCATGGATGACTCAACACGAAACCACCATCAATTAGAACTCTGGAGAAATTTTACAATGGAGTGATTCCTGCTTCAAAGACTGTCTATCATCTGTGATCAAAACATCTGCACGCCAGGGCTTGCCGACATCCCTCAACCTCTTCATCCAGTCTCCAATTGAACTCCACCTCCATCGAAAGCACCGAAATCGAGGGTAAAACTGAAATTCCTCCAGAGTACCAGGCGTTCCAGGATCTGTTTAGTAAGAGGTTGGCGACCAGTCTACCACCTAATCGGCCATGGGACTGCGCCATCGACCTGCTGCCTGGGGCCTCTCCACCTAAGGGTAAGATCTACCCTCTGTCCATCCCGGAGCAGAAGGCCATGGAGGAGTACATTCAGGATGCTTGCAACCAACGCTTCATCCGTCCGTCAACATCCCCAGCCGCATCTAGCTTCTTCGTGGCCAAGAAGGATGGAGGCTTGCGGCCGTGTATCGATTACTGGGCCCTGAATTCTCAGACTATTACAGTTATCCTCTTCCTCTAGTCCCTGCTGCATTGGAACAGCTCCATGGGGCTTGCATCTTCTCCAAGCTGG
The DNA here is from genome assembly GCA_039654625.1 of Rhinogobio ventralis. NCBI lineage: Eukaryota > Metazoa > Chordata > Actinopteri > Cypriniformes > Gobionidae > Rhinogobio > Rhinogobio ventralis. The sequence goes on from CM077194.1 coordinate 38,213,756, forward strand.
ACCTGCAGAGCGCCTACAACCTCATTCGGATACGCGAGGGTGACGAATGAAAGATGGCGTTCATCACCCCGGCAGGCCACTATGAGTACCAGGTGATGCCGTATGGCCTGTCCAACTCACCCTTCTTATTCCAGGGGTATCTGAATGAGATGTACCTCCAATGCTTTGTCATCTACATCGATGACATCCTGATCTACTCCCGGAACTTGGCCGAACATCGCCAACACGTGACGCAGGTCCTCAAGAAGCTAAGAGAACACCACCTTTACCTCAAGTTGGAGAAGTGCGAGTTCCACACACCATCCGTCCAGTTCCTTGGTTACATCATCGATCAACGAGGTATCCAAATGGACCAGAGGTAGGTGGAAACCACTGGCCTCGACCTGTCACCGTCAAGGAACTTTGACAACTTTTACCGTAGGTTCATCCAGAATTACAGTCTCCTCAGCTCACCTCTCACCTCACTCCTCAGAAACCGGCCCAAGACTGTCCTAGAATAACTTGGCCAGCGAAGCCTTCCAACAGCTCAAGGATGCCTTCACGACTGCTCCAATCCTGGTACACCCCAATCCAGAGCTCCCATTCATGGTCAAAGTCGATGAGCCTACTACCGGGGTTGGAACGTACCATCTGCCTGCCGTCTGTCCCTCATGGACTCAGCTAATACCTCTCCGGGCTCTGGACAGCTAGGCAGTCAGCAAACCCTCTCGCTCCTACAAGATCGCTACTGGTGGTCCAACATGACCCAGGATGTCTCCCGATACATTAAGGGGTGCTCAGTCTGTGCCATCTCCAACTCTCCAAGCAAGATGTTGGTAAAAGTTGGTACCTCTGCCGATACCCAGATGCCCCTGGTCTCATCTGGGCATTGATTTCATGACCGACCTTCCTCCATCAAACCATCACACCTGTGTTTTCATCATCGTCGACCGATTCTCCAAGGCCTGTAAACTCGTCCCTATCAAGGGCCTACTCACTGCATTCGAAGTCGCAGAACTCTTGTTCCAACAAGTATTCCATCATTATGGCCTACCAGAAGACATGGTCTCAGACAGAGGTCCCCAATTTATCTCCTGGGTGTGGAAGGCCTTCTTCCAGCTCCTAGGTGTCTCAGTAAGTCTATCTTCTGGGTACCATCCACAAACCAATGGTCAGACTGAACACAATATCCAGGAGATCAGGAGATACCTGCGGTCATACTGCCACCAGCACCAAGACGGCTGGTGCCGTTACCTCCGCTGGGCGGAGTATGCCCAGAATTCCCTACGGCAGACCACCACTGGGCTTACTCCGTTCCAGTGTATCCTAAGCTAGTCCTCGCTATGTAGGTCCCTTCACTGTGCAGAGGCAGGTCAACAAAGTCACCTACAGACTCAACCTTCCATTTCACTATCGCATCTCACCTTCATTTCATGTCTCCCTCCTGAAACCCTTCAATGAACCTCTGTCCTCTTCTCCCACAGAACCGACCACGGACGAAGTACCTCCTCCAGACGTTGCTGATGAGGACCTAGTTTACCGAGTCCATACCATCTTAGACTCACGGCGACGGGGCGGCAACCTTGAGTACTTGATTGACTGGGAAGGGTACGGTCCCGAAGAAAGCGTTTGTGGGTATTTCGAGATGACGTCATGGATCCGTCACTACTCACCCAGTTCCACGAAGATCACGATTCTTTCAAAGCAGCTTCACAGTGTTAAACAGAAAAATAATAAAACAGAATTTGATAATTAGATTCTGCTGTACAGCCACTCTGGAGAAAACAGTGATCCAGCTCAGTTTAATTATCATATAGTGTCAATGCGGACAGATCAGTAATATAGTTGAATATTTAGTGTCCCCAACTGAGCAAGCCAAAAACTTAAGGCGACAGAGGCGACGGTGGCAAGGAACCAAAACTCCATCAGGTGACAGAATGGAGAAAAAATCAGTCTCAGTGGAGAAATCAGGCTCAGTCGGGGTGCCAGTTCTCCTCTGGCCAACGAACAAACAGTGTATGATTATGATTTAGGCAACATTACAAGTCAGAAGTCATATTAGATCGGAACATTCAGAGTATTTGTCCAGTTTGTCCAATGAGTCATCACGCAGGAGACAGTTTTGTTGAGGATCAGTGCCACTGGATGTCGTGTCGATGAGGCCTTCACAGAGGAGAGTCTAGTTGACACGGTCTTTGCAGACACTTCAGGGCTGCGTTGGTCGCGTCTAGGCGCAGGCCAACCATCTGATCTGGATACGGCCCGGATCCGGCTGACTACAGTAAACCTTGGGATAAACAGAGAGACTAACATTAGCGTAGATGCAATTCTTTTTATGATGTAATGAGTACATCAGGTGGGAAGTGTTCCCGGGTTTCGGCAGACCTATTTAATGCAGCCTTAAACAAACATTTAACTGATTTGAATAATATAAATTGATAATGTTCTATGTGTATGCCATAGTAAAGAGATGTGTTTTTAGTCTAGATTTAAACTGACAGAGTGTGTCTGCTTCCCGAACAATGCTAGGAAGACTGTTCCAAAGTTTAGGTGCTAAATAGAAAAAGGATTGACCGCCTGCAGTTGATTTTGATATTCTAGGTATTATCAACTGGCCAGAATTTTGAGACCGCAATAGACATGATGGAGTATAATGTGTTAAGAGCTTTTTCAAGTACTGGGGAGCTAAACCATTTAGTGCTTTGTAAGTAATAAGCAAGATTTTATAATGTATACGATGTTTAATAGGAAGCCAGTGCATTGTTGACAGAACCGGGCTAATATGGTCATACTTACTGGTTCTAGTAAGAACTCGAGCTGCTGCATTTTGGACCAGCTGTAGTTTATGTATTAAGCGAGCAGGGCAACCACCCAGTAGAGCGTTACAATAATCTAGCCTTAAGGTCATGAACGCGTGAACTAACTGTTCAGCATTTTGCATTGAAAGCATGTGCCGTAATTTAGATATATTTATTTTTAAGATGGAAGAATGCAGTTTTACAGATGCTAGAAATGTGGCTTTCAAATTAAAGATTGGTATCAAAGAGCACACCCAGGTTCCTAACTGACGACGAGGACTTGACAGAGCAGCCATGAAGTGTTAGTCAGTATTCTAGGTTACTACCTGCGGAGGTTTTTTGTCCAATATTTAAAAATTCTGTTTTTTTCAGAATTAAGTTGTAGGAAATTACTAGTCATCCAAGTTTTATATCAGTTATGCATTCCGTTAATCTTGTGAATTGGTCAATTTCGTCAGGGCGCGAAGAAATATAGAGCTGAGTATCGTCAGCATAACAATGAAAACTAACGCCATGCTTCCTAATGATATCTCCCAAGGGTAGCATGTACAGGGTGAAAAGCAACGGTCCTAGCACTGAGCCTTATGGTACTCCATACTGAACTTGTGATCGGTGTGACATCTCTTAATTTACTGCTACAAACTGATAGCGGTCAGATAAGTATGATTTAAACCATGCCAATGCAATTCCACTAATGCCAACATAATTTGAGAGTCTATTCAAAAGAATGTATAGCTAATAGCGAGATACAACTATGAACGGATGATAAGAACAAATAATTTGTAACTCTAATGAGAGCAGTCTCAGTACTATGATACGGTCTAAATCCTGACTGGAAATCCTCACAGATACTATTTATTTCTAAAAAAGGAGCATAGTTGTGAGGATACTGCCTTTTCTAGTATTTTTGACAGAAAGGGTAGATTCGAGGTCGGCCTGTAATTGACTAATTCTGTAGGATCAAGTTGCTTTTTTTAATAAGAGGTTTAATAATAGCCAGCTTAAAGGTTTTCGGTACATATCCTAATGACAAGGATAAATTAATGATATTAAGAAGAGGATCTATGACTTCTGGAAGCATCTCTTTCAGTAGCTTAGTCAGTATAGGGTTGAGCATACATGTTGTTTAGATGATTTAACGAGTTTAGCCAATTCTTCCTCTCCTATAGCAGTGAATGAGTGGAATTTGTTTGATGCAATACTGTAGTAGATGGTTGCATAGTTATAATTTTCTCCCTAATATTATCAATCTTGCATGTAAAGTTCATAAAGTCATTACTGCTGTGCTGTTTGCAAACGTCAGAAGTTTAAGCTTTATTTCTTATTAATTTAGCCACTGTATTAAATAAATACCTAGGGTTGTGTTTGTTTTCTTCTAAGAGAGTCGAGAAATAGCAGATCTAGCAGTTTTTATGGCCTTTCTGTATGCAATAGTGCTCTCTTTTCACAAAATGCAAAAAAACTCCAGTTTTGTTTTCTTCCAGCTGCGCTCCATTTTTCTGGCTGCTGTTTTAAGGGCCAGAGTGTGGACTGTTTTCTTTAATCTTCTTTAAGCGCAGAGGAGCAACTGTGTCTAATGTGCTGGAAAAGAGAGAGTCAATAGTTTCTGTTGCAACATCAAGTTCCTCTAGGCTATCTGGGATGCTGAGGAGTTTGAACTGATGAGGAAGATTATTTACAAAGCAATCTTTAGTGGTAGTGGTGATTGTCCTACCATATTTGTAACGAGGGGACGGCTTTGCAGCCTTGGCTAAATTAAGTATACACAATACTATATAATTATCTGAGATGTCATCGCTCTGCTGCAGAATTTCAACAGTATCAACATTTATTCCATATGACAATATTAGGTCTAAAGTATGATTAGATTAGATTAGATTAGATTAGATTCAACTTTATTGTCATTACACAAGTACAGGTACGAGGCAACGAAATGCAGTTTGGGTCTAACCAGAAGTGCAATAGCAGCAAGTGCAGGACATGAATATGTACTGAATAAATATAAAGATGGCTATTACTATAAATAGAATTTACAGATAGATAGATAGATATGTACTGAATATAATATACAGATGGATGTTGCTATAAACAGTTTGCAGATAGATATATACTGAACAGAATTTACAGATAGATATGTACTGAATATATATATATACAGATGGCTATTATTGTAAACAGAATTTACAGATAGATAGATATATACTGAATATATATACAGATGGATATTACTATAAACAGAATTTACAGGGTAGATATGTACTGAATATATATACAGATGGCTATTACTATAAGCAGAATTTACAGATAGATGTATATAATGATATGTTAGCTAAGATGGGCAGTATAGCAATGAACGATATAGTGCAAATGAGCATATTCTAGTTAGGTAGTAGTGCAAGATGCATATATGAACAGGTGTTACTGTAGTAACAGTCGATAGTGCAAATGAGCATATTCCAGTTAGGTAAGTAGTGCAAGATGCATATATGTACAGGGGTTACTGTAATAAACAGTCGATAGTGCAAATGAGCATCCAGTAGTGCAAATAACAAGTGAAGGCAGATGTGAGGGGGAGAGGAGGGTTATCAGTATATAGGGGGAGTGGGATCAACGAGGGTTAGAGTTCAATATGGAGACAGTTCTGGGAAAAAAACTGTTCTTTAGTCTGCTGGTCCTGGTCCGGAGGCACCTGAAACGCCTACCAGAAGGCAGGAGAGAAAACAGTTTGTGGGCTGGGTGAGAGGAGTCCTTAAGGATGCTGCGAGCTCGATGCAGACAGCGTTTCCTCTGGATGTGGTCGATGGCAGGTAGTGGAGTCCCTGTGATGCGCTGGGCGGTTTTCACCACCCGCTGTAGTGCCTTGCGCTCTGCAGCAGAGCAGCTCCCATACCATACTGTAACACAGTTGGTCAGGATGCTTTCTATTGCGCAGCGATAGAAGTTCACCAGTATAGCCGAGGATAGCTGATTCTTCCTCAGTGTCCTCAGGAAGAAAAGACGCTGGTGAGCCTTCTTGACCAGGCTGGAGGTGTTGGTTGTCCAGGACATGTCCGCCGAGATGTGGATCCCCAGGAACTTGAAACTGGAGACACGCTCAACAGCCGTTCCATTGATGTGGATGGTGTCGTGTGTGCCTCTTGCCTCTTTCCTGAAGTCCACGATGAGTTCTTTTGTTTTGGTGGTGTTGAGGAGCAGATTATTTTCAGTGCACCATGTGGCCAGGTGCTGGATCTCCTCCCTATAGGCGGTCTCATCGTTGTTGCTGATGAATCCAATCACCGTAGTGTCATCCGCAAACTTGATGATGGAATTAGATCCATACACAGGCTTGCAATCGGAGGTGAAGAGGGAGTAGAGAAATGGGCTTAGCACACAGCCCTGTGGTACGCCAGTATTGAGTGTGGTGGAGGTGGAGTAGGTGGAGCCTGATCGAACATTCTGGGGTCTGTTGGTCAGGAAGTCCAATATCCAGTTGCACATTGAGGTGTTGATGCCCAGGTCTCCAAGTTTGGCTATTAACTTGGTTGGGATGACAGTGTTGAATGCTGAGCTGAAGTCAACAAACAGCATACGTGCATACATGTTCTTATTGTCCAGATGTGTAAGCACAGAGTGCAGTGCCAAGGAGACTGCATCCTCTGTGCTCCTATTGCTACGGTAGGCAAACTGGTGTGAGTCCAGTGTGGATGGTAGAGAGTCTTTTAGATGTGCCAAGACCAACCGCTCAAAGCACTTCATAACGATGGGTGTGAGTGCTACAGGGCGGTAGTCGTTAAGGCACCTCGGGCTAGAGTGTTTTGGTACTGGCACAATGGAAGTGCATTTAAAGCATGTTGGTATGGTTTCTTGGGCAAGAGACAAGTTGAAAATGTCTGTAAAAACCCCAGCGAGCTGTTCTGCACATGCCCTGAGTACTCGTCCAGGGATGTTGTCTGGTCCAGCAGCCTTGTGCGGGCTGATTCGACCCAGTGCATTGCAGACGTCTGTGGAGGAGAGTGTGATTGGCGGGTGGTCAGCAGAGGGTTTGGCCTTGGTGGCAGTTTCTCTGTTGTCTCTTTCAAAGCGAGCATAAAAGTAATTTAGCTCGTTCAGGAAGTTGATGTCAGTGGCTGCGGGGGTGGAGTGGGTGGGTTTGTAGTCACTGATGGCCTGAATGCCCTGCCACATGCGTCGAGGGTCAAAGTTGGAAAAGTGTCCCTCTATCTTTAGCTTGTAGCAGTGCTTGGCCTCTTTGATGCCCCTCTTCAGGTTTGCTCTGGATGTGCTGTAGGCTTGTGCATCTCCTGATCTGAAGGCAGCATTGCGTGTCTTCAACAGGAGTCGTACTTCCCTGTTCATCCATGGCTTCTGATTAGGGTATGTGGTGATCTGCTTCTGGGTTGTAACACTGTCAGTGGTGGTATTGATATAATCCAGTACAGAGGAGGTGTAGCAGTCAATGTCTGTGTGAGAGCCACTGGTGGCTTGGGAAGCAAACATACTCCAGTCTGTGTGTAGAAACCTTTCCTGGAGTATGAGATCTGCCCCCTCAGGCCACACCTTGATGGTCTTCATTGATGGCTTCACACGGTTGATGAGGGGTGCATATTTGGGGGTGAGGAACAAAGAAAGGTGATCTGACTGTCCCAGGTGGGGGAGGGGTGTCGCAACGTAAGCTCCAGCCATGTTTGTGTAAACATGGTCTAAAGTTTTGTTTCCTCTGGTGTGACAGGAAACATGCTGGTGAAATTTCGGTAGCACTGACTTTAAGTTTGAATGATTAAAATCACCAGCAACAATAAACGCAGCTTCCGGGTGAGCAGTCTGTTGTTTACTGATGGCTGCGTGAAGTTCTTTCATAGCAAGCTTAGCATCAGCATCCGGGGGAATATAGGCTGCAGTTATAATGGTGGAAGTGAACTCCCGCGGTAGATAAAACGGTCTACATTTAACCATGAGAAACTCAAGGTTAGCTGAACAATGTCTCCCAACAATAGCAGAGTTTGTGCACCAAGCTTTGTTAATGTAAATGCACAATCCACCACCTCTGGTCTTACCGGAGCCATCTAATGTTCTATCCGCTCGGAGTGTGTGGCGTCCCGCTAGCTCAATAGCGTTGTCCGGTATTCCGCTGTTTAACCATGTTTCCGTGAATATTAAGACGTTACAGTTTAAAAGTCTCTTGCTGTGTGTGATACTGAGTCGAATCTCCTCCATTTTGTTCACCAGCGACCGTACATTGGCAAGGAAAATGCTGGGTAAAGAGAGCCGGTGTGGTGTTAGCTTTAGCTTAGCTCTTAGTCCTCCGCGCTTCCCCCGCCTTTGTTTACGATCTCGACGCCGCCTGCGCATAGCATCGGGTGTTCTGGTGATCTCAGGAAGGAGTCGAAGGTTGTCCATAAAACTGTCGGAAATTCGCAAACCAATATCCAAAAGCTCACATCGGGTGTACGATGTAAAGGCACAACTGTTCTGCACGAACAGACCCGAAATGAGCAAGAAATATACCGCAACATTGCAGAATCTGGAGAGACCCCGAGCCTCGCGATGTACTCGCGCCGCGATGATTACGACGATGAGTGGGTCCTGACACGTGTTGCCTAACTCCAATAGAGTTTAGAATGTCTCTAAATGCCAATCCCAATGCGTCTTTTTCATTATCTACTACATGGATATTAAAATCACCAACAATTAGTACTTTATCTGCAGCCAGTACTAACTCTGATAGAAAATCAGCTAATTCTTTGATAAAGTCTGTTTGGTGCCCTGGTGGCCTGTATACAGTAGCCAGCACAAATGTCAAACAGGATTTATCATTTACACTACATAACGTTACGTAAAGCACCAAAACTTCAAAAGAATTATATTTGAAACTAGACTTCTGAGTAATACTGAAGATATTACTATACATTACAGCAACACCTCCCCCTTTGCCTTTCAGACGCGGCTCGTGTTTATAACAATAATCTTGAGGGGTGGACTCATTTAAAGTAATGTAATCGTCAGGTTTTAGCCAGGTTTCTGTCTAGCACAGCACATCTAGGTTATGATCTGTAATCATATCATTAACAATAAGCACTTTTGAGGGAAGGGATCAAATATTCAGTAACCCAAGCTTTATCATTTGTTCATCTTGTATTATATCTGTTTTTTATTTGTTGAACATCAATTACATTTTTACCCTTAAATCGGTTCGAGAGTTTTTTGTATTTACTAATTACTATTAGTATGGTGTTCCTAATAATCCTTTAGGTGAGTGTAATATCTAGGTGAGAGTCTTTATGTGTTGGGATTTATCTGACTTCTGTGATGTGAGACAGCTTGCAGACGGTCGGTTAAGCCAGTCCATCTGCTTCCTGACCTGGGCCCCAGTTAGTCAAGGTTCAACTCTAAGACTATGTGCCAAATTACTAGAGAGAAGAGCGGCACCATCCCAGGAGGGATGAATGCCATTTCTTTTTAACAGGTCAGGTCTGCCCCAAAAGCTTTTCCAATTGTCTATGAACCCTATGTTATTCTGCGGACACCACTTAGACAACCAGCCATTGAGTGAGGACAGTCTGCTAAGTATCTCATCAATCTGGCGAACAGGAAGGGGGCCAGAACAAAATATTTCAGCTGACATCGTACTTGCGAGTTCACACACCTCTTTAATGTTAATTTTAGTGATTTCCGACTGGCGAAGTCGAACATCATTAGTGCCGACTGGAATAATAATCTTAGAGAATTTACGATTAGCATTAGCCAGCACTTTTCAAATTTGCTTTAATGTCAGGCGCTCTGGCTCCCGGTAAACATGTGACTATGGTTCCGTGTAATAGAATCACCAATAACTAGGGCACTTTCAACAGGATTCTCAGTGGGTGCATCACTGAGTGGGGAGAACCTGTTTGATGTTCTAATCGGAACAGAAGAGCGGTGTTTTGATCCGCGACTATGCCGTCTCACAGTCACCCATTTGCCCGGCTGCTCAAGCTCTGTTGCCGGAACCGAACAATGTACAGACTTCATCCAAAAGCAGTGTCTAAAGCCCTTGCATTCTTACTATTCTCAATTAAAGTTTGGATGCGTGTCTCTAATTCTGAAATCTTCTCCGTCAGCCTGACTATGTCTCTGCATTTATCACATGTGAAGCCCTCTTTGCTGACAGAGAAGGTTATACTAAACATGTGACAGGCAGTGCAAGTGACAATAACAGGAGAAGATGACATGGCTTACCGTGGTTGTTGACTAATCCAACTCACCCGAGTTGTTCAAAAGAACAGCATTTATTTTAAATAGAATCTTTTGTTACATTATAAATGTCTTTACTGTCACTTTTGATCAATTTAATGCATCCTTGCTGAATAAATGTATTAATTTCTTTAAGTTCTTTCCCAAAAAATGTAAAAATTCTTACTGACCTAAAACTTTTAAACGGTAGTACAATGTTGCAAAAAGCTTTCTATATCGGATAAATACTGTTCTTTTTCAATTCAATTCAATTCAATTCACAATACGTATCGTTTCAAAGCAGCTTCACAGAAAATGCATGTTCTTTTTAACTTTCTATTCATCAAAGAATCCTAAAAAAAAATGTTTTACACGACTTTCAACATTGATAATAATCATAAATGTTTCTTGAGCAGCAAACCATCATATTAGAATGATTTCTGAAGGATCATGTGACATTGAAGACTGGAGTAGTGATGCTAAAAATTCAGCTTTGCGTCACAGAATTACATTTTTTAAATATATTCAAATAGAAAATGTTTACATTTTACCAAATTACATTTTAATATTTCACAATATATCTGCTTTTGTTTTGTATTTTTTATGAAATAAATGCAGCCTTGATGAGCAGACTTCTAAAAACATAAAAAAGCTTACTGAGCAAAAACTTTTGAACGGCAGTGTAAATAAATTCAATTTCACGTCAAAGCTTGAATAAAAAAAAACATCATTTTTTTTTTTTTTTTTACATTGTGCCACGTTATTATTTGAAATATTCTAGATTACGGTGGTCTATGAACATGGTAAGAATCGTGCAGCAAATTGACTCAGTAGGCTACAGCTCATTTGGTAGGAGTTACACATTAATAGAGCAGCGTTGTCTGATTCCAGCCAATACATGCTACAGGCAAGATCAGTTGACAAATTAGCATATTGCAAGAACAGTCCCAAGTTTCACGCGAGTGAAACTGCAGACAAATTTAATTTCAGACTTGCGCACTGTACAGCCAGTCCACTTCCGTGTTATACACCTGCGATAGGTAGGTAGGCAGGGCTCTAAACTGGTTACACCTGCGCCACGGGTATTTTACAGTATACATCAGCGAAACCAGACGAACCCCTCGGGTATTTGATTCTACTAAGGAACTAACGATTATCTCTCGGTGCCATGAGTATGGATTATAGACTTTGTGAACTGGCAACGGTGTCCTTGCACGTCAATGACCTGGAGACTGACCCTGGACCGAGCGACCATCCAAAACATGAAGATCGAATAAATGTATGTGAAGGCGAGGAGTTTTTACACACCAATGTCACAATAAATGGAGAATCGTCGACTAAACCTGTCCACAAATTTGTGGAGACCCCTGTAGGCAGCGGTGCAGATTCACTATCGGCTTCAGGAGAAGCGAAACTGTGTCCAGAACATGAATGCGAACTACAGTTGTACTGTCACACAGAAGGAAGACCGAAATGCTCGCAATGTGTATTAGATGGAGCTTGTCAGGGTCATACAGTGACAGAACTGGTTACCCGGGCAACTGTAGTAAGGGTGAGTCACTAGTTAAATAACATAATAATTAGTTTCAACGTAAACATTGACAAAATAATTCATAACATAACACATTCATTCTTCCTTTAAAATATATCTCTACTGTTAGAATAATCATGTAAGAGAGTTTCAGCAGTCTTGTGCATTTGTGTGTAGTCACATGGAGAGGGCGTGGTCAGTTTCATTGCGTCAGTACGTTTCAGATATATATATATATATATATATATATATATATAGTCAAACCAATAATTCTTCAGACACCAGATATCATTTTTTACTAGTGGGTGCAGGACACTATAGTTCATTTATGTAAGTGAGGATAGCAAAATAGTGACATTTATACCCCAAAATTCTTCATACAGTTACCAGTAAAATGCTAATGCAACCTTTTACACCACAGACTGAACAAAATGAAGCATTGCTTGGTAATTGGTTGACCTAAATTGGTATTATCTAATTGTGTACTTAAATGTATCAGCTGACAGCTGTTAGCTGTTAGCTGGTTGATTGTAATCCATTACATACCTTTCAATCAAAGTTTTCTGACATTATCAAGATGAATTTGTTCTGACACAGTTTAACTCTGAGTTCTTGTCTTATTTTAGTAGGCTACCATTTTCTAAACTATAGTGAATAAACTGATAATGTGAGAAAAAGTTGAAGGTGTCTGAATTTTGATTTAAACTTTTTGCTAAAAGATGTATTTATTTTTCTGTAACCATGCTATTGAACTTGTTTTTTTCTGTTTTTTTAGCATATTTTGTAATTCACTCTGAACAACTAACACTTTGTCTAGATTTGAAGTCTTTCTTGCTGAGATTTCCCATACTGTAAAAAAAACCTTCATAAATAATAGTCAAGTCAAGTCACCTTTATTTATATAGCGCTTTTTACAATGCAGATTGTTTCAAAGCAGCTTTACAGTGTAAAACAGGAAAATAAAGCAACACAGCCGCTCTGGAGAAAACGGTGATGTCATCTAGCTCATTTCAATTATCATATATATTCAAGTAATGTAGTTGATATAGTTAATTTAGTTTAGTAATGAAATTTATTTGGATATTTATTTGAAAATTTAGTGTCCCCAACTGAGCCAGAGGCGACGGTGGCAAGGAACCAAAACTCCATCAGGTGGCATAATGGAGAAAAATAAACCTTGGGAGAAACCAGGCTCAGTCGGGGTGCCAGTTCTCCTCTGGCCAATTAACAAACAGTGTATGATTATTATTTTGGCAGCCTTACAGGTCAGATGTCATATTAGGTCGGAATATTCGAAAGATCGGAGGCATCACGCAATCATTAAACAATTATTAAATAGGAATATTCTAAATAAGATTAACACATTTCTTAAGAACTATGATGTTATATTTATTATTGATTGAATACTGATTATGTTCTTTGTATTTCAATGCGGTGCTTTTTCTTTTTTGCAATAATAAAAAACCTGAGGGCTCATCTGTGTCATAGAGTGGTCAGGAAAAAGTACATGAACTCATTAGATAACAAAATATAATTTTGTATAAAATGCAAAACAATTTTAGATAACATAGCCTAAACATTTTCAACCAGAAAAATGCACAAAAAGAAGCTTAAATAAAATCCACACGTTTGTAAGCTTCCAGATTCTTTTGAGGGAAATTCTTGCTTGTGTGATGAAGCATTTCCTCCTTTCAGACACCCTTTTTCAATTACAGAGAAATTCAGATCATATCCACATTCCTTCACATTTCTGCCTGCATGCCATTCAATTGTTGGTTTAATGTCTCTTACGTGATCTTGGAATCATTATTCTTCTTTGTATTAAATAGAATCAGTTGGTGGATGTCTGTGAAAAAATGCAGCTGCATGCCCTGCGGATTGAACGTTTCATTGACCGTACACTTACATCAAGAGAGAAAGCTGTACAGGTATCTGAATAATTCACTACTACTTCCAAACATGCAGAGATAGAAAGAGAGAGAGCATTACATAAACTCTCAGCAGAAGTCCACAGAACTCACACAATGACAACCATGTACCATGGTAATATGTTATCGGGCATAATTGGACTGTGATACTATATTTTTAGCCATGATTACTTATTCTGTACGATTTCAAATGATTTTTAGTGTTTGATGTTCAGATGTTCTGATGGTGTTCAGATGAACTGTAGTTATAACAGTGTAATATGTTATTGTAATTGCCTCTTGTGTCATTTAATTGATAGATAGATGCAAACAGTGCAAGAGAACGAGTGCTAGCCCAGGTGAAAGTGGTGCGTGAGGCTCTCGAGGAGGAGGAGCAGCGTCTCCTAGAGGCCATACAGAGAGAAGAAGAGCGTGTGGAGCAGTGCCTCCTCACTCAGAGAGCACACTGGACTCACACTCTGGAGAAACTCACACACACACGCACCAGCCTGGTGCACTCACTCACACACTCGACAGATACCATGCTTGTGGTGAGTGAATGAAGAAGCCAGGGGTATAAAAAGTGCAGATAAATTATGAAAATTTAAAGTATTGATACTTTGTCAAAGAAGACATCATACTAAAGAATTAGAAATTAACATGAAAACTGATTGATGAAATAAAAAGACAGAGTGTGAAATCTTTTTGTCAAACTTAATGAGATTTATGAGAATATTTTTTTTCTTACAGCAATGAGAATTTTGGGCAAGATATATGTATATCACAATATTATGACAATCCAAATATCAGTTTATCACTTTATGTATTCACACAATATGTATGATCATCTTGCTTACATATGGAGCCAGTAAGGAGTTACTGAATTAATTATTGTACTTGCACATTTAACATAAGTCAACATTATTCAAAATGTATAAACATAAAGCAAACTGAAAATATTTGCAGTATTTTCCATGTACTTAATGCCATTTTTTTCCTTTTGATTTTTGATGAAATATGACCTGGACATTTCCTGATGAAATTTACCCCAGAAGAGCTGATTTCATTAAAGTATCTTAAAGTATCACAATTTTCCCAATGCTTCTATTCAATCAATCAAAACAAATCAATCAAATTAAAGGTAATTTGTCCTGACAGCATAAGGTTTTAGGAGACATAATTGACTTTTGAGTATAGTTATAAATATAGTAAAATGTTTTTTTTCCTTTCTTGGAAATGTAGTTGAGTACAAGTAGTTTCAATACTCCACAGAGTAAATGACTGATTCCCCAAAATAAAATCTAGTACTCAACACTCCTTTCATTGTTTTTTCAGTTTCAGTTCATTGTTTTTCTGAAAACTAATATGTGTATATGTTCTTAATCAATTAATAAAACATACATATTTAAATTTGTATGACTAAAATACATTTGTGTGATAATCCACTGATTGTTGTATTCTTGTTCTTTATTTTTAGAGCTCTAATGAGGAAATTAATGACAGGTAATTTCAGTTTGCAATAAATGCAACAATAAGCCCACATAAATGAATAAATACACAAAATGAGATAAGCTGGATATAACTGATCATGTACATGACTGTGCTAGGATTGAGGATGCGGAGGGTGTTGGTGAACCTAGAGATACAGAGCAACTGAGTTTGAACAGAGGCTGCAGTGACAGTAAACTCATGGTGGGGTTGTGGGCCAGTGCATTGCTGCTTGGACCGTTTGGTAAGAGAACTTCTATTTACATGTACACAAGACAGTTCTTTTAAAAGTTAATTTAAGACAGAGACCGTATATCACATTTAAATCCATGATCACCGTACTCGGGTGTTTTCAAACAGACCCTCAAATATGAATATTAATTTTATAGCCATGTATACATACCCAAAGACCAAATTTCATTACCAAAAAACATTAAGGTTTTTTAATGTTTTGAATGCATTTATTTGATCAAAAATACAGTAAAAACAGTAATACTGTTAAATATTATTACAATTAAAATTAACTGGTTTCTGTTGTAATACAGTATATTTTAAAAATGTAATTTATTTCTGTGATGGCAAAATTAATTTTCAGCAGCCATTACTTAAGTCTTCAGTCACATTATCTTTCATAAATCATTCTAATATGCTGACTGAGTGCTAAAGAAACAAATATATATTGAAAACGTAAAAAAAAAAAAAAAATCTCTGAAAGATCATGTGACACTGAAGACTGAAGTAATGGCTGTTGGAAATTCAGCTTTGCCATCACAGGAATAAATTACATTTTAAAATATATTACAACAGAAAACAGTTCATTAAAATTGAAATAATATTTAACAGTGTTACTGTTTTTACTGTATTTTTGATCAAATAAATGCAGCCCTGGTGAGTTTAAGAGACTACTGTCAAAAACATAAAAAAACTTGAATGTTTCCAAACATTTGACCGGTAGTGTAGCCTATATTTATTTATTTATTTTCCTGTGAACTTTTTGCCTGGCTATCACCAGACCAAGCTTAATTTAAGATTGAACATTGGTCTGGGGAGTCTGCTATGTATTTTCTACTGCACAAGAGGCGTGATAAACAAGCATAATTCAAATGACTCTGTACGCAATTGGATAGTCCTTCAACCAATCAGACCACAAGAGGCGTGATCAACAAGCAACGACCCATCGCTTTTCTATCCGTCATCGTGTTAAACCCGCCAATAGCGCGCCAGGTGGATAAGCCAGTCTGTGATTGGTTCCCGCAAAAGTGTAACAGAAGCAGTAGAAATGAATGTACAGGTTTCCAGACTGAGTTGCAGGGCGAAATCAGATCGCCGGCAGATCAGGCTGGGTTTACCCAGTCTAGTGAACTTTTCCATAAACCCCCAAATATGATGACCCCCTTCCTAAAGAAATGAGCCTCAGACCCTGTTTACATATTGATAACATATAGGTAAAATTAAGTGTACTCTAATATTTTGAGGCATTGGTACATTTATTCCACTTCAAATCTCAAACTCTACATCACTTACATTCAACCTCTAATTTTCTTAATCTGAACATCATCTTAACATATCCTTCTTTTCTTTAGCCCACAGTTCAACTACGCTACACTTTGAAAATCAAACGGTCAGTCCTCTTCTCTCTCTCTCCAGTGATCAGCGCACCTTAACTTTCCTGCCCAAACGTCAGCGTCAGTTACCCCCCTATGACCCAGCACGCTTCGACAGCTGGCCTAACGCCCTCTGCTCCCCTTCCATGTCCTCTGGTACTCAGAGCTGGGTACTTGACGTGGGAACGAGTAGCGCCTTTAAAGTGGGCGTGTGCTATGCCAGCATAGAACGCAAGGGGTCTGGTAATGGCGCACGGTTGGGCTACAACTCAAAATCATGGGTGCTCTCACGTTATGATGGAGACTTTTCTTTCTGTCATGATGGTTGCAGTGTGGGTATTGCAGTGGCTAAGAAGCTCAAGAGAGTGGGACTGCTGCTGGATTGGCCCAGTCAGACCCTGCTGTTCTATGACCCTGAATCTATGTCTGCGCTGCATGCAGTCAGACATGCTTTCAGCGAGCCGCTGCTGGCTGCCTGCGCTGTGGCTGATCAGAGCATCTCTATAGTGCACTAAACACAGGATGAATGTTAATGAAGGTTCTGAAGATCTCAAGATCTTGAAGGAATGGTAGATGTAATGTTATGCAATGTCATTTGAACCAACGATATAAAAAAAAAGTTTTACAATATCTGTGCCATTGAAGACCAATATGCAGTAAGAAGAGAAAGTGTGATGTCAATCACATTATTTAGTTATAAAGAAACGAATTGGCCTAATCAGAAGTTAACTCCTTGATTTTGCCAACCTGCTTAAAAGAGCTACAACATATATGTAATTGAAATATTTTTATATTTATGCTTAAGTTATTGAAACTTAATTTTAATATGAATTCTCCATCTCTTTCAAAGTATTTTGTTTATGTGTTCAAATTAGTGCAATTATTGTTGTATTTATTATCTGTATTTCATATGAAATGTACATTTGTCTGTAACATTACCCAACATGGCTGATATTGAGTTTTCATGTGACCACATGAAATCTTGGATCTGATGTCACAGGACAGGAGAGCAGGGAACTCTGTTCTGACCTTTTATCTGATCATGTATGTTATGTATTCATGCAATAAAATGTGGACTGAAATAGTGAAAACATTTTTCACTCTCTCATTTATTTAAATTATTTTTAAAATGTGATCAACATGCTTTGGCTATTCTGGGATGGTCATTCAGTGTTTCAGATTCATTTAATAATTTTTTATATTTTTCTAATGATTGCAATGTTTAGGCTATGCAATAGCACAAACATGCTGCAGTAGCCTTTGTAACATTACTGGCATTTAATCTCTCTCTGTTCCTCTCCAGGGTTTCCGCGGGTCTTGAAAAAGTCTTAAAAAAAATTTATCTTCCACAATTTTAGGCCTTAAAAATTCCTTAAATTGGAGGAGAAAGTCTTAAGTTGAAAATCTTGGCATTAAATTAGGCCTTATGATTTCTGCGATGCAGAAAACGTGGACTGAATTGCACAATCCATTCATAAAATTTACTGTATAATACAGAATGTCACATAGTTTGTCAAATTTCGGATAAATAAATCAAAAGTAGTACACTTAAATCAATAGTGATCATGTGATGACAGAATTCGTTTTGGAACGAATGTCGTTCCAAAGCCGTAAAGCTTGGTACTCCGCACTGTAAAAAACCCAACTTGAAAAAAAGTTCAAATAACTGGTTTTGTTGTGTTGGCTCAGCAAAAATCTATGAAAAAGTCAGTACAACTATGTTTAATACACTTACTCAACACAATCCAGGTGTTTTTCCATAAACTTAAAACGATTAGTTTTGTGAACAAAGCTTTGCAAGTTCAACCAAAAAACTTCTGCTAACTTATTTATTTGAGTTAAGTCAATCTCGTTTAGGGAACTGCCCTCCCATAAGCAAATGCAAATTTTAGAATAAAATGCAACCATTTGGTTATGGGACAGTGAAGAAAAGTTGGTGTTTAGTTATTTTACTTATTTATAACTTAGTTATATCATTTAACTTAGTTAAATGAGCTTAATTTATAATTGTAAATTAATAGTAATTGAATACTATTATTGTAAAATAATGATAATAATAATTATTAATAATTATTATAAAAAATATTATATATTATATAAATTGTTATTGTTGTTATTATTATTATAATTTAAAGTATGGCTACTGCATAAATAATATTATTTTACAATGATAATAAAATTAGTATTATAATTATAATAATAATAATTATTATTCTTATTCTTATTCTTCTTATTATTATTACTATTAGTAGTAGTATATTGTGCTCAACTGTGAACGCTTGGAGGAAGACTTTTATTGTGAAGTTTCGTTAATAAGTGTAGTGGGCGCCAGTGCTCTCATCTCACTAGTTTGCGAACTGAGTATGTGGACTGTTCATTTTTTATTGAATTGTTAGATTTATATAAGCAATTATCAGCATGTTTTCTGATAAACGTTATCATTTCCTCTCGCGCTAAACCACGCCCCCAGTACGTGACCATTGCGCAATCTTGCTGTGCATGTGCGTCAACGTATACTTTTTAATGCGGGAGAAACATCTAGAAGTTAGCAAACGGCCGAAGAAGAAAGAAGAGACAGCACGTGGGTGATAATAATCCAGAAGAATATTTATGGTGAGTGCTCTTATTTGGTTTTTGATGATTGTTGCTCTATATTCCTAAATTATTCAATTGGATAATGTTCTATATTCCTAAATTAGTCGATGGTAAAAATAGAGAGACCGCTGCTTTTTCTTTGTAAGTTATCAACATTACTTTAATTTAAATCTAGTTGTATTTTTAATCCAGTTACATCTGGAAATCAACTTCCTTCCAGACAATCCTGTTGGGTTGGATGCTGCTGCATTGGAACATGAAAGGGAACAGCTTGAGCTCGAAGTCAAGAAAAGGAACATGGACATGATGATACTGAATACCAAAATGGAAACTACATTCCCTCTCAGGAGAAAAGAAATAGTCAATGAGCAACCATTGGTCTCTGTCATCAAAGAAAGATGGCCTGGTCTCTTTTTGGAGGAACAAGTTACATTTTGTCTATATATTATTTTGTCCTGATTGTATATAGATTTAAATGTTAACAGATTTTTTTCCTTTCACTTCCTCAGGTTTGCACAGAGTTCCAAAGGATCACTTGTGTGGACCTTAAAACGACCTTCATGACAGCTCTTAACAAATACAGGAGTGCAGAATTATTAGGCAAGTTGTATTTGAGGATTAATTTTATTATTGAACAACAACCATGTTCTCAATGAACACAAACTCATTAATATCAAAGCTGAATATTTTTGTATCAATATTTTAAGTAGTTTTTAGTTTTAGCTATTTTAGGGGGATATCTGTGTGTGCAGGTGACTATTACTGTGCATAATTATTAGGCAACTTAACAAAAAACAAATTTATACCCATTTCAATTATTTATTTTTACCAGTGAAACCAATATAACATCTCAACATTCACAAATATACATTTCTGACATTCAAAAACCAAACAAAAACAAATCAGTGACCAATATAGCCACCTTTCTTTGCAAGGACACTCAAAAGCCTGCCATCCATGGATTCTGTCAGTGTTTTGATCTGTTCACCATCAACATTGCGTGCAGCAGCAACCACAGCCTCCCAGACACTGTTCAGAGAGGTGTACTGTTTTCCCTCCTTGTAAATCGCACATTTGATGATGGACCACAGGTTCTCAATGGGGTTCAGATCAGGTGAACAAGGAGGCCATATCATTAGATTTTCTTCTTTTATACCCTTTCTTGCCAGCCACGCTGTGGAGTACTTGGACGCGTGTGATGGAGCATTGTCCTGCATGAAAATCATGTTTTTCTTGAAGGATGCAGACTTCTTCCTGTACCACTGCCTGAAGAAGGTGTCTTCCAGAAACTGGCAGTAGGACTGGGAGTTGAGCTTGACTCCATCCTCAACCCGAAAAGGCCCCACAAGCTCATCTTTGATGATACCAGCCCAAACCAGTACTCCACCTCCACCTTGCTGGCGTCTGAGTCGGACTGGAGCTCTCTGCCCTTTACCAATCCAGCCACGGGCCCATCCATCTGGCCCATCAAGACTCACTCTCATTTCATCAGTCCATAAAACCTTAGAAAAATCAGTCTTGAGATATTTCTTGGCCCAGTCTTGACGTTTCAGCTTGTGTGTCTTGTTCAGTGGTGGTCGACTTTCTGCCTTTCTTACCTTGGCCATGTCTCTGAGTATTGCACACCTTGTGCTTTTGGGCACTCCAGTGATGTTGCAGCTCTGAAATATGGCCAAACTGGTGGCAAGTGGCATCTTGGCAGCTGCACGCTTGACTTTTCTCAGTTCACGGGCAGTTATTTTGCGCCTTGGTTTTTCCACACGCTTCTTGCGACCCTGTTGACTATTTTGAATGAAACGCTTGATTGTTCGATGATCACGCTTCAGAAGCTTGGCTATTTTAAGACTGCTGCATCCCTCTGCAATATATCTCACTATTTTTGACTTTTCTGAGCCTGTCAAGTCCTTCTTTTGACCCATTTTGCCAAAGGAAAGGAAGTTGCCTAATAATTATGCACACCTGATATAGGGTGTTGATGTCATTAGACCACACCCCTTCTCATTACAGAGATGCACATCACCTAATATGCTTAATTGGTAGTAGGCTTTCCAGCCTATACAGCTTGGAGTAAGACAACATGCATAACTAGGATGATGTGGTCAAAATACTCATTTGCCTAATAATTCTGCACTCCCTGTATAGCAACTGTCTCATCAAAATGTATCGAGCAAAGAGTAAAGACCTTGGAGACGAAATGAAAATGATCCTGGACCATTTTGATGAGCAGGTATGATTCCTATACTTAAGAATCTTTTGAAATTAGTGGTTATACAGTGCGTGCAGAATTATTAGGCATGTTGATTTTCTGATCATTTATTTCCAGGCACATTTTACCAATTCCAAACCACATTAATTTTAATAACTACTATAGATTTTGTATTTAATAACTTATAAGTGATATATAATTGTTTGTGAAGGCTGGAAATAAAAAAAACACCTTATATTCAGGTGTGCATAATTATTAGACTTAGACTTTTTTGTTTGTTTGTTTTTTTGTTATTAAATTATTAAATGTCCATGGAAAGGGTGCAATACTAATGCAATACTAGAAATAGCAGTTTAAGGCATGACCATTGGACCATGAAATGCTCATTGGGTCAGACAGAAGCAAGAATTAAGCAAAAGAATTAAGAATTAAGGTGAAGAATTAAGTGTGAAACCACCTGGAACAATTTGGTCTCCAGAACCACCATTTTCCAGAACTACAACCCACCTGGAGTCTCCAGAAGCGTGTCAGGATCTCAGAGATTTAAGTTGGGTGAAAAATCCATATGTTTTTATGGGCTTTATAGACAGATGTTTGAAGAATTCATCTTCCAGAATCTGGCAGACTAAAAATTAAAAATTCTGGAAGATGAAAACTTAAGTTTCTGAGATCCTGACACACTTCCGGAGAGTCCAGGTGGGTTGCAGTTCCGGAAATGGTGGTGCTGGAGACTAAATTGTTCCTGACGGTTACACACTTAATTCTTCACCTTAATTAATTTTCTTCTCTACCTGCTTCTGTCTGACCCAATGAGCATTTCACTGTCCAATGGTTAGGCTTCAACTGCAATTTCTAGTATTGCATTAGTATTGGAACCTTCTCATAGACATTTAATCATTTTTTATTTTTCAGTCTGAATCTCTTTTTTGCTAATTGTATCAGTAATAGAAAAGGAGCCTCATAATTATGTACACTTGAATATAAGGCGTGGTTAATTTCCAGCCTTCATGAACAATTATATATCACTTATAAATGATTAAATACAAAAAGAATAGTAGTTAAGATTTAATGTGGTTTGGAATTGGTAAAATGTTACTGGAAAAAAGAATATGATCAGAAAATCGAAGTGCGTGCAAAATTATTAGGCACAATCTTTATACTAATGTGACACTTTTGTGACAATTATTTACTCTTTTTGAGTAACCGAAGATATTCTATATATTTTTGGGTGCTCAAAGACAAATGTCACATTAATTATAAAGATTTAAAGATATAACCACTCATTTTAAAAGATTGTGAATGTATAGATTTCATTTTAGGCTTTTTGTAATCAGTTTTTGTGGATTTTTTTGTTTTGTTGTTGCCCTAAGCCCCACTTCATTTCTGACCCTTTGCCCATCCCTAATACACATTCAGTGACACTCAATGATCTTTAAAGGGTTAGTTCTCCCAAAAATGAAATGATTTACTCACCCTTAAGTCATCCTAGGTGTATATGATATTCTCCTTCCAGATGAATACAATTTGATTTGCATTCAAAAAATATCCTTGCTCTTCCAAGCTTTATGATGGCATTGAATGGCTGTTTCTGATTTGAAGTCCATAAAAGTGCATCTATCCATCATAAAAGTGCTCCTTCTGAAGTGAAGCAATGCTTTCGTGTGAGAGAAATATCCACATTTAAAACTTTATTAACTAAAATAACTAGCTTCCGACAGATGGCCATATGCATCGATTTACAGTGATGGAGTAACCCTTGACCTGACGCGTGACGTAATGAAGAACACAGAAGTGCAGAAGTGCAAACAAAACACGGTCATAAATTAGTCTAAAACGAGAATTTTTTAAGGGAAATGCCAGACAATTTCGATATAAGCACTATCCGCGAGAGGCGTCAAACCTTGCGATGCTCCTACATCCTGCGTGATGTCAGAGGTTATTCTTTTGCCGTAAGTCGACTTGCGTAGGCCGTCTGCCGAAGCTAGTTATTTTAGTATTTAAAGTTTTAAATATGCATATTTTTTTTACACAAACGCTTCGCTTTAGAAGGCCTTTATTAACCCCCTGGAGCTGTGATGGTTAGATTCACTTTTATGGACTTCAAAACAGAAACAGCCGTTCACTGCCATTATAAAGCTTGGAAGAGCCAGGACATTTTTAATATAACTCTGATTGTGTTCGTCTGAAAGAAGAATGTCATGCACATCTAGGATGACTTGAGGGTGAGTAAATCATGGGCTAATTTAAATTTTTGTCTATCCCTTTAAGTAATCATGCAGAAGTAAATCATAATTAAAATGATTTATTTCTCTCTTACAGACAACAGACATTGTATCACACAGATACTCTACAGCTCTACGGGGACTCATGACATTTATATAATTCTAAGGACACTGATTTAGAGGAGACGTAGACAAGAGGAGTGAAACTGGGCATTCTTGAAGTCATGGAGGACAATCTCTCGCAGGCAACAAAGAGATGTCAAAACCGCGCCATCATCCTGGAGGAAACTGTGGTTGTGGAGGATCTACCTGACTTTCCCACTGCTTTCATGGTACTCTTTGGACTTCTCTATGCGCTAAACATCGAGTATCCAAAAGGACTTAAATACACATTTGAGGCAGTGCAGAACATCTTTGTGGGACTGGGAGAAAAGTGCATCAACAGAGTTCAGCCCCTGAAGAATAAGCTTTTTACTCTGTAGGGAGTTTAAGATGCTTTTAGTGTTTTCAGATGATGGTGTTTGTTAGGATATTGTGTTATGGTGAATTCTAAATTCAGACTTGTAGTCTTATTCTCTAAAAAGTCAAACGCATATTTGTTTACTTGATATTCGTTGATATACTATTCAGTTGTACTAAACCTTTCATGTTTAGGTGTATCAGCGCTTTGGAGATGGATGGTCTATTTTACATTTTGAAAGATTGTGTTCCTCATATGCTCCTGTTTAGTCACTTTTCATATTCATATTCAGTGGCATTGTTTTATAAAACCGTTTTAACGGCAGTGTTTAATTTTTGTTGCAGTATTGCAATATTTCAATTTGCAGTGTTGAATCACTTTGGCTTAAATATGTTTGAATTTAAAAAAGACTTGTCACAGGATTTTTGTGATGGTGGTAGCAAGACTATCATTATTGATACACTTTTTGGACTGTTAGTGCAATTATAAGACATTTATTTCCTGTGAGAATATTTAAAGGGATGGTTAACTCAAAAATTATAATTAATTATCATTTACATTTTTCTCAAACTCACATGACTTCCTTTCTTCTTTAGAACACAAGAATATAAATGTAAACCCATATGTTTTATATAAATGTAATCCATATGATTTAATCCATGTCTTCTGAAGCAATACAATCAGATTACAACAATACAAACAGAAGAATTAGGAGTAACATTTTGATCTTTCTCCCAAAAGTATTGCTTCAAAGAAAGTAGATTAAACAATAGCTGCATGTTTTTGTGCGTGTTCCACAGAAGAAAGGAAGTAATATGAGTTTGAGACAGAAAAAGTAAATTATAATGAATTATCATTTTTGAGTAAACTATGCCTTTAAGAGAAATTCTTGTCACGATGACAGCTAACTGAAATTACATTTGCAAGTAAATTGCTGTTTGGAATAAATGTTTTGTTGTGTTAACTTGCTGTTTTCAGTTTTTGTCTTGGGCAATGCTATTGTAGTTTCCAGCCATAACGTATTATTTCTTAGTACCAATTTCCAATAGCATTTTTTGGTTCACTCAACTTAAGACATTGAGTTTTTCAGACAAAAAATGTTGAGTTGGCCCAACTTAAAAAAGTTTGTTAAAGAATAGTTGGACCTCTCCAGAAAACTAACAATCTTAAGTTAACTCAACTAAACATTTTTTGTATGACTGACAACTTAATTTCAGGCAGTTTAACTGTTATTTACAAAAGTTGAGTAAACAAGAAAAAGCCAGGGGAAATTAGTACCAAGATTTTTTTTGTTGTACTGGCTTAAATTTTTTTACAGTGCGCAAGAACAAAGAAATTTGTTCGTTTTCTCGAAGTGGCAAGAACAAGAACAAAGTTCACGAGAAAAGCAGGTGCCGAACATCTCCTTTTCTCCGCATTAACCCCGCCCACTTTAAATTCCTGACCAATCATACAATAGTTCTCGGACACCCACAAGAAAAAAGTTCTGCTCAGATGATGTGTCGAGAACAAGCTGCGAGAACTCCCAAACCAGAGCTGCGAGAACAAAATGATGTCACTTTTTTCTCTGTTCTTGCAGAGTATGTAACGGCCTTAAGACTTGCGTTCATCATATAAAGCGATCGAGTCTCTTCAGAAAATTTGGAATAAACCACTTGATTCGTTTTAGGATCTCTTTATGAACTTTTTGAAGCGTCAACGTGCTTAGATAGTCAATGGGGGGACAGAAATCTTTCAGATTTCATTAAAAATATCTTGATGACTGAAAGTCAGTCAAATTTAATGTAACCATTAAAGCAGAGTCCAGAAAAATTTAAATAAAAAATAAATAAAACTTATTTCTTAGGGCCCTAAATTTAATTGCAAAATTAAAGTGCATGCACTGCAAAAAATTGTTCTTCCTCAGGAATTTTGTTTTCCAGTACAAATTCTAAACATCCTTAAATCAAGATGCATTTACTTAACATGCAAAATGAAGAAAATACGTCTTGTTTCCTGAGAAATTAACAAAATTAAGTTAGTTTATGCTTAAAACAAGAACAAACATCTGTCATTGTGTATGAAAATTACTTGCACTTGAATTAAGTTGATTTTTATAAACACATTGGCAGATATTTGTTCTTGCTTTAATCATAAAATCAAGATTTCCCAAGATTTCTTATCTCAAACGTTTTTGCTGTTTTTCGGTAAAATAAATTATATAAATAAATCCTGTTAATTACTGTCCCATATTAATGAAAAAGAAAAAATATTTTTGGCACAAAGCACACTAAATGTGGTGACATATCCAGTAGGTGCAGCCTATATTTCTTTTTAAATGGCGCAAAACATCTTAAAATTTAGTGAAATATATGTATAAAATATAGGCTATTTATAGAAACATAATCATATTTACATTGGCTTTAATGACCAAGATATAGGCTAGTTTTGTATTCCTAAATAATAAAAAAGTGAGTGCAAATAGTGTTGAATGCTATTTTAATTAAGTAAATACAGATATAGATGCTACAGTAATTGTTAAATAATGATATAGATGCTACAGTATTTACACTGAGAAAATAGTTGTTAAATGCTATTTATACTTGGTGCAAATAGTGGCAACTTCAGTCTATTCAGTTTATTATAACAGTATGCAATAATAACATATTCAGTGTATATGATTATATTTATGGAGTGTCTATTTGCACATGGTGTAATAAACACTCAATGTAAATGTAAATTTGATTGTTGTTTATAAATACATTTGAAAAAGACCACTAAATGAGACATGATTTCATATCAACATAGTAATGTATTTGTATATACTTTTCAGTACATGTTTAGTCTTAAAACACCTAAAAACATGATCTCTGATTACAATCTCTTCAGAATTTTTCTATGTAGAAAAGGAAAAACACTCAATAATTTGCCGTTATCATAATCTTCAGCTATTTCACCATTCAAAAGCTGCAAGTGGTAAATTTATACCTTGGCTGTTAGATCAATTACATCCATAATTGCATATACAACTTTAGATTGTTTAAATAAAGCTATAGAATTGTTTGAAAGGAAATGGAACATATTAAATGAGTAGAACCAGTATGACTGTTCAGCTACAGTAGATGGGTAGGTTTTCATCAAGTAACAACACAAAAGTGCTGCATGTCTTCAGATATTGTACGAGTTGTAATGGTCCATGGTACTTGTCAGTTTTGGGACTCAAGCAGCCAAAGTGTAATAAATGTATACTTTTATGTTCCGAAGATAATATAAAAAAATGGTTTATAAAGTCCTGTAATGAAATGGCCACCCGTCCACTGGAGTCCAGGATGTTTTCCTGCCTTTGGTCCGAGATGCCGGGACAGGCTCCAGCACTCCAGCATGCCTTCATAGGAGACACGGTATAGACCCCTCCATACACAGGAAAGGGAAACACATGAAAAGACCATTGGGGAGCACTTTTTTATTGTTTTGTAAACAGGCAAACTGCAAAATAAATCAATAAATAAACAAGTAAATTTGCCCATGAAAAAGAACCAAAAAAATTAAATAAAATTGCCCATTTTTGTTGTTTAAAAATGTATAAATAATGTAAGCTATTATGTAATTTATATCAAACTATTATATAATATACACTCTCCTAAAGGATTATTAGGAACACCTGTTCAATTTCTCATTAATGCAATTATCTAATCAACCAATCACATGGCAGTTGCTTCAATGCATTTAGGGGTGTGGTCCTGGTCAAGACAATCTCCTGAACTCCAAACTGAATGTCAGAATGGGAAAGAAAGGTGATTTAAGCAATTTTGAGCGTGGCATGGTTGTTGGTGCCAGACGGGCCGGTCTGAGTATTTCACAATCTGCTCAGTTACTGGGATTTTCACGCACAACCATTTCTAGAGTTTACAAAGAATGGTGTGAAAAGGGAAAAACATCCAGTATGCGGCAGTCCTGTGGGCGAAAATGCCTTGTTGATGCTAGAGGTCAGAGGAGAATGGGCCGACTGATTCAAGCTGATAGAAGAGCAACTTTGACTGAAATAACCACTCGTTACAACCGAGGTATGCAGCAAAGCATTTGTGAAGCCACAACACGCACAACCTTGAGGCGGATGGGCTACAACAGCAGAAGACCCCACCGGGTACCACTCATCTCCACTACAAATAGGAAAAAGAGGCTACAATTTGCACGAGCTCACCAAAATTGGACAGTTGAAGACTGGAAAAATGTTGCCTGGTCTGATGAGTCTCGATTTCTGTTGAGACATTCAGATAAATGTAAACAGAATGAGAACATGGATCCATCATGCCTTGTTACCACTGTGCAGGCTGGTGGTGGTGGTGTAATGGTGTGGGGGATGTTTTCTTGGCACACTTTAGGCCCCTTAGTGCCAATTGGGCATCGTTTAAATGCCACGGCCTACCTGAGCATTGTTTCTGACCATGTCCATCCCTTTATGACCACCATGTACCCATCCTCTGATGGCTACTTCCAGCAGGATAATGCACCATGTCACAAAGCTCGAATCATTTCAAATTGGTTTCTTGAACATGACAATGAGTTCACTGTACTAAAATGGCCCCCACAGTCACCAGATCTCAACCCAATAGAGCATCTTTGGGATGTGGTGGAACGGGAGCTTCGTGCCCTGGATGTGCATCCCACAAATCTCCATCAACTGCAAGATGCTATCCTATCAATATGGGCCAACATTTCTAAAGAATGCTTTTAGCACCTTGTTGAATCAATGCCACGTAGAATTAAGGCAGTTCTGAAGGCGAAAGGGGGTCAAACACAGTATTAGTATGGTGTTCCTAATAATCCTTTAGGTGAGTGTATGGTAAGCTATTATGTAATTTAAATGTATTTACATTTTCCATTGTGAAACTGTTAATTAAGTTGGGGACACTACATTTTTTTAACTAAATATCCAAATAAATTTAATTACTAAACTAAATTAACTATATTAACTAAATTACTGATCTGCCCGCATTGTCCCTATATGA
This sequence comes from Rhinogobio ventralis, assembly GCA_039654625.1. Classification (NCBI taxonomy): domain Eukaryota; kingdom Metazoa; phylum Chordata; class Actinopteri; order Cypriniformes; family Gobionidae; genus Rhinogobio; species Rhinogobio ventralis. Next base: position 38,242,725 of record CM077194.1, read on the forward strand.
CAATTGAAATGAGCTAAATGACTGACCAGTTTTCTCCAGAGCGGCTGTACAGCTGAATCAAATTCTGTTCATTATTTTCCTGTTTAACACTGTGAAGCTGCTTTGAAACAATCTGCATTGTAAAAAGCGCTATATAAATAAAGGTGACTTGACTTGCATTGTGCCATCATTAGGGAAAAAATTCCCCACTTGAAATGCCACATTCCAGGAACTTTATGACTGCTGCAAAACTGGAATATGCTTGGTTTTGTAGTCTCATCCTGGCTGTACAGCCTCATTTTGTATATTTTACCAGACTCACACTACTAAACTATTTAGTTACTGTGTGCATTTGTAAGTTGTTTTTAACACTGATCTGGCAAATAAATATTGAGTAAATTTTTTACACATTGACTAGATTTGTGTAGTGGCTAAGGTCAGGTCCCGCAATTTCTACCGTGGGGGAATTTCTAATGTCTGAATAATTTTTGACTGTATGTTCTATTATCTAAAACTTCCCTCATACTTTATATAGATGTCTTTAACTACTATGTACTTGCATCAAAATATAAGTATTGTGTTCATGTTGTATGACAAAACGTTTGCTGCTACTAAGGTGGGAAGTTTAGGGACAGGTTTGGTGGTATGGGTAGATTTAATGGTGGGTTAAGAGGTAGGACAAGTGTAATTATAGATGTAATTACATGCAAGTGGTTTTTAAAATATAATACAATGTAAAAACATGTATGTATGTACACAATAAGTGCACTGTATCAAATGATTAATTTAAATGTTAGTACATACACTATATTGCCAAAAGTTTTGGGACACGTTACATGCACATGAACTTTAATGACATCTCATTCTTAATCCTTAGGGTTTAATATGGAGGTGGCCCACCTTTTGCAGCTATAACAGCTTCAACTCTTCTGGGAAGGCTTTCCACAAGCTTTAGGAGTGTGTTTATGGGAATTTTTGACCATTCTTATAGAAGTGCATTTCTGAGGTCAGTCACTGATGCTGGACGAGAAGGCCTGGCTTGCAATCTCCACTCTAATCCATCCCAAAGGTGTTCTTTCGGGTTGAGGTTAGGTGCACTGGTGTGCAGTCATGTTGGAACAGGAAGGGGCCATCCCCAAACTGTTCCCACAAAGTTGGGAGCATGAAATTGACCAAAATGTCTTGGTATGCTGAAGCATTAAGAGTTCCTTTCACTGGAACTAAGGGGCCAAGCCCTGAAAAACATGATTTGGAGGGGTGTCTCAATACTTTTGGCAATACAGTGTAGTTAAAGCCACCTAATATAATGTGGGACCAAAACATCACAACCAAGTGTTTTGTTCAGTAGGGAAACAGCAATTTGCATATGTCATGTTTACACTTGGTAATTCTGCTTTAAGTGTGTTTACTGCCTCCTAGCAGCAGTATTGGATGTAACTCATTAATAATAATTACTGTGCAGTAATTACTGTAATTTAATTACTTTTCCCTTGAAAAGTAAAGGAAGGGATTATATCATTGCGTAATATCATTGCGCCTGCTGCACCCATGGTACGGCAGCAAAGTTCTCTGATTATTACACGGGAATGAGAGTGTAGTTCCTAGCCATATCGGTCTAGAAAATCACAACTTTTTATTTTCCACCGTTCTTAGTACGTTTTAAAGTTTTACAGAGTCAAGTTTTAAATAGGAAAAATATCGAAAGTATTTTGGTCATTTTTGAACGAGATGCTAATGGTCTAATCCGATTCAATGATGTATGCTAAGCTATGCTAAAAGTGCTACTGCCAGATCCGGAGATCGGCTGAATGGATTCGAAAACGGTAAAACTCAACTGTTTAACTCTAGGGGAGCTGGAAAATGAGCCTATTTTCAAAAAAAGTGGAGTGTTCCTTTAAACAATAGTGGATTTAAAGGTGCAGTGTGTGAATTTTAGCAACATCTAGCGGCAAGGTTGTGAACTGCAATCACCCCTCCCTTACGAAGCATATAGAGAAGCTACGGGGGCCGACACAGGACAAAAATTTCATCGCTGGAGAGAGCAGAGAATAACGCTCTGTAGAGAAGTTTGTCCGTTTGTAGAAACATTACAGCGCAAAATGGCGATTTCACTGTAAGGGGACATATGTGTATTATATTGCATTTCTGTCAATAGATCCTCATAAATACTACACATTGAACCTTTAACATCAAAATCTAATGTTAAAATGTATTTTTTCATGTAACCATCTCCATTTAAATACTTTGGTCAGTTCAAGAATAATTTATACAATTTCATATTATTTATTTGAAAGAATTAAAATAGTAGGTTCATGTCTATCCTTGTATTGTTCAACTGGTCGAGGTTGATATAGGATTTAGAAAGTAATTAGTAATAAGCAATGCAATACTTTTTAGAGACAGTAATTAGTACAGTAATCTAATTACTCTGTTGAAGATATAATTAGTGCACACTAAACAAAAATGGTGCTAAATAGCAATAAAAGTGGTTCATTGGCTTGTAATCATAGGGGAACCACTTTAAGTGATTTAAGTAACCTTTGTCAAATGGTGCTATGTAGAACCATAGAACCAACCCATTCTCCATCCTTAGATTTTAGATCTGTTACTCCACTCTCATATGTTTGCTATGAATGGGAATTTACTACAATGGCAAAAGCTGTTTTGAATAACTTTTATGCCTTTCTCAGGTCAACACTGCCTAGCAGGCACCTTCAGATTAAAACACTATGCCCACTAGAGGGAAGCAGAGGACAATACTCTTTTTTTTCTGGTTCACAATCAGAAAACAGACTTTAATCATGCATGCTGCAGTACATTTGAAATATATGCTAAATAAAACTAAATAACAAAAACAACTATAATAATTTTCATTAAGTTTGTGATTTTCTTATCTGGATGTCAAGTTAAAAAGAAGGATATGTATAAATTAACCAGAGTAATAATCTTAAAATAAATACAAATTACAAAATTGAACAGAGCATTGTGTATTGATACCAATCTTTCATTTGAAAGCCATGTTTCTAGCATTTGTAAAACTGCATTCTACCATCTTAAAAATATATCTAAATTACGGCATATGCTTTCAATGCAAAATGCTGAACAGTTAGTTCATGCGTTCATGACCTCAAGGCTAGATTATTGTAATGCTCTACTGGGTGGTTGCCCTGCTCGCTTAATAAATAAACTGCAGCTGGTCCAAAACGCAGCAGCTCGAGTTCTTACTAGAACCAGGAATTATGACCATATTAGCCCGGTTCTGTCAACACTGCACTGGCTCCCTATTAAACATCGCATACATTTAAAAATCTTGCTAATTACTTACAAATCACTAAATGGTTTAGCTCCCCAGTACTTGAGCGAGCTCTTAACGCATTATACTCCAGCACGTCTATTGCGGTCTCAAAACTCTGTCCAGTTGATAATACCTAGAATATCAAAATCAACTGCTGGCGGTCGATCCTTTTCCTATTTAGCACCTAAACTCTGGAACAGTCTTCCTAGCATTGTTCGGGAAGCAGACACACTCTGTCAGTTTAAATCTAGACTAAAACGCATCTCTTTACTATTGCATACACATAAAACATTATTAATTTATATTTTATTCAAATTGTTAGGCTGCATTAACTAGGTCAGCCGGAACCGGGAACCCTTCCCATAACACCTGATGTACTCGTTACATCATAAGAGGAATGGCATCTACGCTAATGTTAGTCTCTCTGTTTATCCCGAGGTTTACCGCAGTCAGCCGGATCCGGGCCGTATCCAGATCAGATGGTGGACCTGCGCCCAGACATTACCAACTCATCCCTGAAGTGTCTGCAGAGACCGTGTCAGTTAGTCTGCCCTCTGAAATTGCTCATCGACATGGCATCCTCAATGGATCCATCTCCAGCGTGATGACTCAGATATTTCGAATATTCCTATTTAATAATTGTTTAATCGACACGCCATCCTCAATAAACCTCCAAATGTAAAAGCACCAATGAACACTCAAGAGGTCAATGCTAATAGAATATTAATATTAATATTTCCATCAGTTACTACAGTTATACAGGTTACTGTACTATGAGTTTGAAGATGTATTCTTGCTGGATGGGATCAGATTGACAGGGGGTGGCTCAATGTTCAGCTGGTGTCTGAGTTCATCGAGGTTCTGCTCCCAGCGCCGTTCATAGAAGATGCTCAGAACACATCGGGCACGACTGCCACTGCGCAGAGCCCAAGGTCCCAGAGTCTGAACCAGCAACTGTAGACGACTGACTCCAACACATATCAAATTTGACTCATTTACTCATTACTGTAACATTATGATTTTTTTGACAACAAATATCATTTAAAAATAAATGTACTAAAATAACCATCATATTTAATTGCCCAGATACAGAGAAATCTTTCTACGGGTCTTTACATTTATCTTCTAAATTGGTTTACAGACAGAATTTCCTGTATTAGGATGCATAATTAACAACAGGATGCATGTAATTCCCGTGTGGTTACAGAGCCAGTAAAGCTTAAGAACTGGTCAAGAATGACAGTGCTAGGATGTCATCATAATGAAACCTTAAATAATGAACATAATGAAACCTAAACATAAGAATGGGAAATACTCAGCGAGGATGAATGTTGATTGTAATCACGGAAAATTTCAGCAGAAGGGGACATACAGATTTACTGTATTCCTGTTATTTTACAATTCAAGATGTAGCAACTCTTTAATTAATAATATGACACATTTCAGGACTTCAAAATCAATCACTTAAAGGGTTAGTTCACATAAAAAAGAGAAAATTCTGTCATCAATTACTCATCCTCATGTTGTTCCAAACCCTTAAGACTTTCGTTCATCTTTAGAACACAAATTAATATATTTTTAATGAAATTAAGAAATTTCTGTCCCTCCTTTGAAAGTTTATTTACCCAAAACTCTGGTCTTCAAATGTTCATAAAGAGATCGCAAAAGAAATCAATGGAAGCTTGTTTCCATCACAGAATAAAAAATAAACTTTTTAATCTCCCAATTCTGACTTTTTTCTCAGAACTGCGTGATAAAGTCACAATTGTAAGATATAAAGCCAGAATTGTGAGATATAAAAGAAATAATTGGACTTTATAACTCGCAATTCTGACTTTATAACTCACAATTGTGAATTTATATCTCGCAATTCTGAGGAAAAAAGTCAGAATTGCGAGATGCAAACTCACTATTGTGAGATAAAAAGTTGCAATTATCTTTTAAAATGTTTTATTCTGTGGCGGAAACAAGCTACCATAGAAATCCTTATGAAGCGAGTGGTTTAATCTAAGTCTTCTCAAAAGACATAAACGCTTTATATGATCAATAGATTTTATTCACATTTAAACATTGATCAGCGAACGCACATAGAGCACTAACATTTGGTAAATGGAAGCTCAAGCATGCTTGCTTAATGTGTAAGAACCAATGAGGTTCATTCTCGCATGTCACGGCAACACATTTGAGCTTCCGCAAAAACCAATGAGGTTTGTTCTCGTGCGTCAAGCAGTACTGTTGACTTCCGTATACCATATTTGATGTGCTCTATGTAAACTGTATATTAAACTGCTCGATTCATATGGACTTACTTTACGTTCTCTTTATGAACATTTTGAACAACAAATAAAGATATTTTTAATGAAATCTGAGAGATTTCTGTTCCTCCATTGAAAGACTTCACCCAAAACTCTGACGGTTCAAAATGTTCATAAAGAGATCGTAAAGTAAGTCCATATGAATCGAGCGGTTTAATCCAAGTCTTCTGACACAATCGCTTTATGTAGTGAACAGATTTAATTTAGGCTTTTATTCACATAAACACTAATCAGCTTCAGATCGATTCGCTTCAGAAGGCCTTTATTAACCCCCGGAACCGTGTGGAGTACGTTTATTATGGATGGGTGAGCTTTTTTGAGCTTCAAACTCAATGGACCCCATCACTGCCATTATAAAGCTTGGAAGCGTCAGGGTATTTATTAATATAACTCCGACTGTGTTCATCAGAAAGAAGAAAGTCATATATACCTAGGATGGTTTGAGGGTGAGTAAATCATGGGGTCATTTTAATTTTAAAGTGAACTAATCCTTTAAGCTCTACAGACCTCTAACATTCAGTAATTTACCACAGATAATAATGTTGATTCCCAAATAATGTTCACTTTGACAGTAATACACTTACAATTGAAGTCTATGGGGCAAACTATTCTGGAGGGCTTGCAATAAGATATGTGAAGCTTGTATTTTTGTTAAAGCACTTATATGAATTATTATTATTACTTTTATTAATATTAGTAATTGACAGCATATTACAGTTGCTTTCCACAGAGCTAGAAAACTTTTAAGGAACTCTGAACATTGAACTCACCTGATAGACAGTCGGAGGGGTCCAAGTGTTGCCCCCAGAACACACATGGGCAGGCCAGTCTGTGCAGCTTCAAACCATTTCACAGCAACCTCACCTGTGTGTAAAGAATAACAGAAAAATCTTTCAAAAGATGAAAAATGCATTCTATTATTTGAAGCTTCCAGCATTTGTGGTGTGTACTGGCTGTCAGCCTGGAATGTGGCTATTGGATGGTAAAGATCACAAAAAGTGAATTTATTTATGATGATCTAGGGAGCTCAATGTACTTCAGTGACAAAACAGCTTTGATGCAGCATTTTATTTACACAAAACCAAAAGCCTGATCTTACCTAAAACTTCTAAGGGATAGTTCTGGACATATAAAACAAATCTCTAAACACCTGAAAGAGTGGACATGTTTTGTGTTATGGTACAAAACTCTAACCTAGAATATTGGTGGGCATACCAAGCAAGGTATGCAACAGGTCGTGAACTTCACGATATCGTTGCATGACATACGCTAGCTCTTCATCGTCAACAAACTTCACATCAGCCCTCGAGTCGGGGGTGACTTTCTGAAAAAAGGTGAGATGGCAATGGTTAATTTGGCCTATTCGCAAATGTTACATGATGATTTGTTTTTCATTTTTCTTACATTTTCTTCTAGAAAACGGAGATACTCTCTTCCTAAAGTCCCATCTGGCAAAGCAGACATCTGAGTAAGGTCTAATGTAGATAAGCGGATCCTTGGACGCTCTCTAGAGACAACATTTAAAAGATAAAGGTAGTAGTAAAGCAGTATGGATTACCAAGGAGATTTGATGTCCAATATGGATGATGACAGTGTGCCATAAACAGTTTTAACAGTAGTCAAAGTAAACAAGTGAGACATACACGAGAATAGTGCAACCTTCAGAGTCATTTCTCATCCGATCCCTTAACTTGATCAGGGCCTGGTGCCCTGTGGTTTCCCCGAGGACTGCAACCATATCTGTATTGGTAAAATATGTTAATATACATGCAAGTTTTGAATCATGGGGATTACTGTAAGAATTCCAGCTCACATGATTTAGGAAATACCATCCTCGGCACAAAAAAACCCCCACCATTAAACCTGTTAAAGGCTGTTGTGGAGTGATGTTTGGTTACATTTGCCACCTAAGCTCTTCAGAAAAACAAGAAAAACATCTTTGTGACAAAGTTTGCGGCATGCTTACTGCCAACAATATGCTTATCCACAGAAAGCTTGGCAAATTTCCAGAGAATTGGAATATTTGTCATACGCAACATTCTACACATTACCCATCTTCTTGTGTTTGTATATTCAATTTGTATTTTGTCACTTTGAATGTACATTCAGTATATGTATCAATAAAACATCTCCATATTCTACCATATTTAAATCCATTCCACAGAATGGATTCTGTAGGTTTTCCCTCAAAAAAGTCTGCATTCCACCTGTGTCTGATGGTGTGTCAACTGCTAACTGTATCTCACAATCACTGTAGCATTTCTGGTTCAAGACCCTGGGAACCCAGAAAATTTATGTTACAGACAGTAAACGGTAATTTATTTAGTTGTTATTACGTATCGCTCTCACCAAAACAACTGGACTTTCCGCCCAATGAGACAGAAAATAAAACTGATTTTAGAGAACTGTAATCAAGAAGCCCTATATACAATCACCATTATAGGTTGACATCATACAGTGTCATTTAAAGCCTCACCATGTCTGTAGGGGTTCTTTAAGGCAGCCACTCCAGAACCTACAGCCAAAATAGCCTTCTGGACAGAGCTTGTTAGGATGTGGCTTGGATACAACCTTCCATCGTACTGCTGTGAGTCTGAGCTTGTGTTCTGCTGTCCGGTGAGTACTGAGTACAAAAGAGAGAGTGATGGCTCTTAAGTTGAATGAGACAGTGATCACAGTTAACAAACTCAACTTCTCTAAAGCCATGCTCCTGTGATTAACTATCTTGCCTGCAACTTTACTCTGTTGTCATTGTCATGAAGCTTAAAGAAACCTACTTGCTGCTGTGTACAAGTTTTGTACATTGTAACAGGTTATATTTCAACCTGATTTCAATATTTTCAACCTCAAAAGAAGGAAAAAATTTAATTGTCTAAATCGGGCTTCATTTTCTTTGTACAATACAGAGAAAATGAAGCCCGATTTAGACCATTACATTTTTTACATAGTGAAATTATTTTCATGACAATTAGCATATCCCCAAATGTCATTACTGTAAAGTGTCTGGATGTTTCTTTTTTAAAACAGATTTTAAGTGTTCTCAATAAACTGCAGAAAATTCCCATTACTGTAATGCAATAATGATAATCTTCCTCTTCAATTGAGCCTATATATTTTCTTAATTTCCTTGTCAGGAAAATGACACTATACAAAAATTCTTATTTTATTTTGGTTAAATAATGACCCAGACATGTTCTTGACACCAAAAAAGGTCCTATATGGTCCTATCTTCAAAATAAGATGAGCTGTTGGTCAATTACCATTTTGCTTGCTTAGTTGGTGACACTTAATATTATTGACACCACTGTCTCTACAATCTACTTAGCTTTGCAATACTTTTGGGAAACGCAGCCTAGTCTGTGTTTTTTACTGAGCTACACTTTGGATAAAAACATATCTCTTGTAGTTAACTACATTGTGAGGAAAAAGTCACAATTACCTTTTTTTTTTTTTTTTAATTCTGTGGCGGAAACCAGCTTCCATACATATGCTCAATAATTAACATTCTAAATCTAGAAAAAAAGTTATGAAATGTGATTTAAAAAAAAAAGAAGTAATTTCCATTTATAAGACTATGCGTTGTTTTAGATTGTTCCAAACCTGTATGCATTTCCTCCGCGGAACACAAAAGAAGATTTTGCAGAATGTTAGTAGCAGTTTGGGTGTGACTACCTCTGTATGGACAAAAAAACAAAAACAAACACCGAGACCTTTCTCAAAATATCTTCTTTTATTTTCCACATAAGAAAGACATAGTTTGGAAAGTCATGGAAACGGGACAAAGTTTTTCTTTTGCTGTTAAAGCAAACAGAAATTATTTGTTATGGTCTCCCATTCACCATAAGTTTACCCAGCTACAACAACTTCCTCTTCTGAGAACTATAAAAATATAAAACTAAATAAAGTTTGCAGACAAACTTTAAGTTGGCTTGAAAAAGCCTAGCCAGAAAGTTTGAAATAGTCTTAAAAGCTTGAAATAGTTCGTTTTAATCTAGTAGTTTTGCTAGATATAAGTACTCAGGATGGTTGCTAGGGCATTGCTAAGTGGTTGATATGGTAATCAGGGTGGTTGCTAGGGTACTCAGGGTGGTTGCTAGGGTGTTGCTGTGTAGTTGCTTGGGTATTTTTATTTATTTTGTCAGAGTTTTAACAGTCTTGGCTCATTTGAATATTCCGTCAATTTAAGTGTATGGGATTTTTCCGAATTTTGAAAACCGAAAGTTGGATCAGTCTGAAAAGATAAAGCAACTCGAGTCATTACGGTCTAAAAGGTCTAGTCTAAGTTTGATTTAGTCTAAGAACAATAGTAAGCTTAAGGACAATATCAGTAAATTGGGTTTTTCAAGCCAACCTAACAAGCTTCACTTTATTGGTGCAACAGAGACATGCGTTCTAAGTAGCCTGCCGAGGAAACAGGAAGTCACGACAGGAGATAAACAAACAAAAATAAACGAATACAATACATTAGAATTTTAGACACCGAACCAGCGTTAAATCGCACAGGCCGCCCAATACGCTTATATTCTATAATCTGAAAAACACTTTTTTTTAACTAAGCGACAATCACGCGACATGGTCGTTAGATGAAATGCATTATTTGGTACTGGTGTAGGTTAATCGGTAGGACGCAGTTTAAAACTGTCGCTTGTTGACATTTTGTAGACGATCAAGGTTGTGCTGAATGACGGACAGACCAGCATATTGTTGATCTAAACGCTTTCACAATAACGTTACTGGTTAGCCAGTGAGCTACAAGGTCAGACATTTTGCAATAAAACACGCTTATTGCTACACTATTACACCATGCAATTTAACGGTGGACGTAGTTAAACACTAAAAACGCAGTAAAATACCTCCATATGAACGTCGACAATAATATCCACGAGAGATTTTTAAAACACTGAGGAAAGAACCAGGGAGACGACGCATCGTGGCTTGCAGGGGCATCACTGTTCTACACCGTGCTACACGAGAAGGGGCTCGCTGCAGCCTGAAAACAACTGGCCTTTCTGCCCAATGAGACTGAAAATAAAACAGATTTTAGAGAACTGTAATCAAGACGCCCTATAGAGTTGGACGTCCACCGCAGGATGCAGCGAGCCTTACTTGTGCTACACTCTTATTGGCTAATACGCTCACTGTGGGCGAGTACATTTTAGGGCACAGCTCAAATGACACGAACACACTGACGGTTGGTTTCTTCCCCCTACAGTATTTGGTAGTATTTTGGTGAGTAACTTTAAAAATTTTTCTTGGTCGATTCTATATTCATGTTGACCGTAGTGTGTCGAAATCACGATATGTCGCTTGTAGTTGGACAGTGTGTGGAAGCTCGAGCGAGCTGCCATTTTTACTCTCGCTGTGAGAGTCAGGAAGGAAGCAATCTAGATACATTGCTTTCAACTGCTAGCTATGTAAAAAAAAAAAAAAATAGATCGTTTTTGTGGACATAAAGGCACTTAATAAATATATCTGGCGTAATATGTTGGTTTTGATTATTAATACCGTTGAATGGTGTAGTGGTTGTAACTCGGCAACATTTTTTGTTTACACCAAGGTGATCGCAGGCCTAGACTAGAGATGATTGGACAAACACTGTTTTTGTGACTTGATTTGAACTTGAGAACTGAATCAGGTTGGCTGTTTAAAGTTGCTCATAATGTATGTCAGTTGATAGGTTGTGGAGCTGATCAAACTTCCTACTTCAACAGAGCTTCAGATAATACTGGAAATGGATTAAAATGGAAGGTTTGAAGGTAATGACTAAAATCAATTTGTAACTGGTAAAAACTGAGTGTACTATCCAGTGTACAGCTTTAGATCTATAGCCATTTCTAAATAATGCACTTTATATGATTAGATGGTGTGATAATCGACTATATGGACTACATGGTTCCATTACCTCAACAAGTAGGCAAAAAAATAGGGTGTTAAATAAATTGTAGAAAAAATAGGGTGTTCAATAAACGTCATCCAGATTTAGTTTTAGTATATTATAAAAGTAATAAAAAGTGTTAAACTAAAATTTGCCATTCAAACATCTAGCTAGCTGTACTCAACTGGGAATAATTAGCATACATACTTTTATATGAACAACTGGGTCACACTTTATATTAGGTGTCTTTGTACTTATATTTAAAAAATATATAGTTAATGTAAAAACTAGTGATGCACCGATCATGATTTTTCATGTCCGATACCGATTTTTTTTGTTTTGTTTTTCAAGCAAACTGGCCGATTCCGATTTCCAGTCTAATTTTCTTTAAGCAACAAACAAGAAAGAATGGTAGTATACATAAACAAGATGTTTATTTGGTATTTAACAGGCCAAACTGGCTTTTGGCTATTGAAAACAATAACTTTAACCATCTGAATTTAACGGCAGTAACTGCGCATTAAGCACATTCAATATAGATACTGACATTTAGCACCAGCAATTTATTTTTTTATTTTATTTGGGTTAAACTTGAAAAAGTACATAAAACTAGCCTTAAATTCAAACATGAACTGTAACCATGTAAAATGCAGCAACAAAAGAAGACGGCTGGTCATCCAGTAACGTTACAATAAATTCCATTACTTTCTTTGTAATGGCTTGCACTTTTGTACTTTTCTGCACACGGGCACACTTCCGGAAAAATCTGCCAAAAAAAACAAACAAAGTATTTCAGTAACAGTAGCAGAGGCCGATCCTCTTAAAGGTGGGGCAAGTGCTTTCTGGTAACCGATGTTGATATTTCAAATCACCAAAACAAATGCCAATATTTTGATAGCTCTGCCCCACACATATGTAACCCAGGCAACGACTATGGCGGAATCTGTGTGTTACTATGGTAATCTAGGTCGAATGTTCAATGAAAAAGTCATCCCTTCCCTCCCAAAAACACAAACAGTTTTCATGAACAACTCGATAGCATGAGCACAGTCCAACTAACGAACATATTACAGTTATGACAAGATTAGAGGGTTATATCGATCACGAAAAGAGGAACCAAAGGAAACAAACATATATTAGGAGTATATTATCTTACTTTTCAGACACACTTTGGGAGCTGACGCTTGAAACAGACAGTGAGGAGGTTTAGACGCTCCAGGCTTATCAGGTGTGGAAATGAATGGGTCTTTATCATCGCTGAAGTGAACGACAATACGATCGCAAATAGACAAACGAGCACATGACACATGAGCATATTCAAGCAAAAGCCAGTGAAACAAACTCTCTCTATTTTTTCCTCTTTTTGAAAGCTGTGAAAACACTATTGTGGAGTTTTTCTTTTTCTATTTGAGCAAATGGGAACATAAAAAATGTATCTAATGTAGTCTCTCATTCACCGCTATATAAGTTTATCCAACTATATCGACTTCTGCTTTTGTGAAACCAGGAAATGTGAAAAGCGTCAATTGTGTAAAGTACGTTTTTACTAGGGATGCACCGGTTGACCAGTCATAAATCGGAACCGGGCAGTTTTTGCTTCTAACATGCGATCGGTCAACCGGTGCAACTTGTCAACTTGAGGGCAAGTAAATGATGACAGAATTTTCGGGTGAACTATCCCTTTAAAGGGGACATAGATGATGCCCCTTTTCACAAGATGTTTGGTGTCCCCAGAATGTGTCTGTGAAGTTTCAGCTCAATACTCCGCAGATCATTTATTATAGCTTGTCAAATTTGCCCCTATTTGGGTGTGAGCAAAAAGGTGCAGTTTTTGTGTGTGTCTCTTTAAATGTAAATGAGCTGCTGCTCCCCGCCCCCTTTCCAGAAGAGGGTGGATCCTTTACATAAGCTTCGGATACAGGCGAATCTCACTCAGCCAAAATGTCAGAAATAACCAATTGTGGAGTGCAGCCTTACGTTTGAACCGGAGTCGGACAGTTAGTGGATACATTTATGTAACGTTAGTTGTTGTGGAGTTGATTTAACTCATCGACTAGCATACCGTCATGTAAATCCTAAAATTGTATAGGTGCTCATGTGGAAACATAAAAAAAGTCCATCACCTGACTATACAATGCATAGTAAATGTGCGTTTATTAATCACGCAGACGGTGATCGTTTTTGGGATAAAACTAACAACATAGCTGTAGTCTCTGTGAATACAGTCAGAGACTATGGTAACTTAAACCATATTAGCCGTACAGCATTCTAGAAAGCTCATTCAGAAAGGAAATTTGCAAACATTCACAAAATATGAAGTGCCATCCTTACTTGTTCTGGATATGAGGTTAGAGCAGAAAAGCGTTGTTGACCCATCCTTCCGAAACAACTTTTTTGCAAATCCAGCGTTGTACTGACCCTTGTTGGTGAAGCAGTTATGCGTAAAATGTTTGCGCAAATATATAACATTTTACTGACATTCTTCAGCACATCTGCGATTCACACCGGTCTCGAGACCAGCGGAGCTGGTTGTTGGCTGCTTCAGCTCTTATGTTGGGTAACGCAGCGCTGATTACATGGTTAAAATAATCATACTAAATACATTTGAGTGTGTTGAAAATGATGCTGTAAAGTATGCTCGCTCGGTGGCTGGTCGCTGGTATGAGACACTTGTTGCACATTGCAGTAATCTAGATCGATATTAGAATATCATTATTAATAAAAGCTGGATGACTAAATCACTGTCGCTAAATGACATGCAATTCATTTTAAAAAGTATGATGGAGAAAAGCTGTCTCTGATTATGCTGTGTTAGCCACTTGACAAAATAGTGTTGTCTCTGAGATGTGGGAAAACATGGTACATCAAGTAAATCAAGAAAACAAGCGATTCAAACAATAAGACTATGATCAGTTTTCTGTTGATAAATGTATCCAAACAGTGTTCAACTGTCTTAATAAAACACAATATATAAAGCAGCTTTGATGTTTCCATGGTTTCTACGAAAGTAAACCTGGAAATCGAGGGTGGCGTGGTTCTCTTTCATCATCTCGTGTTCGAGATCCACCTATGGGAAGGGCATCCGCACGTGACCTGACCTTATCCAATTGCACCAAGTCTGGCATGACAGACAGAAGCTATCTTTCCTCAGTTGATATTCGCTTCTTGCGGCCTCTTTGCTTTGCAGCTTTACTATGCTCACCGACTTCACTACAGTATATGTCGTTGATTAGCCTCCGATAGGCGTGAGTGCTGAAACATTGCAGTTAGTTGCTATTTAGTCTTGGTCTGCAAACCACCCATGCTCGCTACCTGGATTATTCTCTGGCTGCCCGCCTGTCTCTACACTTTCACAGATGGATCAATCTAAACTCTTTGCTCCAGCTAACCCGTCGGACTCGCAGTCGCGCACATGCCCTGCCACCTGCAGTTCCCTCATCGCCGTGAGGAATGCCCATCCCTTCTGTGTATGGAGTTAAAGCACGCTGAAAAAGCATGCTGAAGAAGCGCTTTCTCTACCTGAAAACTGCAGCCATTGCCAAGGAAACGTCTTCGTCATTGGCTTAAGGTGGCTTCTACTCAAAGCATGGACAAACAGTATGACTCGGATGTTGGAGTGGATTAGGCTTGCTGCAATAGTCGGTGTTACCGGTGTTCAGGCGAAACACCGGTTACATCACTTGCCCACTGCGGCACCGCCCCCACCGTTGTTTAGATTTTTATAGTAATAAAATCATTTAGTTCAGTTAGAAACAGGCACTACAATTAAAAACTGAACGCGTCTGCTCAATACAGTGTGAGCTGAACGAGAGTCACAGCACAGACCAGCAGCAGGAATCAGATTTCATTCATCACGAGAGCGAAGAGCTGACAGACCAGATGATCGCGGAAGATTTGGTTTCAAAGCGAAATGTAAAAGCGCCTATTTAAGTGACACAACACACATCGATTAACCGGTGGGAAAATTTCCTCACCGTCACATCCCTAGAGTGGATGATAGCGTTGTAGCTCTGGGGGCCTCCCAGAATGTGCTTGCTCTCAGTTGGGCTGACCAGTCTGACAAGGGCTTACTCGAGGAAATTCTTCCCGGCATTTCCTCGCTTGACTATGAGCCGCTCTGCTCAGGTGAGGAGCCCAATTTACTTGAGGGCTCGGACGATGAGGAAACCCTTCCGTCGGCCCAAGCTCCTCTGGTGAGCGGCTCAGCTACATTACCGCACGTGACCCTTCTCGAAGTGTGTGAGCGAGTGGCCGCTCATTTCAGCATTGAATGGCCGGCTCTCCAGAATGCCGCCGATCAAGAGAGGGATGTATACGACGGTAAACTCTTAGGCCCACCATCCAGTTCTAGGAAACAGCTCCTGCCCGTCCTCCTCGCGTGCGTAAAGCACATGCGTCACTATTGGAAAGAACTGCTCGATCTTAAGCACGGCCTGGCGGGTCTAGAAGTTAAAGATATGGTAGTGTATGTGGTATGGGCGAGTCCTTGATTGTCAGACATCTTAACCCCTCTCAGGGAGGTCTACTGGCCCCTCCCAAGCCAGTCCTCCCTAATAAAATGGACAGTTTCTCAGCTTCTGTCTTCCAGTTCTCGTACAAGGCTTCTGCTCGGTCAGTATGAGCTCTTAATGTTTCTTTCCTCCTCTCTGCCTACTAGGCTGAGCTGTTAGAGGATATGAGCAAACCTCTGGAGAAAAGCTCACCATCGCCTACACTGTGGAAGGAGATTGTGGCGGTGAACGACCTGGTCCTTCGCAGCGCCCGTCAGGCAGTCCAAGCCGGCGAAGATTCCATTGCCCTGTCTGTTGTGGGGAAACCAGAACAACAAACAAATCAATCACTGAGAGCGAACACTCTGCAGAGTAGAGCAGCTTCTCAGAAATCCCACATGTCGCTCCTAAGTTGTCCACTAGATGGTGCCATTGTATCGCAAATGAACGAACCGTCAGAATTAGCAGTCCTAAGCAATTATCCGGTGAGTGTGGGATCCTGGCAGTGTGTGTCGGCTCCCGAATAGGTCATTCGAACCATAATGAAGGGCCAGAAAATCCCACGTTTTAGTTTTCCGCTCACATTCTGAAAGACAAGATTTCTTCTCTAGAAGGGTGTGAGTGGTACCTCCGCTTCAGTGCAATCAGGGCTTTTATTCTCGTTATTTCCTTATTCCAAAGAAGGACAGCTCTCTGCATCCTATTCTGGATCTCAAGAGTGTTGAACAAACATTTGAGGAAATTTCAGAATGTTAAACCACGGCGCTCTCTCTCGTTCAGTAAAACGATTTGTACTAGGTCTGTGTGATATCTTTCAATTACATGAATTATTCAAAGACAAACACTTCTAAATAAAGGGAGGAAAAATAATCACATATGAATGAGTACATTTTAGAGTATATATATAAATGTAAAAAAAGAAATAATCCTTTCCATGTGGTCAATATACACTCACCTAAAGGATTATTAGGAACACCATACTAATACTGTGTTTGACCCCCTTTCGCCTTCAGAACTGCCCTAATTCTACGTGGCATTGATTTAACATGGTGCTGAAAGCATTCTTTAGAAATGTTGGCCCATATTGATAGGATAGCATCTTGCAGTTGATGGAGATTTGTGGGATGCACATCCCACGAAGCTCCCGTTCCACCACATCCCAAAGATGCTCTATTGGGTTGAGATCTGGTGACTGTGGGGGCCATTTTAGTACAGTGAACTCATTGTCATGTTCAAGAAACCAATTTGAAATGATTGGAGCTTTGTGACATGGTGCATTATCCTGCTGGAAGTAGCCATCAGAGGATAGGTACATGGTGGTCATAAAGGGATGGACATGGTCAGAAACAATGCTCAGGTAGGCCGTGGCATTTAAACGATGCCCAATTGGCACTAAGGGGCCTAAAGTGTGCCAAGAAAACATCCCCCACACCATTACACCACCACCACCAGCCTGCACAGTGGTAACAAGGCATGATGGATCCATGTTCTCATTCTGTTTACGCCAAATTCTGACTCTACCATCTGAATGTCTCAACAGAAATCGACTCATCAGACCAGGCAACATTTTTCCAGTCTTCAACTGTCCAATTTTGGTGAGCTCGTGCAAATTGTAGCCTCTTTTTCCTATTTGTAGTGGAGATGAGTGGTACCCGGTGGGGTCTTCTGCTGTTGTAGCCCATCCGCCTCAAGGTGTTGTGGCTTCTCAAATGCTTTGCTGCATACCTCGGTTGTAACCAGTGGTTATTTCAGTCAAAGTTGCTCTTCTATCAGCTTGAATCAGTCGGCCCATTCTCCTCTGACCTCTAGCATCAACAAGGCATTTTCGCCCACAGGACTGCCGCATACTGGATGTTTTTCCCTTTTCACACCATTCTTTGTAAACTCTAGAAATGGTTGTGCGTGAAAATCCCAGTAACTGAGCAGATTGTGAAATACTCAGACCAGCCCGTCTGGCACCAACAACCATGCCACGCTCAAAATTGCTTAAATCACCTTTCTTTCCCATTCTGACATTCAGTTTGGAGTTCAGGAGATTGTCTTGACCAGGACCACACCCCTAAATGCATTGAAGCAACTGCCATGTGATTGGTTGATTAGATAATTGCATTAATGAACAATTGAACAGGTGTTCCTAATAATCCTTTAGGTGAGTGTATATAAACCATTAATTGATTTAATTTACAAAATTGACACCATCATTATGTGTGTGGTCAGGGTTATTCAGGAAATGCATGTTACCACAAATTCTTCATTGCTGGGGTTGCATCCTCTCTGTGTGTGGTTTGCTACTTTGTGACGTGTCATGCACCGCCTTTCCAGGTGACCGTCCTCTGGCTTTCAGGGCCTCATTGTAAGTGTATTGGGCAACCGGGGACGGGGAGCGGTCCATATCTCCCATAGGTGGATCTCGAACACGAGATGATGAAAGTGAACAATAGAGATCCACCAAGCTTGCCCCGCTTGCTGCACGAGAAGTGAATATGCTCACTGAGGAAAGATAGCGCGTGCAGGTGCTTTATACCCTGGTAAAGGGCGGGTCCCTTACCTGGCATTGGGCACACGCTTTTGTCTGTCATGCCTTCCCATAGGTGGATCTCTCCACTTGACGTTTCAGAGAACCGGGGTTACGAACAGTAACCTATTGATATGACGCCATTGAAAGGCGACGCAATGACGCGGTCCGTATCACTGGTTAAAATTGCTGATTTCTTTGGATTTAAACATTGTTGGAAACGTTTGGGATAATGTTAAGTACACAAATCAACAAAATATATAACATTGTCCTAGTTGTTTTTGGATATTTTCATCTAAAAATCTTACATATTGTGCCTTTAACTACCAAAGGTAACATAATACAAAGTACAGTGTTATGTACATGCATATTTAAAAAAAAAAAAACGTTGCAGGATTTACAATGCTGCTGACCATTAAAACGTGTCAAGGGTCCATACGTGCATTGGGCCTCATTCATGAAACTTTCCTAAATATACAAGTAAATTTGGAGTAATTTGCCTGTTAAAACAGACCTTCCCAAAAACTCTCCTCTGGATCCACAAACACTTTGTAAACCGTTGATTTGATAGTGAAATGTGTGTATGTTGAATTCCAAGCATTCGTAAATGGGGCTTGTACGCTCATTCACAATTAGCATAATCCCGCCTTACAATTACAACTACGCAAATTATATGTCCAGGAACGCTGTGACTTCCTTCTCCGGTATGGAGTATATTGCATAAGTGCAAAAGAGACTAATTTGTTAAAAACAAATAAACAAACAAACAAAAAAAACTGCAAATGCATGAACAATCAGTTGTGTATAGGAACAGGTTTCATTCATTTTTGCTCTGTAAAATCACTCTGGATTTTTTTTGTTTCTTTTATTACTCATTAGAAGGTTGATTGCATATGGTTGAACAGTCCATGATGCATATCCTGTCCAGTTTTCTTTTTGTTTTGTTGCATTTTTGTCCACACCAAAATTCTGATGGGGTTTATGATATATTCATGATGCTATATACAGTAATGTGATTATCTTCTTGCATGCATTCAAGACAACATGCTTTTACATGGTGTTTGAGCGTAATTAATAAATATGTGTTGGTAGTGTGTGTACACAACCGCCTTATAATGGTAAAAATCCACCCACTCCTTTTTTTAATCCCCATAAATCATAAGCAGTGTCTCAGAATAAGCCATTTGCAGTTTCTAAGCAATGTGATGGCACATTACACAGGCTCTGCCCACAACTGCTGACAGACTATTTGCATAGACCTCGCCCTGAGTGAGCTGTACACACAGTTTGCAATGTTTATCTCCTCGCCAGAGCATTTAACAGCAGTAATCAAATAAGAAATGTATTCTTTTTAAAGCTACTAAAGTTCTTAAAATCAAGAGCAGTGAGGGATTTTCTGGTTTTCTTTTGTTGTTTGATTCATATTAACAGCATGTATATCAGTAGGTACTGTATATTACACTGCTTTCACTTTAATACACAGATCTAATATACACATGCAATTTCATAACTTGCTGTTTACGTTCACAGGCATAACCGATTGTGTTTATGTGAACTTTGTGTGTTGACATAAACTTTGTGTATTTGACAGTTTAAGCGCAATGTCTGACACCCAGCTTTCTGTGCGCATGCTTCGGATGTGTGTGCTCAGAAAAATATATAGCTATCAGAAGTTTAGACTGATATGGCTTTAAAATGCATGCAGATAATAAACTTTCATGATGATGAAGAACTGCAATGTCACGTGAGCTTGACTGCGATAGAGATGAATCAAAACCAAACAGATTAAAAAAATTAAAAAAAACAAAAAAAACAAATATATATATATAAATTATTGAAGACTATAGTACAAAATACAGTAGTACAAAACAGTGTGACGCATTAATTGGCGGCAGGGTATCTGAAAATGATATCATAATATTTTAAACATGTCAATGACTTTATGTCTTTGCTGAAATTGTTAAAAAACAAAGAGTCAAATTCCACTATAACCACCTTAAAGTTTGGGGATGAATTTACAAACTTTTATGTATATAAAATTTTGCCAGCAGTATAAATAAATTAACAATGTATTCAAGATTGTTGTTAACATTATTTTTATAATATACAATAATATCCTTTAATGTAAAATAGTAATTTATCTGTACAAAATTAAAGATAAATTCTGCCAAAATTCTCCTCCAAAAACTTTGGATCAACAGCTCTTTCTCATGTTTACAAAAAGGGCATAAATCATCAATATCAGAGTATCTTAAAATGAATGATTTAAAAGGGTAGATGGTATGCACAATTTTGAATTGTATTTCTTTAGTTTTATTATTAATACAATATTTAAAGGCGATTAACCAAGCTATCTTCCAATTAATATTATCATTAATAGAGTTCCAAAAATAATTGCCACTAGGTGCTATTTTATTTTGTTTTTGAAAAATGGTACAAATATGTTTGTTGTTGCATTATTTTTTTTTTTATCAATCAATTCAACGCCGTTTAATATTAATTTGGGGTTTGTCATTATTGTTGAGTTATATTGAATATGACTTCCAACAAGCTGAACCAGAGTAGGAGAAATAGCTTTAACAACAGAATTAAATTCCGTAAAAAGCACAGGGAAACTGTGGGTTTGCATGAATTGTTCTTAAGTTAAAAGATTTAAATAATTATCAAACATATTCATAATATGATTAATATCCCTGTTAAACAAATTTTTTGGCAACCAGTATATTGGCAATTCCAAATGAAGGAAGTGTGAGGGGAGAAATTGTGTGAATGGCTAATTTTCCAGGTTAAAAGGATTTGCTGGTGGAATTTAGACAATTTAAGTGGGAGTTTAGAAATACTAAAGTCATAGACCAAAATTCTAGACCACCTATTTGTTTAAAGAGACTATGTGGGATGTGGATCCAAGGGGAGTTGCAAGCATCTTTTAAGCCAATTGACCAATTGAAAAGTTCTATTAACGTCTTCAAAGTAAAGTATCTCCAGCCCCCCTTCAGCTTTTTTATTAGGAAGAAACTTTTCTTAAGTTTTGTTTTTCCAAATAAAAGAGTAAAACAAATTATTGATATCTTTACAATAAGAATCTTTAACATCTAAAGATGAGGAGGGAAAGATAATCCTTCTGCTTTAGATAATAGGACACGACCATAAACTGAGAGGTGACGTTGTGACCAAGAGTTTAACAACGCTTTGGTCTTTTTTTAATCTAGAGGAGAAGTTTAAGCTTTGTATTTCTAGGAAATCCTTTGTTACAATAATTCCTAGGTATTTAACAGAGGGTTGCACTGGAATGTCAACAATAACTTTATCATTTAAACTGTGTAAAGGAAGGATTTTACATTTGGATACATTTAGAGTTAAACCAGAAGCCTTAGAGAAAATATTGATGAAGGAGATAGCATTGGGAATAAAAGATACACTATAAGGTTGACGTCAAAATAAGGTTGTGTTATCTGCCAATTGGGGTATCCTAATTTCTTGACCAAAAATGTTGAGACCTTGAATTTGTTCATTAATATCATTATTTTTATCCTCTTCAAGCCATTTCGCCCAAGAACGAATAAAAGCACCTTTAGCCAAGTCTAAATAGATTTGGTCAAGATGGGTGTGAATTATAACTAATTCAGCTTCTTCCTCCTTTTGTGAGATTTTGCTTCTTTTCCAATATCCCCAATTTAACCAGTAATTTTAAGTCTTTTTATCTACTGATTTTAAAAAAATCTTTCTGACGTTATATTTGAAAAAATTCCCACTTATTTTTAAATACTTCCTTTAAACCTCCCAAGATATCCATGGCAATTTTTTTTTAACACAGTTATTAAAATACTCATTATTAAGAAGATTATTATTAAGTTAAAGGAGCATAAATATAAACACTTTCCTTAACATATTGCAAAGCAGAAGTAGAAATTAGAAACAAGTAAATTCTAGATTGCGATGATTTGTTTTTCTTTTTTGTTTAGTTGTATTCTAAACTCCCGTGGTTGTAGAATCGGCAAGTATCGGTAAGTGATAAATTGGCACACAGAGATGTTAGATTAGATTGTGCGTCACGTTGAGAAGAACGAGAAGGACATCTATTATTCAAATTATCCAAGCATTCATTAAAATTGCCTGAAAAAATAACAAATGAAGCTTGGAATGTATCAAATTTACATTAAATAGTATCAGAAACCTTTGCAAATAAGGACTTATTCAATGCACTGGATTTATGACAATAAATATTACAAAGTGTGAATACAGTGTTGTCCAATTTCACAGTCCGAATGATCCATCTTCCATTATCACACATAACAGAGTTAAGAACGTCTCTTCTTGAAAGCGGGGGTGGGGAGCAGCAGCTCATTTGCATTTAAAGATACATGCATGAAAACACTGTTTTTCCTTCCACTCAAAAATGGGCATTTACAGCATGGTATAATAATTTAAAAAAAAAAAAAAATTTATTTACATATTTACATCTTTCACTAAATATGTCATATAATTGAAGTAAAAGGAGTTTGTAAATGTAATTTCATGTTGACTTGGTTTAAACAAATTTGTTCTGTTGTTTTGATAAGTTGTGCTCTACATTTCTACAGATGATCAGCACTGCTGGCACTGTGGGTAAATGGAAGGCAATGGCACGTCCATCTTTACCATCCTCTTTGGACTCCACATTGCCTGGGATATCTCGAGAAGTGTTGTCGGTGTCCATGGAACCAAAATATCAATGCCAGCAATGCAAAGAGATTCTTAGGAAACCGTTCCAAGCACAGTGTGGACATCGCTTCTGTGTGTTCTGTTTCAAACAACTCACCAGGTACCCAAGGAAATCCTCTGCCTCATGCTCTGCATTAATTGCCACCATCCATGGACATTCCCAATCTCTTTAATCTACCACTGCACTGTAGCTAGATGGAAAAATATCCCTCCTTTTGCTTGTTGATCCACTCTTGCCTCTTAACCCAAAGGGTTCTCCTTGCATCTGGATTAACTACCTCTGTGGATATGTCCTAGGATTTTTTCAGTCTTTGGTGAGCTTTACCTTGGTGTCAGTCATTTGGCTATAATTATTGTCAAGGTTTAGTTATCCTATTGGGACAAGTATTTATATGATACAACTAGGGCTGTCACTAATGACTGTTTTGGTAATCGAGTAATTGGTTGATAATTTTGTTGTTGTTACACTTTACAGCATGATCATATCCTTGTTTAATATTGACCCATCAACTTTTAATTCTACTTAATATTTAATATTTGTCCAATAACAGAAATGCTACAGCAACTGTAATTTCTTAATCTAGAACATGTGGACATCAAAACAGAGCGAGGATTTAAACTTATTTTGAAATTGCGATTAACAACAATTTGCATATTTAGACACATAATGATGAAATTGCACACATTGCGTTCCCACATTATAAATAGTAACCCAAACTCATAGCATATGCAGAGATGGAGTTTGTTAACTGAGCTGCTGAGACGCGCTCCATGCATGTAAATAATTACAATGCAACACTTTGCTATGAAACACAACGCGCGTCAGACTTTATATGTGTTCCCAAATACACATTATTGGAAACCAACAAACAGCACATGCAGAGTTTGTGAGGTGCAGCATAAAACCGAGCACTCGAATTTAATCGAGTAATCATGACAGCCCTAGATACAACTAATGCTGTGTTTATAATCACAACCATTGCAAAAAATATATTCAAAAGTGATTGAATTAAATTTGCTGTTTAAAAAGCACACCAAAAAGCTATTTCTCTAGATTCTTGTAATATACCAGCAGAATAATAAATTTTTTAAAATGAAGAGCTTAATAAATCAAAAGCAAACTGGTTTATTTTCTTGCTACTTAACAAAAAATGTAAGAACATGAGGTCACTTTCACACCCATCCTCAGTCATTACCCCATGCATTCCCCGACCACCACACATTTGTATGTCTTCCTCATCTAACACACCCGATTGAACACATCTCTGACAGCCCATTAGTAGAGACTGAAAACCTGAATTGAGTGTTATTGATAAGGGACATATTCAGGACAGATATGAGAAAGTTTACCCTACCTGCAATACAAGTTTACAAAGCTGTTTTACTCATAGCATCTTACATAGCTCTAACATCAGCTTGGATTGTCTGTGCCTCATCTGCTCTACTATAACTAGTGTGGGCAGCTGACATACTGGAAATTTGCTGACATCACTTTCCACTAGAAGAAACTGATCAAGCAACTTGTTACCAGACGCATGAGTGCCTAGAACATATGGGTGGAAACCGTGGTGTGCACATCAATGGCTGTCGGCCGCAGCACATCTGGTCTTCAATCAACCAAAGAGGACCCACGTAAACCACTCCTTATCCGCCTTCCTGCGCCCAGATCGGAATGGATTCAATGGATTGGAATGTGTTTTAAGTATAAGTCCGAATAAGGGGTGGTATGTCAGCATCATAATCTTTTCATTCGAGGAACTCCCAGCAGTTTTATTTTCACACAGTACAGCAACAACAAAGTGGGGAGAAGGGTGAGATCCCTTTGGTTACTCCTTCAAACCACCCAAACCTGAGTCTAGTGCCCCCCTCCCCCACACCAATCATCCCCCCACTGTTCTAAAGGAACTCCTGGTCATAATCTGTTGGAACAAATTAGAATAAAAATGTTCCTGGATTCCACATCCCCACTGCTTTTCGAGCGAGGAAGGATGCAGTAATTTTACCAAAACCACCTGCTTCTGTGTGTTTGGTGAGAAATTAAGGGGCTGTTGAGCAGGTAAAAAATTTTCAATCTTTAAAAATAAGATTTTTTTTACATTTTATGCGTTTAGAGGATGCTTTTATCCAAAGTGACTTACAATAGAGGGGTATAAGCAACTTGTCAGAGGCAACAATATTCGCTGTATACAATGCCATGCTTATTAGAAAGCTAGATTATGAAACAAACCAGAGCAGAGGAGAAATGCAGAGAAGAGGAAGATAATTTTTTTGTGCAAGTTAATTAGTTATGGAGTGTGGAGTGGCTTACTGCTGGCAAAAGAGTTATGTCTACAGCTGCTTCTTGAAAAGTATGAAGTTTGGGTTTTGGTTGAAGGTTGGCAGTTCTACCAGAGAGGAGAGAGTGAAGGTTTTGGAAAGCGACTTTGTGCCTTGTTGTGAAGGAACAAGGCACCGCTCATTCATAGCTGGCGGGAGGGAGCATAAACTTGTAGAAGTGAATTGAAGTAGGGAGGTGCGGTTCCAGCTGCAGTCATGAAAGTCAGCGTCAAAGCCTTAAATTGAATTCTGGCCACAGGAAGGCGGATCAGGAGTGATTGACGTGGATCCTCTTTGGTTAATTGAAGACCAGACGTGCTGGTGCAGTGTGACATAGGCTCTGATGTGCACACCACGGTTTCCACCCATAATGCATGATCTTATGCGTCTGGTAACAACTTGCTTGGTCACTTTCTTCTAGTGGAAAGTGATGTCAGCAAATTTACGAAATATTTCCAGTATGTCAGCTGCAGACAATGAGATGCGTTTAAATAACCCCAGAGGGGCACTTTATCAACGAATTTGCAGTTAAAGGGATTGTTCACCCAAAAATGAAAATTACCCCATGATTTACTCACCCTCAAGCCATCCTAGGTGTATATGACATTTTTCTTTCAGACAAATACAAGTTGTATAAAAAAATGTCCTGGCTCTTCCAAGCTTTATAATGACAGTAAATGGCAGCCCAAAATTTTAAGCCCAAGAAAGTGCATCCATCCATTATAAAAGTAATCCACACGGCTTCGGGGAGTTAATAAAGGCTTTGAAACGAATCGATGGGTTTGTGTAAGAAAAATATCCACATTTAAAACTTTATAAAGTGAAATATCTAGCTTCCACCAGACCGCCTTGCGTATTCAACTTACGAAAAGACGTAACTGGCGCGACATATGACGTCAGATGTAGCGTAAGTGTTTTGAACTTCGAGAGGGGTTACACTTTCTTGGTAAGTAAGATGGTCTGGCGGAATTATTCTGTGACTTTCTGCAAGTTACATGATTACACCAGTTGTAACGGTGACCGAGTGTCATTCCAAAGAGTCGTTCAACTGAAACAAGACACAACCGTTATTACAATGTCTACATATCAACAAAGAAACTCAAGAAATGGCGAAAGGAAATCAGCAAAGACCTCCATGCTAAACTGAATGTATAACATGCTCCCTTCCGTGCACTAGTACGTAAGAAGGAGACTATGACTGAATCTGGAAATAAAGCAAAAAAAAATATTCAGGTCAGGTGCGATGTCCGTAATTTATAGCACAAATTTGGGCATTAATTAGAACGCAAACGGATTAATTAAAATAAGTTTAATTACAAATTTGCCACAATATGGTTTTGAGAAACACTTGTGACTAGCTAGAAGATTTCTTCAAAGATGCATTGTACTTTGGTAGTTAAGCAGTCAGAGTGTTATATCGTTGTATGGAAAACGCACCCCAGTATAGGATGTGGCTAAAAAAAGTAGTGTTGTCAAGATACCAAAATTATGACTTCGATCTGACTAAAATATCTCTAATACTACTGAACCAATACCGCAACCTAAAACAACAGGAAAAGTAATTGAATGATAAATGACCAACGCTGAACTTATAATTCATTATTTTATTTATTAATTCATAAAAAAACTGAAATCTCTCACTTGACCAGTGTGTGCCTGTCCTGCTTTTTGAGCATTTCACCCCTTAAAAAAAAATCACATGCCACTGCTAGACCTAATGCCTGGATCATATTGACAAATCATATGACATATGATTTCGATTTTCTCCCAACTGTTTACATTCACTTAACCAATTGTGTTTACATGAATACTCACCAAGACAGGCTTTTTGACATAATTGTGTGTGTATTTGACCGTTAAAGCACACTGAGTCCGAAAAGAGATCTGAATTCGAGATTGCATGCTGTCTGAGAGGTGGCTTTCTTTTTTCTGACGCACTTTGGGTGTAGTGAGAGTACTTTGAGTTCTTTTTCAAAGCTTATTATTGCGCTTAATAACTTAAAAACATCAAGAATGTACCATGCTTTATTTTCTCATTCGTGCATGTTTCTTAATCACTCTAACATGTCAATACCTTTAAGCAGTTTTCCACTGTGCAGATATACACACACTGCCCTGCTGTCGCACGTCAACGCAACTCTTATTAAAACGCTGTCATTCTAAAAAGTACCGATACTAGTAAAATGAGGGATCGCACCATTTTTAAAAGTAGGGTATTGCGATACCTTTTTAGTACCAGTATATCATGCAACACTTTTAAAAAGAGAAGATATGGGTAAACATTCTTGAATGCTTCCCAACATTTCTTGCAACACACTTTCCCCTTCTTCACAAATACTTTATTTCTGTGTATTACTGCACACATGCTGCTTTCACTTCAATTTGACCATTATCAAAGCACTTCTTTCTTCTTGTTCAATAAATAGACCGAGGAACGAAAAGCCTGTATTCATTTTTCCCAAAATTGTGGTGTTTAAAGTCTGCTTATTGTTTGATTGCCTTTTTTAAGGCTTCACTGTTAAAAAAATTCAAATCTTTCCTCTTCATTAGCTCAGGGCCCATACCCTGCGAAGCCTGTCGTACTGAGGGTATATTTGAAGAGGCGATGTCTATGCTAAATATTACAGTGGTAAGCTATGTTTCTTAAATGTTTCTCTTCTATCTTTTTTTTTTACTTCCTGGTAACTCTTATTCTGTGTATAAAATTTTATTTTATATTCATTAACAAAAAATCCATGGTCTTTAACTTCCCCCTAGGCATTTCCTGATAATGCAGCACGAAGAGAAATTGATAGCTTGCCTGCCAAATGCCCAAATGATGGTTGTAGTTGGTCTGGTACACTGAAAGACTATGAGGTAAGAACATAGTTCACCTAGCTTGTCATATAGAATGTTCTTTATTTCTAAATGCCAACTATTATCATAGGCTGCATCACAGTGACTTTGAACATATTTCAAGCCAAACCCAGCAGTTAAGCAAATAACCAGACAATAACTAGACAATTAACCTAACAATAAATATATTATGTCTGTCTGTTTAAAAAAAGAATAATGACTGCTCACAGAGTTGAAAGTCAGCAGGAAAGGTGGGGGTTGGGCGGAAAGTCCCAAAGCTTGCTGGAAAGTACCAGCATTACCGAATGAAAAGCTAGTTGTTTTTAAAAGCTCATTATCTTGTACAGATAATCTTTTGTCTTTTTATAACCCTCATTGCCATTTTGTGTAATTTATAATAATTTAGTTTATTTGTGTGTGTGTGTGTGTGTTTTAGTCTAGCAGGCTTTATTTTCATTTCAAAAGGGTTTTGTGGTATTTGTTGTATATATTTTTTTAAAACCGTTTTACTGAATAGTTTAAGGCATTTAGAAAGTTGGTGGGTATGCTAGTGTTATAATTGTATGTGATTGCATAAGATGAGAGAAATAATTTGTTATTTATAGCCTGTGAACATAACAGATTTTTGATGGCTAACAAAAACGCTTGCCAAGTTTCCATTCTGACTTTGTCTTATTTTTAAAAACCTGAAACCTTTTTTTACTTCCGTTTAGCTGGTAAAAGTATCAGTATGACAGTCACTAAATAAGTCCAAACAGAAGAATGCTAAGTAACCTTAACCCTGACTAAAGCTATTCTGAAGCAATAACCCGGTCTTTGAGTCAGTGTTGATTCATCTGTGTGGAGACATGGTGACTAAAGAGATAAAGCAAGAAATTCCCCTAAATGTTCTTGCAATAGTTAACCCAGGTCATTTGTTCCAGAATAAATTTGAGGATAGTTTTGGACAGTAGTCAACAGGAATTTGTTGTTAGCAACCCATTGGTTTTTATCCATTGAATTATTATAATTTTTTTCTTTCGAATAATCTGCACAGATAAATTGTTCAAAATAAGATCAGGAACATGCATTTAGAAAGTAAATGGGATAAAATTTAACTTTGTGAAAATGTATTAAATTCATGTTGACTTCAAGTGCTAGATTGATGCCACTTCAAACCAGGAAGTACTGTACCTGTACTGGGTTAAATGTCATTATGTGTAAACTTCTATGTTAAATTCATTGTTCCTTATGGTCAGTTGATCTATCGATACTGTGATCTTTGATCTGTAATGTTTAACCTAGAAATACATCACATTATGGAAGTAAAATATGTTACAAGCAGCATTCTTTAAATTGCAGTTTACATCATGAAATGCAGCCTTTTTTGGCATGTAATTTGATAAAGTGGTAAAGTGTCTAACCGAACTAGCTTGATGTTTATCTTCTTGTTTGCTTTTTCTGAGTAACAGATATAACTGCCATGAGATCTCCCACAACCTTTCTGCTTAACTCTAGCATTATCGTATATGATGTTGCATGAATAGGCAAGACATTTGCGTGACCGTTTGCTGCAGTACAATTGTTTGACCTTTTATTTAGACAACTGAGAATGGAAACTAGAAGTATAAAGAGGTAGTGAAGCACAAACTATAAAACTCTACATCGGTTCACTGTAATAGTTGTAATGGCTTACATAAATGTTCAAATAAAATAATAAAGAAATAAAGCAGCAAATATATATGCTTATACAGATCAGATGTATTATTTCATAAAAAGTAAGAGTAACAAAAAGTAAATAAATAATGTCTCTCACATAGAAAAGCACTCAATATAACAAATCATGTTTTTAGAATTGTTTCTCACCCACATGTTGTTCCAAACCATTTCACTTTCTTTCTCCTGTGGAACACAAAAGAAGAAATGTGTAAAAATGTCCTGATCGCTCTTTTCCATGCAGTTATTTTAAGTGGGGACTGAAGCTTTTAGGATGAAAAAAAAAAAAAACAGTTTATGAAACTTGAACGCTATATTCAAAGTCTTCTGAAGCCATACATTAACTTTGCAAGGAATAGACAGACAGAATTTTTGTTTTTTTATGAATTATCCCTTTAAGCACACCTCAAGGATTTTTGAAACTAAATTAACAGGAATTCTTTTGGGTAATGCAGACACACTTGTTCTGTCTTGCTCTAATCACAAGGTCAGTATGTACTTTCAACCAGTAATGTCTCATGATCATTTACTAACTTGAAAACAGGAAATGCATACAAATCTCATGGCACGAACAACAGCTACAAAAAGCTCATTGTAAAGACAATTTAAGCGTTGACAGTCATACACAGTAAGCTAACTATGAGATCTTTCCATTCAACATTCCTGCTAGACATTTACAGATAATTCTTTCCTTCACTAGGGTCAACACGAAGGTCGTTGCGAGTTTGAACGTGTAAAATGTGAAGCATGCCAAGCAGTTATCTTGCTTAGTGAGAAAGACCGCCACAATGAGCGGGAATGTGAGGCCAGAACCCTGAACTGCAAATACTGCAAAGTCACATTCAACTTTAAGGAAATTAAGGTAAGCTCCCTAGAAGTGGTCCGTCCTCAAGTTTAATGCTGATTGGTCTGTGGTTTGTGTACATTCTGTACTTTTAATGTTTGCAGTGTCAACAGACTCAGTCTGTTGCAATATTAAATTGGCACTACTACCTTGCTATTAGGGCAAAGAACATGTTTTTTTTTTGTTTTTTTTTTAACTATTCTCAAAAGCATTGCATAAAACATCAATGTGTCTGAATTCATGATGGAATTATCTTGTACAGGGTAGTTGAACCAAAATGGATAATTCTCTCTCATCATTTACTTTCACCTCTGCCAGAATATTCAAGCTTCTCTTTTCCATATTATAAAAGTGAATGCCGACCAGTAACTGAGATTTTTAGAGAGAAAAGGACAAAAATGTCAGTGAATAGCAATTTTCTTTATGTCCCTCACACAAAGTTATCATGCAAGTTATATGGACTACTTTTTATTATTTATTGGAGCTTGAAAGCCGCTGATCACTTGCATATATGAGCATAGCTTAAAAATTATATGCATAGGTAATGCATAGGGGTTGAGCAACATAGCAGAAAGGCCGAGCGAAATAGTTGTTGATGTATCATCTTTACTGATTCTCATTCCTACACAACTCTTTTCTGTCTCAGGCCCATGATGAAATTTGTCAGAAATTTCCCATGCAATGCAAAGACTGTGGTAAAAAGAAAATCCCCAGAGAGAAGGTTGGTCTCTGTTCTCAGTCATATGTTGTTTCTGTTTGACTTGTGGTATTTCATCAGTATAAATGTTGAAAGTATATTGGCCTCCAAAATATATATCTTTTTTCATTCACACAAACCTGCTAGTCATGTGCTGTCATAAGTTGTACTAAAATAATCATAACGTACATCTGCTATGAATGTCAGTTTTAATAGAGGAAGAGGCATACCTCATTTCATTTTCATTCGTAAAATACTTTTTTTCCCCTCTGACTTTTTATTTTCCTTTTTTGCAGTTTCAAGAGCATACCAAATCATGTGCAAAGTCTAAGTCGGCGTGCCAGTTCAGTGAGATTGGCTGCAGGGCAGTGGTGTGTATTTGTTTCTCATGAATGCATTTTGGATCAGAATAGATCATTCTGAATAGAAGGGTGGATATGGTTTGAGCTTCTCATGAAAAGAACCCTAAAGGGCGGATTTCAAAAATGATTACATGCTTCTGTAACAACACAGCAGACTGTTACTTAAAACCCACATTGCTTTTTATCTTCATAGCTGAACTATCAAGTTTTGTTTTGTGTCATATAGTTGCACACAAGTTTGTATTTATTGATTCTCTAAGGAGTTTTTACTAGAGTGACGCACACAGAGTCTCAAACTTTTTAGAACTTGAACTGTAGCTAGTTTCCAGTGTGGCGGTCACACACAGTACTTCCTAATATACACTATATTAGGAAGTATGTGACCACTCAATTGAAAAGCATATCTGAGTTGATTAGTTATTTAGCATGTTGAGAATTTAGTGTTTCAGCCAACAAAAAGTATTTTATTTCTCTTAAGGCCTGTTCACACCAAGAATAACTATAAAGATAACTATATTAACGTCCACACCAACAAATGATATTGTTCTGTTTATTATACTTGCATACTAAGGTTTAAAGACACACACAAGCAGATTATTGCTGAAATGAAAGCACTTTAAAAAACGGAACGTTTAAAAATGTATACAAGTTTGTTTACTGTAAAGCAAATGTACTGTACTAAACATTCTTATTTTTTTAATGTAATATTGTAGTGTTTAATATAAATGATTTATCTGTGCACTTCATGTGCCCCCATAATCTTTAATCAAAAATGTTAACTTTCCCTCCCCCCTCGAAATGACTACTCTTCCTGTCATGCGCTATCGGGCGGGGCTATCGCAGTCTGTCTCCATTTTGTTAGCAACGCCCAACTTTCAATGATCCAATCAATTCCCGCAGGATGAAATCAAGCCCCGCCCTAAATTGTTTTCTCATTTCAGAAGCCGTTTCACTTGGATATACGGGAAAAAAGAACAATCGCAACTCGCCACATATGGAACTTCAGACCTTTCTGACGATATATGTTTTGTCAACATTAGAAAAAGTTTTGATTTATAAAATTAAAATAAATTTGTAATATGAAACATGAAACCGCCCACTAGGAGGAGGAGCCCGCTAAAAGAATTTAAAGTAGGATGAATTCTAAATGTTTTTATCATTCATCAGCTGGAAAAAAAAATCATTTTGAAAGAGATTCCAATGATATTGTTTCTCTGTGCTGTTATCGTTATAGTTGTGGTATGGACTCTGCTATTCTTTTATATTTAGAACAATTTTTAAAACTAGAGTCATCTTTATCGCTATTGTTACTGTTTTGGTACGGGCCTTTACCCTTTAGTCATTCTGAAATGATTCATAATTTTCAAAAGCCTTGAGATTATTTTGTCTGACTTGGTCAGACCAGTGGCATCTATTTGAGTCTCTCAATTTGCTCTTTTCCCACACGACTTTAAAATAAAACGAAACTATGTAAATAGTTTGGAGTGTGGGTTAGAAAAGTCCCAAACTCTCGGTTAAGACATATTTGTGTATTAAATGTATGCAGTACTGTAATTTGTGAACACGGAAAGTTGGTGAATCATTGAGGGAAATGCATTTCAGACGGTAACTGATGTAATATAAATTCACACCTCTGTTCTCTATTATTGAGATCACAGTTAGTAAGTTAAAATGAAGTGTTGCCTACCTGAAGTCTTCAAGGAAAGTCAAAGGATTTCCCCAGTGCACCTCTTTTTAAGAACGTGCCCTCTGCTGGTCAGAGAATAAACTGGCACAAATGGAGAGCTGCATTAGAACCATATCTCAAATGAAACTCACAACTTGAGCACAGTCACTACCCACTGCAGCACTGACGGTGATTAAACTCATCACAGCTATTGTGGTCTGGGAATAGAGCAAGGGTGTGTCCAGTGGGAGGCAGAGGTGGGAAAAGGGCAGAATAAGGGGTGGCAGTGAGTACAAGTAAATAAAGTATAAAGCCCACAAGAAAGTTTTAAATTATTGCAGTTGCATTGCCAGGATTAATGGCAGCATCTATTCAGGAAAAGGAGCTAAAAAGTATAGGTATATTTTATTGAAGTTCAGTGGTGCCTCAACAAGTTGGGGAAGAAAGGGGGTAAAGATAAACATAGAGTAATGACATCACCAGGGCTGTCCCAAGCATGGGGTGGTGCCCGGTGCAAGGTAGCGGAAACGGGGCCCCCCTTAGTCCATTTGCTGCGGGACCTGGTGCAGTCGTACCGGTTGCACCGCCCTAAGGACGGCCCTGGACATCACAATATGTTCAATCCAGGGAGTCTGTTGTTCTGCTAATATTGGAAATGGCAAAACAAAATAAAAAAAGAAAAGTAAACAGAAAACATTAAAATGTTAAATTTGATTTGGCTAATGCAAGTTCGGTCTCCTGAAATCACAGTGATTTAAATGACATTTTATATGATAACATTACACCTGCCAGAAAAAACAAATCAAATTGAAAGTTTGCATTAGTGTGATGAATGATGATTTATATTCTCACCTATTCGCCTCTGGACCAGAGTGTTCCTCTTCTGACCTGCCACCAGTTATACTGCCACTCCAACCTGTGGATACACGCTTTGATCAGACAACTTATCCAGCAAACTAATAATATAATTCTGCCAAAAATAATATCAGACATTTACTAAAAATATTGCATATTAGAAATGCGCTTTTAAAGTGAGTTAACTGCAGTAGATAATCATTTATCATCTATTGGGGATATTGACAAAAATAGACTCCCTTTCATACTTGAAAATTTCTGTTCATTATACATCAATCTGAGGACTGTGACTTTGCAACCACCGTTGTTGGGGTGGATGCTGTGGTGGCAGAGCTCATGTTTAGGGTGCGCTGTCGTTAACCCTTTATCAAAGGCTAGACACTAACAGGCGAAACATTCAAAATACACGTGTGTGTTTATTTTATTACAATTTACCTATTTGCGTCTGTAGATTTCAATTATAGTAAAGGCCATTTTTTTTTCTCATGCAGTGAGCCAGAAATCTCCACTTTAGTAGTACATCCATACACCAAACTTTTTATATTTTTATCTAACAGAGGGGTTTATTCATATATAATTAGACTGATTTATTTAACATTTCATTTTTAAAAACATGGCAATTTTTTCCCCTTTTGGCTGTTGACAGTATTTTCTGATTGATGGAGTGATAAAAAAATCTAATCAAAACCCCCTTCTTTAAAAACTTTAACCCTAATAGTCAAGTCAAGTCACCTTTATTTATATAGCGCTTTTTACAATGTTGATTGTTTCAAAGCAGCTTCACAGTGTTAAACAGGAAAATAATGCAACAGAATTTGATTCGGCTGTACAGCCGCTCTGGAGAAAACGCTGATGTCATCAGCTCATTTCAATTATCATATAGTGTCAATGCGGGCAGATCAGTAATATAGTTGAAATTTTAGTGTCCCCAACTGAGCAAGCCAAAAGACAAAGGCGACTAATATAGCAATAATATAATATATATTGGTTTATATCATTCATACTGGAAAGCAGCCTTTGGAATATCATCATTGACAGCTGCAAAGCCACTCCATAGCAACCAAACAGAGTACCCTAGCAACCGTTTAGCAAGACATACATCTCTGCATCAGAACATCATAGAGACATGGCGGTTGGGTCTTTTGACTCATGCTAGCAAATAGCACTTTCAACATGCTACACATGCTAGCAGTGAATAGCTACATGCTAATAGTGATTAGCTAAGCGTTAAATCAGGCTAAGAACTCTATAAAAACTCTAGTAACCATCTGTGATAACTACCAACTGCCTAGCAACACCATAGCGACCACCCAGAATACCTTAGCAACTGCCTAACAACCACCCAGAACACCCTAGCAACTGACTAGCAATGCCCTTGCAAACACCCAGAATACCTTAGCAACTGCCTAGCAACCACCCAGAACACCCTAGCAACCACCTAACAATGCCCTAGCAACCACACAGAATACCTTAGCAACCACCCAGAACACCCTAGTAACTGCCTAGCAATGTCCTAGCAACCACCCAGAATACCCTAGCAACTGCCTAGCAACCACCCAGAATACCTTAGCAACGCCCTAGCAACCACAGACAATACCTTAGCAACTGCCCAGCAACCACCCAGAACACCCTAGCAACCACCCAGGCTACCCTAGCAACCGCCTAGCAACACCATAGCAACTACCTACAAACACCTTAGCAACCGAGTGTCGAGTTTTGCCACTGCAAGCACCACTCACATTTTCTTCAGGAAATGTAGAATTTTAGTTATATTTGTAATGCTTTCT